>CAUOFW020003506.1:0-36718 GCA_963454935.2 Ilex paraguariensis | reverse complement strand
AATTCGATTATAGACTAGAATTTTGATATACAAATTGGATTTGAAACTAAGTTTTTTATACAGATTGACAAAGACCTAGTTTGAAATTCAATCTATTCAAAGACATATCTATAGAGTAGTCATTCATTATAATTTGAGTGGGTAAAACTGAACCTAGTTCAAGTAATATATAGTATTTAAATATATAATGACCCAAATTATAATTTGGATGACATAGAGGGGGAAGCCTCCATTGTATTCGAGGAGTTAAGGATTGGTTGAAAATTTCGGATCGAAGAAAAGGCATATCAAAATGTGATGCGAAAAAACCCAAGCCTTTATTAATAGAAAATACTTCTTAAACTTGTTTTTATCGGTAAGTCTAGAGAACAATCACAATGTTATGCCCCCAAAATATAACTATACAAAGGAGACTTATTGAATTGGCTAATTCAAGTTCAATTGGGAATACAAACAAGTAAATTGTGGTAGTGTAGTACAAGTTTTCACCAATACAAATAGAAATATTCTAACTTGATCCAAATTCTCAACCCATGGAGTTCCATTTGCAGAACTGCACAAACAATAGTGCTAGAGCCCCTGACTTACATATAACAGAGAATGGAATTCCATATTTTCCTGTCCCAAATAGCCCTCTAAAAAATGACCAGAAGCAAAGCACCAACCACACACTGCACAATATCTCCCCTACCCCTGACCCATCTCCGCCACGAATCGTCGATCGGAACCTTAACAACCCGAGCGCCAATGCGGCCAAGTTTACTAGCAAAATGGTGGTGCCGAGCACAAAAACTGGGGACTCGTCAAATGTGAATCTTCCTACATTAGCATTGGTGTCATCGGCACCGGTGGTTTGGTCTTTCTTTGTAACTTCAAACATAGTCTCGGACAATCCTAAGAACTTGAGTATACCACTTAGAAATCCAAGGAACCATGATGTCATCGGTATGATTCTCAACGTTTTCTGATTGTTCCACCATGTTTGGATTGACAGGCCTGCTCGTAGATACTCTGATAGAGTGTATATGTAATAAATGAGAAAGAGAGCGACTGGTATAAATTTAGCCGGTTCATGGACCTGCATGTACAAAATGTTAAGTAGTAATATATTTTTGAATCATATACTGACAATAGCTTTGGCCCAACTAACATGTTCAAATAATAAAGCAATGATTACATCATTGTTATACATTTTTCTTCAATTCTTTTCGTGGTGGCATCGATAACTCCAATACTATCCAATGAGGGTATCCCTATAAAGCCAAATTGTCTAACTTATTTGGTCTACAACTTGATAGGACTAATGCATTCCTGGTCTAGATGGGATGAATTTTTTTTTTTTCCTTTTTAGGGAAAAAATTAATCATTGAAAAACTAAATAATTAGATTCGAATTCAACAAAGTTTTTAAAGTTTCAAACACTTTAATCTTTTATGATGCAAACTACTACGGCCGATCACGAGTTAGTTGAGCTAGTGGTACCATTTAAACTTACCTTTGTTATTCATTAAAAATTCAGAGATTCAAATTTTTTTGACGATCGTAGAACAATGAGATTTTAGGATTTATGGTCTTCTAATTACAACGGGCTTGAGAAATTTGTCCTCAAATTTCTAATCTCACAATTCTTTGAATTATTTAATACCAACTAGGTACTTTAAATTGAACTTTTTTTAAAACTAGAGGGTTATGATTTGTCCTCACCTTGGGCAAGAAGTGTGAGTTGGTGATAATACAATAAGCCGGCAGAGCAGCGTAACAAAGCTCTGGAATCGATCGTACAGCCCACATCTGAATCCACACGTAGGCCAGGCATTGTCGGAAGTGGAGCTTGCCTTTGGAGAGAACAATTATTGGGCTTTTTGGGCTTAAAAGAATTTCCAGAAGCCCAGTAGACCATCTCTTCTGCTGGATCAATGTGGTGGGCCAACTCGATGGAGCGCTTCCAAGAAAAGCAGGAGGTTCGGGTGTTAAATAGGCAGATTTCCAACCTCTCCCATGGATAGTAAGCCCAGTTAGGACATCTTCTGTTGCCGATCCATATATCCAACCAACCTGTAATATGTCAAAATCAATTATAATACAATTTTAATGGGCTTGGGCCATAATTAGATTAACAATTAGACCCATTTAATAAACGAATCGATCGGTTATACATGACACGAAATTTATTATGAATCTAATAAGACATGACCCAAATATGAGGCAGAGATGAAAGATAAAATGAGTATTACCTTTTCACCCCAGCTGGTACCATGTTCATAGCTACAACTTGCAACTTGATATGCTGCCTCAAGGGAACTCGAAAGACCACTTGGATTCTGGGTCTTTACTTGGGATTCTGATAAAATCTGGGCTGCTGATTTGGAGAATTTCGTCGACTTGCCAAATGTATTCTGCAAACTCTCATCACCCAGTTCTCCTAATAACCAAATAAAAAAAAAATATATTTGGTCGACTTCGGTGGTTTGCAATTGTCGTTTTGAGTAATTTTTTGTGGATTTGTGTTTTTTTATACTATGTCCAATCACTTTTAAAGACCAAGTTATTAACTTTGAACGGTCAAGTTACAACTAATTAGGGGGTAATGATGATTGATCACAATATTTTATGATCGATCATGAATAGCCTCAAGCAGTTATGACGTTATTTTTAAAATGTATAATTTGATCTAAAACAAAATAGTAACTTTCAAGGTGATACCAAAAAATTTATACAATGAGGCTTTTGATCTTAAAAAGAGTAGTTGTTCTGAGCATTTTATTCAACAGTTAGAGCTGATTCACATACCCTTGGTTACTGTGCTATCAGGTGATAAACCGTATATAACTTTTCTTCTGTGAAAACATCCTGTTCCAGAATAAAAAATTCCTTGCATCCCCGCTATTCCACGAGCCGGATACTGAATTAGACATAAAGAAAAAATGTGCTTAATAGGTTAATCAAATTGAAATTGTCCATATTAGTGTTATTTTACAGAATAGTAAAAAGTCAGGGTCGGTCATTTGTTTATTACTAATATTATTACAACTATCAAATATGAGGTTCAAACCGATGACCTCCATTCCTTCGAAAATATGGTTAACCATCTCGAATAAACCTGTAAGTCTAGTCACTTGCATCTGTTTGATTAATAGTGAATTTTATCTAATATTAGAACTCACAATTAATCTAACGAGTTCTAGTGATTGTAACGAATTATGTATCGAATTGGATCTCTAAATTAAGTGCGGATATCATTTAACTAAATTTTGCACGCACCTCAAACAAAGCCACCAACTGATTTCCAAATGGGTCATCCTTGAGTCCATCATAGAAGCATTGTGGATATTGAACAAAGCCACTGTCCCTTTCATTCTTGGCACCAAGCAACATGCACATAGCATGAAGAACCATCTGGGGATTGTTGGCATACATATCACAGTCTACATTCAGCATGAAAGGAGCATTTGTCATCACCCCTGACACTCTGGTCTGTTCACAATCACATACAAATTATATTTCCATGTATGGAAAATAAAACATTATGGGTTAATTAGACTTTTCTGTGATATAGGAAATTCTGACCAAAACATTCATGGCACCAGCTTTGAAATGATGTGGATGCTTTGGAAGCTTCTCTCTGGAGATGTAGACCAGATGAGGCAAACCATTGGGAAGATCTTCCTTGTTCTCCCATATAACCTAAAAAATATTATCTCGAATAAGCAAAAGAAAGTCCGACTTAAAAAAAAGAGCAATGCAATTTGAATGTAATTTACTGACTTAATCACTTAATCATTGGATTGATAGTAGATCTCATTATTTATTGAGATCAACAATCAATTCAATGATTGTGATAGATTAGGACGGCAAAGTAGGTTCATCTAACATTATATATATACAGTCAATCCGTAAAAACATTAATAACTTGTACATATATTCATATACAAACACACAGAAGGTGGTAAAACGATGATATCAAAAAGTAATTTTTCAATATTGTAGAAGTCGATTTTAATATGTTCACAATCAATAACTATAATACATACAAGAGAGAACTATTTTTGATACGATTTCTAAAAATTAATTTTATGTACCACATAAATATATGTGGGTTGTGTACATATGTACGTATGTTTGTATGCTCTTCCAATGTTATGGTCTTCATATTAACTGTCTTGATGGTGATATTAGAATATTGAGTTCACTATATATTTGACCACTGAGCTATTATATTTATGTCAATTTAACTCCTAAACTACGCTTTGTATCAATTTAGTCTAGGAACTATTACATTTTTGTCAATGTGACCATTCCGTCCAAAATCATCGTTAAGTTTGAAGGAATTCCTCACTTGTATAATACGTGACCCCCTAAACTATAACTTAATCCCAAATTCACATGATAATGCGCACATGAGGAATTCCGTCAAAGTTAATCGCAAGTTTGGACAGAAGGATCACATTGACACAAATGATATAACTTAGGGGTTATATTGAAACAAAATATAGTTTAAGGGTTTGATTGATACAAATAGTATAATTCAGGGACCAAATTAATAATTTACTCTACAATCCTTATGTCATATTCAATTGATAACGTGATCCAGCAAAAAATTTCAAAATGTTACTTAAGTTTAGAGTAGATACTTTGCAAGAAATTTTGTCCCTTTGTTTGAATAATAACAACCTTAATAATTGTTCACTTGGTGCTGTCTAAATTGTTGAAAAGACCAATGATGTCTTAAAATTTCAAATTGGACACAAACCTCTACAGTTGGGACAATTTTCCAGCAAATTTTAGAGAAAGGGTGACATCCAAACTCTAGAATATGAAATGAAAATGACTCACTCAAGCGTCATAATTTGTGGATTGCGTTCTTGAATAAAATTCTAGTCTTTTCGAGGGTGTGTGTTTGTACTTTCTAGAATACCTATGCCCATTTCAACCTTACTGACATTTCGATGTCATCCAACGCCATTTTCTTCAATTTCTTGTAAGTAACATATCATTAGTCATGGAACAACGGATAAATTATCATTGAAGAAAGTCGAGAAAAGTATACTGAATGAGAACGGAAGGATATCTCATTTCTAAAAACAATTAAGCTACCCCTGGTGTTGTATATATGTGTCTAGGGAATAGTGCATTCTACCTTTATTATAGTTGGATGGTTTCTGCGCTCTGTATGAGAAAATGCTGCAAAATCCACTGTTAGGTCCCATGGCGCAGATGTTTGCGACGCCTCTTCAATCTTTTGGCAAAGCTTTTCGTATTCATCCTAACAAAAATCAAGATAATACATGTGTTTACACTTCTAAACACTACTGTGTAATGGGATCGGATTGAAAAGATCCGTTCCCATTACTGAGTGATGTAATGGCAAAAAAAAAAAAAAATTTCATGAATATAACAATAGTTATGCAAGCGTACTGCCTCCTAATGGGCAGTAACGACCATAAAAAACTGTAAAAAAACTTATTTGTGTGAAAACGGGTGTGAATAAAAAAAATTCACCCTTTTGATTTTCATTTCCATTATGATTATGTAACATCCGTTACACCCTACGATTGTGTGAGAGTTCTTAGCTCACCTTTATCTTTTTCCATTCGTCTTGGAACTCCAATGAACTATCTTCGGACCATGATGACTCGCCATTATAGTATCGAAATGGAGCTCTAACAGCAATGTTGAACTTCTTACAAAATGGAACCCAAAGCTTAGCAAACTTAGCTGCTTCGACGAGAGCATGGAAGGTGAGAGGGGAACAACCATCGTCGGAGACATAGCAAGCCAACTTGTTCGCCGGGTAATCAGCTGCTAACAAGGATAGTACGGTGTTTACGGTGATAATCGGCGGTTCAAGGACGGGGTCGGCCGTTGTGACGAACATGTCCACCGAGGGAAGCTCATGAGCAGGTTTCCTATTATGAGAAAGAAACAAATAAAAATAATATGGTTGTTTAATCAATAGAACAAAATCCCATTTAAACTTGAAAAAATAATTGAAGAGATAAGATTAAGAAATTTAAATCTCATCACGAATCTGAACAGTTGATGCTCAGTTCAATTCGATTCAGTTGTACCACTAGGTGTTATATATATACCAAAAAAAAAAAGTACATATACCAAACAAGTAAAGAGCTTACATAAGGGTTGCAAAGTAGAGAGAGAGAGAGAGAGAGAGAGAGAGAGAGAGAGAGAGAGAGAAGTATTTGGATACCAGTGCAAGAGGCGTTCTGGGTAAGTTTTGTTATACACTGGGTTCCACTTATTGTTTAGAGAGAGAATCCAGATTAAAGTGAACCAGGACTCACAGCAAAAGGCAAGAACCCAAGGCCAGCCATGGTCTCCGAGATGGAACAGACGGTAAACAAGGAGAGATAAGAGAAGGAAGAGGATGATAAGCTCTACAACTCGTGGTATGGTGTTTTTACGAGGCTTTTGTTCTTGAAGAGGAAGAGAAGATGGATTTGCCATTGGCAGAAATGATTATTAGTTTATTAACCCTTGTTATGGGTATTTATAATGGATTTTCGTCATGGTCATTCATTCGAATTTGGACAAGCCTGCACACTTATATTTTATTAATTAAGTGATGAACACGTATCCAATATGTTTGTGGAAATTGCCAATGAAATGGATTTGACACGGAAGTTACCTTAGACTGAGACAGTCGACTTTTTTTTTTTATTTTTTGATCTAACTGAGACAGTCGACTAGAATAAAAAAATTTTGTGCCATTCAACCAAATTTTATAAATATTGTGGGTTGAGATATAAATTTTTAGATTTGTTTACCATAACAAAAAAATTATAACTTCTGAAATTATATTACAATTTTTAGAGTTCTAGTTGTAATTTTTGTGGATTATTTATAACTTTGATGAGTTATTTAAAATCGATCCCAAAAATAAATTTTAATGACGATTACAAGTTATTTTAAATATTTGAAATAACCCATAAAAATTATAAAAATAAAACGAGTCATAATAATGGTCCAACATTTTCTTTGTCATTATTCTCTAAAATGTCACTTATTTCCTTCTGGAGAATTCAACGAGAATGAGTCCACACAAATTAATAGTATGCTTATATATTTATTTCCAAACAAGTGTCATTGAAAGAAACCAATGGATTTTTTTTTCGTAAGGTCGATTGGAAAACAACTAGACTTCTCATGGACAGAGTGGCATTGTCGTCACGATTCGTGAATATTCCAAAAAAAAAAAAAAAAAATCCTAAACTGGTGGGTCTCTGTTTTTGTTTTGTTTGGCCCTGTCACTTTGGGAGACATGATGGTCGGCTTTTTTTTCTAGGAACAATGTTACATGAATTTAAAAAATAGAGTTAAAAAATAGACTTGATAATTTCAATCATTAATTTTACTGTGAGTCCCAACATTTATTGAGACTCAGTACCTATTCAATAGTTGAGATTATCAAGTCTAATTTTTAAGTTTATCTAGCATTATTCTTTTTCTACACAGATCCAATAAACTAGTGTTGGCCCGTGATATGTACGAAAATTGCACACATCTCATTCTCTCTCCGTTTACTTTTTCGTTTTTTTTTTTAATTAAAAGTAATTTGTATTTAAAAATACAGTGTAATATGAATAATTTTGACAGAGATGTTAGTGATCATTAGATAAATCTATTTGAGACCGTCGAATGAACATATGAAAACCTGTCGCAATTTTATATTATAGAATTGTCGTGATACTATTTTAAAAGATAGATAAAAAATTATAAAAAAATTCAAGGTGATAAAATAATTATGTAAAATTCTGATAGTAAAAGTATGTTTCTAGAAAAATTTAAATTAGTGGCTCATCATTTTTTAAAAATTAGAAAGAGTGATAGTTAATTAGTAGGATAGAGAGATAGTTCCGCATGTATTAGAACATAATTAGTTAAGTGACAATTAAATAATTAAAAATTCTAAAAAGAAAAAAGAAAAGTGGGAGGGAATATATATATACATAGATTAAAGAAAAATTCGGTGTAATTTATAAAGAATTAAATTTTTTGATTTTAAAAAAAATATTTTTTTTTAATTTTAATAAAAATAATAATAAAGGAAGAGTACAGAAGCTAGTGTGGGACCCTGATTAATATCTGTACGAATGGTAAAATTAATTTGAGCCACCCATTTTTCCCAATTATTGTACGAAGAACAGAGATTTGATGGCCCATTGGACGTGGACCATGATCCGTCCAACCGCTTTTCTCAGTCCACTCTACCAAAAATAATAATAATAATAATAATTATTTTTTATCACTCCTACCAAAAACAAATGAGCGAGAAAAAAAAATATCCCTTAAAGAATAAAAAAATTATTATTCTTACTTTTCATCTTCTTATTTTTCTGATTAATTGTACTAAACACGCCGTTAGAGATTATCCTCGTAGTTACCTCCATCCTAAATTCACTTTAACTTTTTAATTCTTAAATTTTTTATATTATTCTTTCAAGTATTCACATTATCTCAATTACAAATGTTTACTATCTTATTGGATGAAAAATTTTCGGGAAAAAGTGAAAAAATTTAGAGTTTGAGAGTAAAATGAAATAACTTTTCATGAAATTTGTTATGGACATTAATAATTAGGGCAATGTGAAAATAATTGCATAATTGTAAAAAATATGACAATTAAGAGATAATATAAAAAAAATGTCATAGTTGAGTGGTCAAAGTGTAATTTACCCAAGGATTTTTGCATTGTTTGTGTATATTTTGGAATAGCAATTAAACAAATAATTTCATTTTAATCCATAAATGTGGTAATAATTAATCAATCATTTTACAAGGTTCTTATTATATTTTATTTGACTTAATATTTAGATAACGAATGACAGTATATTCGAAGTTTGACAAGTTATTGAAATCAGATCACGAGAAATTTATCTCTTATGATTATTTTATTTCAAATGAGATGATTTTTTTTTATCAGACCGATGAGAAAATTAGTCGAGAAGTACGTGTATTAATAGTTATGTCATGCATTACGTTAGGTGTCATAACAATCGTCCAATATTAAACAAAGAATTGAAAGTTCGTTTAATTAATCAACAGACAAAATTTCATTTAATAATTGATAATGGAGTTTGAATCTTGAAATTTCCTAACACGTTCTATGAATTGAAGGCAAATAGTCCATCCAATTGCTGGATTAGTTTGACACACATTTTGTCAGCTACTAAAATTTTCTCTTGCCTCATGGAAAAATATGATGCCCATTTTGTCCGGGAGTGTAAATTTTTTTGATGCCATTGTTATATCTATACTATTAATAAAAAAAGATGAAGATGTTTGATATTCATTCTTAACTCAGATGATTTTGGATCGTTGAGAAAAAACTATCGACGTTAAGGAAATAAAAAAAATGACATTTTATCAAATTGTGTAGCTACCAATATTACTGGATGGGGGGAAAAAACTATCAACATTGATAGTTTATTTGGTACGAAGGAAAATTGGGTGGATGAAAAAGGAAGGATGAAAAATGAGGAAAGAAAGAGTTTTCTTTGCTTGGTATCAAAGAAAAATTCGATGGACCACGCCTATTGGGGTACCGGTCTTACTCTTTAGTTTGAAGTTGAGAGTTCGAGTCTTGGAGTTTTCATTGGGGCTTCGTAGTTGGCCGCTATGCTAGCCTAACTAGGTCTGATTCCGAGAAGTATTCTAGGCACGACCAGGGGCCTTATGATCCCACCGATAAGGATTTATCAGGGTGATCGCTGGACGCTTTTCCTTGCCCCCACACCTTAGTTTAAGTATCAAAAAAAAAAAGGAAAATTGGATGGAATGGAATAGCAAGTGGAAACAAAATCCCTTTCGTCCGCTATTTTGTTTTGGTCCAAAACTGGGCAGAAAATGGGACAGCAAAGTGGGTTACATAAGGTATAATGATGAATTGATGATCTCTTTAGTAGGAAAGATGAAAAAAAATAAGGGATAAAAATTATAAGGAATATACTTTCCATTTTTTGAGGAAATTTTTTTTTTTGTTTGGTATAAAAGATGAAAAAAATAAGAGAAATTTTTTTTTTATTATTTTATGTTGTAAGAGAAGAAAACTGAATAAAAAATTACCATCCCTTCTCTGTAGGAGAGATTTAATGTACTTTTCATGGACCCCACAAATGTGGTCCACTTGTACAAACAAAATGACAAGAAAAAGGTGGGCCACGCACTCTAAAATCCGTCACTTTAAATAGTTAAAATGGTAAATTTCAAAGAGTTGTTACATCAGCCACTTTTTTTGTCGGACTTTTTCTTTCATTTTTGAGGTGATCAAAAATAGTAGGCAAGATACGGTTTCCACGCACTTTCTCTTCCTATACCAACAAAAGGTAAATGTCATTTTTCATCGACCATTTTCCATCCATCCACTTTCCACCAAATTAAATAGGCCATGAATGTGTTTGATTTTTCGTTCCATTCTTTTTACCTCTTATATAGAACAATAAAAAATATATTATTCTTATTTTTTATTCATCATACCAAACAATAAAGAAGAGAAATTATATTTTCTTTCTTCATAGATAAAAAATCCATTCTCCCTCCTTTTCAAACATTCATATTTTTCAGCCATCATACCGTACACACCATTAGAAAAACAATGTAAAGCAGATGAGATAAGGAATGACAAAATCAAAGGTCAAGGAAACAGCTGGTCAAACACGTGTTTAGGATATTTCTCAAGTGCTTGTCATCTTCAATTATAAAAGTGAACAAAATCATGAATTGAACACTGATATTTTAATAAAATAATGATAGCCGGTCAATCATACAACTAAGAATCATGATTGCTTTTTAAATTCCTACAATCAATCATATAGTGTAATATTTTTAAAGAATTTTGAATTGAATTCTATTAAAATCTTATTATTCAAATTATCTTAATAACACCGTCTCATTGGAATGAAAGTAATTCTAATCAGGAATAGGTATCTCACTCCAAGTTAAAAAATGTCACAATTTTTATAATTGAAGTAGGATATTTATAATAAAGATTTTTATTTTAGGAAGGATGATGACTTTAGAAAGGGGGATTGGGGTACGAGATTACCATAATTGACCATGGGTTTTGTTGGAACATAACTTTAATACCACTGATTGAAACATAACTCTGATACTATTTGTTGATTTTGCACAACAGATAATTAACACAAATAATACTTGTTGAAAGATAAGAATTCAAAAATAGAAAAACAATAAAAACATGACACAAAAATATAACGTGGTTCGATACAACATACTTATTTGGTACACCGTACTTACATTCACGGATCAAGAATCTACATCGATATATTATTCACTGAAATCTGATTATTTGGTAACTGATTACATAATACTTAACCATATTTGTAGGGATAAAATATTATAATTCAATTCTATTAAATACAACTTGATCTTTATTTTCTATTACATGTTAAATATATTTATTCATAGTATATTAAAACTCTTCAAATAAAATCCTATTCCATATAGGATTCTCATATTGATTACCCAACAAACTCTCCTTCATAACAAAGAGTTTGAGTCAAATTCCAACAGATTTAAAGTTCTTAATTGTTATTGAGAATTTGGCTTCAATTGTGATACTGTCCCGAATTTAGATCACTAGTTCTTTTATTACCCAAACATGTTAATCCATGGATCTAGGCATTCGATTACCATTCCTAGAAAGATTTTTGTCATCCAAACAGAGATTATAAGAGGAAAAATCTTGTGCCTTTTGTCGGTTGGAGCCACTCGATGTCTAAGTCATAAAGGTTCTGAAAGTAAGCAAAGAGAATCGTTGAAAAAAAATGCACACCTTTGGCTATTTATAGCGTTGGGCGACAACTTCTTTGTCAAGATTTGCGCTATAGACTGTAGTAGGTGCTAAGATTTCTCTCAAACTTCTTTCTCGTTTGCCTATTTGTTATGGCATACGATTAACGTTTAGTTGTGATTCAGGGAACGCTCTTATCAATTCAACTCCATCCCTAATTTCTTGGGATGGCTTAACCATCTCATTTACCGAAAGATCTCCATACAAAAAATTATTTGCGAGCTCTACTCAGTCTTATTTCCAATTCGATCATATTAACAGCTCGGTATACTCGGTTGAACACTTCAGTCATTTATTCGGACTTGTGACTTCTTTAAGTGCCTCAATCATACACAATTGTTTTATGCCCCAGAGGTCTTTTTCAAAAGCATTCAACTTGAGATCGCAAATATCTGGACTAGCACATGCTGGGGAATTTCATTTTTGTTTTATTGCTGCCTAAATCAGATAAATCTAATGAAACCAACTCCACTACTATCAAGAAACACAAAAACTCCACCTGCTTTGTTTTTTACCCTTAAAAAAACATTATCAAAGGAGAAATGCTACATAGAATTAAAAAATAAATTTAATAATTACAACAATTGATTTTACTATTGGCCAAAGAATTTGAAACAACTGAATTGTGAAAACGTAGTACAAGTTTTCACCAATACAAATAGAATTATTCTAACTTTTGGAACCAAATTCTCAACCCATTGAGGTCCATTTGCAGAAGTGTAAAAAACAATAGTGCTAGAGCCCCCGACTTACATATAATAGAGAATGGAATCCCATATTTTCCCCTCCCAAACAGTCATCTAAAAAATGACTAGAAGCATAGCACCACCCACACACTACATATGATCTCTCCTAACCCAGACCCATCTCTACCACGAGTCGTCGATCGGAACCCTAACAACTTGCGGTCAAGTTCACCAGCAAAATGGTGGTGCCGGGCACGAAGATCAGGGACTCATCAAATGTGAACCTTCCTGCACTAGCATTGGTGTCATGGGCACCGGTGGTTTGGTTTTTCTTTGTAACTTCAAACATAGTCTCGGATAATCCTAGGAGCTTGAGTGTACCACTTAGAAATCCAAAGAACCATGATGTCACTGATATGATTCTTGACATTTTTTGATTGTTCCACCATGCTTGGATTGACAAGCCTACTCGTACGGATTCTAATAGAGTATATATGTTGTAAATAAGAAAGAAAGCGACAATTATAAGTTTAGTTGGTTCGTAGACCTGCATGTACAAAATATTAAGTAATTATATTTTTGAATCATATAATGTCACAATAATCTTAGCTTTGAACCCCCTAACATGTTCAAATAATAAACCAATGATTCCATCATTGCTATACATTTTTCTACAATTTCTTTTTCTGGTGGCCTTAGTAATTCCAATATCATTCAAAAAGGTATCTTTATAAAGCCAAATTGTCCAACTTATTTGGTCTATGTTAGAGTATGTGTGACTCATATATTTATTATGTGCATAATGGCAAGGAGGCAGATGCCGGAGCCCGCGACGGCATCTGCCTTGCGGGATTTATATATAGGGGACGTTGATAAGTTGGGGGTGCGGGGGCAACGCCCCCGCGGTACGGTACAGGGGTATTTTTGTAAATACGTCCATATTAGGGTTATATAAATACTTAAGATGTAACCCTACTTCAATAAGGAAAAGAACAGCCGCTCGCTCTCGTGGATGTAGGCACATTGTCGAACCACGTAAATCTCTGTGTGTTATTTTCTCCTGCTTTCTTAATTGTTTGATTCCTTACTATTCACCATAATTGTTGCACAATCACAACAGTCTACAACTTCATAGGACTAATGCATTCTTGGTCTAGATGGGATGAATTAAAACTATGGAATTAGCTAATTTTTTCTATCAATATTCGGGTACACAATCTTTTGACAAGATTTCATTGTCAAATTAATCATTGAGATGATCGCCGAAGAGTTTGAATTCAACAGTTTGTAAAATTTCAAACACTTTAAACTTTTATGTTGCAAACTATCATGACCAAGCATGAGTTAGTAGAAGTAGTGGCATCATTTGAACTTTCTTTCATTGTTCATTAAAACTTCAGAAATTCAAGTCCTTTTGGCGATCTTGGACCAAGGAGATTTTGGGATTTATGGCCTTTTATTTCTTAAATTTCTTATTCTTACAATTCTTTGAATTATTTAATACAAAACGTGACATATGTATGATCACTCCTTCCATCTCTGCTTAGAACTTTAAATTGAGGGTTATGATTTGTCCTCCTCACCTTGGGCAAGAAGTGAGAGTTGGTGATAATGCAATAAGCCGGCAGAGCAGCGTAACAAATCTCCGGAATGGTTTGCAGAGCCGACATCTGAATCCCCACGTAGGCCAGGCATTGCCTAAACTGGAGCTCACTATTGAAGGTAGTAAATATTGGGCTTTTTGGGCTAAGCAGAATTTCCTGAAGCCCAGTGGACCATCTCTTCTGTTGGAACAATGCGGTGGTTCCAAGAAAAGCAGGTGGTTGGGGTGTTAAAAAGGTAGATTTCCAACCTCTCCCATGGATAATAAGCCCAGTTAGGACATCTTCTGTTGCCGATTAATATATCCAACCAACCTGTAATATGCCAAAAACCATTGTAGTACAATTTTAATGGGCTTGGGCCATAATTAGATTAACAGCTAGACCCATTTAATAAATGAATCGATCGGTTATATTGACACGAAATTTATTATGAATCCAATAAGACACGACCCAAATAAAATGTGTGTTACCTTTTCACCCCAGCTGGTACCCTGTTCATAGCAACAACTCGCAACTTGATATGCTGCCTCAAGGGAACTCGACAGACAGCTTGGATTCTGGGTCTTTGCATGGGATTCTGATACAGTCTGGGCTGCTGATTTGAAGAATTTCATTGACTTTCCAAATGTATTCTGCAAACTCTCATCACCCACTCCTCCTAGTAGCCATAATAATAATAATTAATATTTGGTAGATTTTCAGCCTAATTTAAAGTAGAGCCACTCATCATTTTGAGTAATTTTTTGTAGATTTGTGTTCTTTCATATTTTATCCAATCTTGAAGTTAGTTCCGTTACAACTTTTGAAGACTAAGTTATTAATTTTTAAAGGTCAAATTACAACTAATTAGAGGTATTGATGATCAATCATGAATTAACTGAAGTAGTTATAATTTAACTTCAAAAAAATAATAATTTTTTCCACGACCCCAAAAATTGGATACGACGGATGGGGCTTTTGATCTCAAAAAGAGTATTTGACCGGAGCATTTTATTCATCAGCGAGAGTTGATTCACGTACCGTCACTTATTGTGCCGTTAGGTGATAAACCTTATATAACTTTTTTTATGTGAAAACATCCTGTTCCTGAATAAAAAAGTCCTTGAATTTCGGCGATTCCACGTTCTGTATACTGATTTAGACATAACTAGAAACGGTGATTAATAGGTTAATCAAATTGAAATTGCCCATATTAGTATTATTTTCCCAACAGACAGAATAGTAAAAAGTCAGGGTCGTTCATTTTGTTTATTACTAATATTATTACAATTGCCAAATATGAAGTTTGAATTAGTGACCTCCAATCCCTGGAAGTAAGGTTAATCATCTCGGATAAACTTGTAGATCTAGTCAGGATTGTTGAAGAATTCTTATTTTATCACCAAAGTTTACACTGATTTTCATTATTATTTTTAAAGTTTTCTTTTGTGTCAATTTCGTCTTCCAACTAGAGCTAATTTAGTTTCCAACCAATGAATTCCATAAAAAAATACTTGACAAAAAAGGCCATGGGTGCATTATGCAATCACTCAAAAAACTAAACAATAACAATTTACCCTAGAACAAACTAGAAGATTTATTAATGAAAATGTACGTAATGCGATGATTTAATTTGAGAATCTAATGATTTATATCAGTTAGATTAATAATGAATTTCATTTAATATTAAAATTCACAATTAATCTAATGATTTTCGATGATTATAACAAATTAAGTATCTGATTAGATCTTCAAATGAAGTTTGTATATCATTTTACTAAATTTCAGACGCAACTCGAAAGAAACCACCAACTGATTTCCAAATGGGTCATCCTTGAGTCCATCATAGAAGCATTGTGTATATTGAACAAAGCCACTGTCCATTTCATTCTTGACACCAAGTAACATGCACATAGCATGAAGAACCATCTGGGGATTGTTGGCATACATATCACAGTCTACATTCAGCATGAAAGGAGCATTTGTCATCACTCCTGACACTCTGGTCTGTTCACAATCACATACAAATTATATTTCCATGTATGGAGAATAAAACAGTATGGGTTAATTAGACTTTTCTGTGATATAGGAATCTCTGACCAGAACATTCATGGCACCAGCTTTGAAATGATGTGGCTGCTTTGGATGCTTCTCTCTGGAGATGTAGACCAGATGAGGCAAACCATTGGGAAGACCTTCCTTGTTCTCCAATATAACTTAAAAAAACATTATCTCAAATAAGTACAATAATGAAAGTCCATTGTATGACTTAAAAAAAAAAAAAATTAAGTTCACGTACACATATACATATAGAGCAATGTAATTTGGATCTAATTTACTAATGCTCCGTTTGATACGATGAAAAAGTGGGAGGATGAAAAGTTGGAGAGATAAATAAAACATCATGTTTAGTAAAGAAGGAAAGTAGGAAGGATGAAAAAGTGGATGTATTAACTTTCCTTCCAACTCACCAAAATCAATCCCTCCAAAATTGGAAAGAAAGTGAATGAAAAGTTAATTATTTGTGTTGAGATGTATCTTATTTGTCTATATATCTTATGTATACATTAATTTCATATAAAAATACAATGGTAAAATATGTATATATATTTTAAAAAATTTAAAAAAAATAAAAAAATAAAAATTTTAAATTAAAAAATATTTTTTTCATATTAACTAAGGGCGAAAATTTAAAAATTTTTGACTTAACACGATGACACGACTCGAACTTGATATAAAAATAAAATGGTTAACTCGCAATTTGACACAACACAATTAATTAAATGAGTTAAGTTAAATTTGACTAATATTCGACACAAAAATGTAATGACTCAACACGAATCTGACACGTCTCGATTGTCACCCCTAATATTAATCAGTAAAAAAAAAAATAGTCATTTTTATTTTCCATCCATCCAATCAAACACAAAGGAAGAAAAATGTATCTTTCTTACTTTCCATCATTGAATGAAAGAAAGTGTATCCCCTTACTTTTCATCCTCCCTACCAAATGGAGCACAACTTAATCACTCAACAATTGGATTGATAGTGGTCCCAGTATTTGTTGAGATCAACAATTAATCTAATAGTTGAGTGATTATGTTAATAAATTAGGTATAAATTTCATTATTAATACATATATACATATAGAGAGTAAATGCATTAATAAGTTGTACACACAGTGGTAAAACTATGATATCGAAAAATAATTTTTCAATATTGTATCTCTCTTTTATGGCCAATAAAAGTAGATTTTAACATGTTGAATATCAAATAACTATAATACATACAAGAGAGAACTATTTTTTATATGATTTCTAAAAGTTAATTTTATGTATCTCACACACACACACACACACACATATATATTTGTGGGTTATGTACTTATGTACGTATGTTTTTGTGCTCTTCCAATATTGTGGTCTTCATATTACTTGTCTTACATAAATTCCATAGATGGTGATAATGATATTAGAATATTTATGTCTTATTCAATTGATAAGGTTAGAGTGGATTCTTTTCAAGAAATATTGTCCCTTTGTTCGAATAATGTGAGAACCTTAATAATTTTATAATTGTTCACTTGGTGCGATATGAAATGGGGTTGATAAGTTTGAACAACTCAAAGAAAAGTTCTTACCCAAAGCACAAGAGAT
Organism: Ilex paraguariensis; assembly: GCA_963454935.2. Lineage (NCBI taxonomy): Eukaryota > Viridiplantae > Streptophyta > Magnoliopsida > Aquifoliales > Aquifoliaceae > Ilex > Ilex paraguariensis. The sequence goes on along the minus strand of CAUOFW020003506.1, from coordinate 18,966 downwards.
CCAAGGAATTTATTTTTGGACTTAAACCCGTAACATATTTCTTTTCCCACAATATGAGAGATGTTATTTTTAGACGAATAATCACTGATAATTTGTGGAGTTCGATCACGTTTCATTAATCAAATTTGAGGAGAGAAATAAAAAAATTTCAAAACTTTGTCAATTATTGAAAAGACCCATGATGTTTTAATTTTTTTTTTTTTAAAATTTCAACATGACACAAACCTCTATAGTGGGGAAAATTTTCTAGCAAAAACGTTGTAATTTGTGAATTGCAGTTTTGAATAAAATTCTAATCTTGTCGAGGGTGTGTGTTCATGCTTTCTAGAATACCATTGCCCATTTCAACCTTATTGACATTTAGATCACTCATCCAACACTAATTTCTTCTATTTCTCACAAACTACATATCATCGGTCATGGATTCGAATGAAACTAACTATACCCTTCACACCGATGTACAGTGGATGAATTATCATTGGAAAAAGTCGAGAAAAATATATTGAATGAGATTGGGACGATATCTGATTTCGAAAACAATTAAGCTACCCCAGGTGCTGTATATATGTGTCAAGGGAATAGTTCACTCCACCTTTATTACAGTTGGATGGTTTCTGCACTCTGTATGAGAAAATGCTGCAAATTCCCCCGTAAGGTCCCATGGCACAGATGTTTGCTTTTCGTATTCATCCTAAAAAAAAGATCAAGATCATCATGTGTTTACACTTGAAATGCCACTATGTAACGGGATTGGATCCTTCCGATCCTGTTATTGAATGAAGTAATGGCTACGAAAAAAATTCACAACTATAACAATAGTTATGCAAGCGTAACAGCCTCGTAATGGACTGTAACGACCATAACAAGCTGTAAAAAACTTAGTAACAGCCCCATATTACAATTTTAATTTTTCTTGGGTATAAAAAATGAACTGAATTCACCAAATTTTCGGTATATATGCCCATCATGTACATATAGAAATATTTTCAGATTGAATATAGGTTCATGAAAATAATAAATGGTGAGTATTTCTCTATATTAGCGACTTAAAAAATAAAATAAATTTGTTTAACATGTTTAACAAAATCTGTAGTCAATCACTAATAAGGGATACATATTTGAATGATTCTAGACTTCAAATGTGTGATTTATTTAAATGTTGAAAATGGGTGTGAATAAAAAAAATTCACCCTTTCGATTTTAATTTCCGTTATGCATTGTCCGTTACGCCCCATGAATGACAATGATGAATAGTAAAGGATGGGTCTGACGAGGGATCACCTTCATGTTGAGATAGCTTCGAATTGGGTGTGGCAGGTGTGGGACCCAATTTCACTTCAAGCATACTTGCACGTGATAACAGGTTAAGAGCGTACTTGGATTGAGAAAGATGAAGCACTGTAGCAGTGCGTTTTGCTTCAATACCCAACATATAATGAAGATCCCTTAGATCTTTCATGGCAAACTAAGTACTGAGCATATCAATAAAGGATCAAAGAAATGAGGGAGAACTGTTAGTTAAGATGATATCATGCATCCACATAAAGAAGAACCATTGCTTCGACCGACAAATGAAATACAAACATGGAGGAATCTACTCGACTGCAAGTAAAGCCATATTGATGAAGAAAACCACTAAAGCGTTGAAACCAAGCGCGTGGAGCTTGCTTAAGACCACAAATAGTCTTATGAAAACGACAAACATGTATAGGACGAAAAGGGTCATGGAAGCCAGGCGACTGTTCCACATAAACTTCCTCAAACAGTATTCCATGAAGAAATGTTTTCTTCACTTCCAATTGACGAATAGACTAATCACGAGAAAGAGTCAAAGACAGAACTGTGTGGATAGTAGCAGGCTTCACCACTGGACTAAAGGTTTCTATAAAGTCTATATCTTCTTGTTGATTATAGCCTTTAGCAACTAAATGGGCTTTGTATTGCTCCACTGAAGCATCAAATTTTTCCTTAATTTTGTAAATCCATTTGGAGCTCATATTGCCATGACGAGGGACAAGAGACCATGTGGCATTGGAAAGAAGAGAATTAAATTCACCTTGCATTGCAACATACCATTTTGGATCTTTAGAGGCCTCTCGATAGGTAGAAGGTTCTATCTGATTAGAGGATGTCATTGATGCAAACAAGGCAGCTAGAAGAGAATGCTTGGTCGTCATGAAACACCTTGGTTTGGTAACAATGCCATCCTTAAATCATGTAATTATCAGGTGAGTGAAAATAGATGGAGGTGGTGGTGTAGGAGTTGTCAGAGGTACCACAGAGGTCTCAACAGGAGCCGATTCATTCTCAGCCAAAGTAGGTAGAAAAGAGGCAGGTGATACATCGGTAGAAGAGGCTTATGGAGATCCATGTGGTGTGAAATCTATTGGGATAGGTGAAGAGGTGGTTGGAATCGTCCTGCTAGAAACAGGCAGAGTCGACTGAAAGGGAATCAGTAACGAAACCTATTGTTGTTGAGATTCCAACATTGGCAGAGTAGAAGTTGAGTTTGCAAAAAGAAAATTGAACTTATCAAAGACAATATGACAGGAAATATAAACTCGGCCTATGACTATATCCAAGCACCGATATCCCTTGTGATGACCACTACACCCCAAGAATGCACACCAGATTGACTTTGGGCTTAACTCATCTGCCTTATAAGTCCCCAAATATGGATAACAAGCACATCCAAAAGTGCGAAGTATGTTGTAATTTGGTTTTGCATGAAATAAAACTTCACAAGGAGAGCGAGAGTTCAACACTAGCGTTGTTAAACGGTTAATAAAGAAAACTGCAATGTTGAAAGCTTCAATATCACATTCATCAAGTATAGTTTTGAACACTCGGTTAACTCTAAAGCACCATCACTTTGAAAATATTTGATCTTAGTTGATAGTAAATTTTTCATCAGCTTTTTAAATGTAAGAAAATAATTTGGGGCCTGTTTGGTTTGCATCTCAAAAAATAGTATTCGAAAATAATTTTTGAGAAGACTTTTAAGAAAGTATTTTTGAAAATTTTTAGATTGTAAAACCTATTTGGTTATATATTTTAAAAATAGTTTTAAAGAATAAAAAATTGTAAAATCTATTTGGGTAACAATCCACAAAGCCCAAAATTCCCTATCTCTATCTTTCTTTCCCCTTTCGTTATCTTCACAAAACCTACACACACATGCACACACAAACATAAACACATACACACACACATGCATACACACATACACAGACCGATACACACACAGACACATACCCATACACACAGATCTGAGCACATAGACAGAGAATAGAGAAGACGCCAGAGATCTGTGTGTGTGTGTGTGTGTCTTGAACCCAGATGTAGAAAAAAAAAAGGCCCTGTCTTCGTCTTCGTTAAAGAGGAGAGAGAGAGAGAGAGAGAGAGAGAGAGAGAGAGGAGATGGAGAAAACAGGCCCTAAGTGAAGGGCTTTTATACTTCAACAAAAAAAATGTATTTTGCCACTAAGGAAGTTTGATGGGTGTACATTATTAAAGAAGAGGAGTTGTTTCTTTTATTCTTTATTTTAGCCTGAAAACTCAGAAAACATAATTTTGTTATTCTCTAAAATCATATCTCATTTCTCAAAATTTTCAAAAACTTGGAGAATAAAAAAAACTTAACAAACAACATCTTTCTTGTTTTTAAAGTTTTGAGAACAAAAACTGTTTTTGAAAACCAAACCAAACAGACCCGTGGATTGTCAGTTTTACCTTTCATAGGGTAAAGACACTCATATCAACAAAAATCATCAATAAATATGATATAATAGAGGTAGTCTGAGTAGAAGAAATTGGTGCTAACCCCCAAATATTACAATGAATCAGATAGAGTGGGTGTAGAGAATGACGAGTATATAAATCAAAAGGTAATTCCTTATTATTTCCCAATTGACAAGCAGGACTGACAAAACTTTTATTCAAAGTACCATAAACATCTAAACATTTATTTGAACAAAGAGAAGCAATAGTCTTAAATCCTGCATACCCTAAACGATTATGCTAGACTTCAGAGGTAGCCTTTGCATTGATGAATACTGATCTTGTGGAAACGAGACAATCTTTATTTTAGGGACTTCTAGATGAGAGATGGAGTGAATAAAGATTATCCTTAACTGGTCTTGTAAGAAGAACTTCCCCGCTGCCAAATCCTTAACAAAATAATACCATGGAAAGAAATGAAATGAACAATTATTATCTTTAGTGAATTGTGCCTTAGATAATAGATTCTTCTTAGTAGAATGAACACACAATACATCTCGAATGTGGAGTTTAGCTTCAAAATTGTGAAAATAGATATTACTAGTATGAGAAATCAGAAAACTTGCACTATTTCCAACCATAACTGTATCTAAACCAGAGTAGTCTATTGGTTGTTGTAGAATAGACATGTTTCTTGTCATATTACTAGTTTCATCAGTATCTGGGTACCAAAATAGATGGAAATGGAGCATACGGGGACTGCACAACCGAGGAAGAGCCTGCATTGTTAATATTCGTAGTTACAAAGGATTGTTGTATTGGTTTGGAAGTATAAGCTTGATTAAATCGAAATCAACATGTTTATGCACTATGTCCTTGTGCATGACAGATTTGATGTTTTCCCATGTAGCGATTTCCTTGAAAATTTTGACCACGACCATGATTTTGAATATGAGAGTTAGAAGGTTGAGCATTCCCTCGTCCACGACCATTTGAGTGCTCACCACGTCCGCAATTAGCAAATTAATCTCCATGTCCACGTCCTAAATTTTTTTGATTTTGGTTGAGTACATGTGTAGCAATAAGAGCGGACCCATGGATGGAATAGACTACATGGAGCGAGATGAGCATTTCAAACATTGTTCATGGTTGAATAATCGGGATTTGATTTCGGCAAAAGCAAGTGATGGTTGTCAATTTTTCATCATCACCACAAAAGAGTCGTGTTCCTTTCCAAGACCATTAAGAGTATTAATGACAAGTTCTTTATCAAGAACTGGATGATTTATTTCTGCCAATGAATCAAAAAGATGTTTAAGCTGATCAAGGCAATTTGAAATTGACGACGTACCTTTATCAATTGATTGAATCTCGTTTTTTAGAAGATCAAACTGTACTTGGCTTTGTTCGTGGAACACTGAATGAAGACTATACTACACTTGACGTGCAGTGGAGAGTCCCATAACTTGTGCGAGAATGCCTTGAGTGAGAGTTGTATTGATACAACTTAGGACAAATTGATCCAACTTGCACCATGAGACAAATTCTAGATTAGAGGCTATGGTTCCATCTTTGCTTTCAATTCTTGCGAATAGAGAGGTAATGGATTCGTCACCATATCCGTAAAGATCTTTGACAATCAAAATGGGGATGAATTTGTTGGAATGGAAATCCTAAGAACTATTGGTAGCGCGTATGTATCGAATACAAAAAAATTTTCTTTAAAATCCTACGAGGCTAAATTAGGATTTTTCTTTGAGATTGCTCGGGATTGATCTCGTCTCAGCACGAACGCAAAACCTAACAATGAACGTGGAAGACAGTTTGACAAATCTCGTGGCCTTCTATCGTATATCCCTCAATATCAGAATTCGGATACATCGTGGGCTGCCAGAATCTCCGAATTCCTGCTCTCCCTTTCAACCTCTCTCAAAAAATATGAGTACATAATAGATGTTGAATTAAAGAGCCTAGACATCTATATATAAACTAAAACAGAAACTCTAAGGAGAAATAAGGACAGAGCTTCTAATGGGCCTAGAATTACTATGTTCAACTCAGAACAAACATCTTACATTTCATTAATAATAAGTCAATCCACTAAAACTTATTATTGATCTCTAAAGCCTTATCTAAAAATTATATTCCAGCTCCTTATTATTATATACTTAATAATTTCTCCACGTTTAAGATTACAGATGTCCATTAATTAAATAAATTACTAACAATTATATTTAATTAACTTATTTTATTCCTTGAAACCTTACTACTCAATTTATTTGTCATGTCAGATAATTAAATTTACCTATAGGGTTTGATATGAACAAAACTTATGAGCTTCTTCAAAGGTACATCATCAACCTATTTAAATACTAGAACGTGATTTTCTTGAATAATTAATTTCCATCATACAAATAACACCGTCTTTCAATTCACCGAGCTTATTGACTTAATATGAATTTCACTATTTGATGAATTAAAGTGACAAATATTATATGCACGTGACAATTAAATATTTTGGGATTAAGAGAATAAACAATCATAATAATCATGAGATATTTATTATCTTATTGAATCAGTAAAGATAATAGCTGCAACCTGAGTCTGTTCAATATACAAAGTGTACTAGTACAATAATCCCAGACATCAAACAACCTCCTGCAATCAATACATACTATGCTAGAATATTACACTACAATCATACTGATGGTGTGTCCAATTTCATAAAAAATTGTGAACCAATACTCATATTATACAAGGATCCAATAATCTGATCTTGTGCATAAGCCAAACTCTACACACCAAATTATCTATAATGTAAAATATAAGAAACACATGTATACCATATATTAAATATAATGTAAATATTTTGTCCATATAGATTTTTAATAAAATAGAAAGAACAAACTTCTATTAATTAATAAAATGAGTTTTACTATAAAAAAATAAACTTTTAGTATATTACTCATCACGCCAAAGAAGGTAATTGGTCTCATCTAATTTAATGGAGATGTAATTAATAATATTTGCCAAGGAAAGAGACAAAGGAGATGATGATGTCGTTGATGGAGTAGAAGACAACATAGTGCTAGTTTGAAGAGAAAAAATAAATAAAAGGAGTTGCAATAAGGAACAAGGAAGTGTTGGATGTAATCCAAACTTGGTTAAATTCTCGTGTCTTTTAGGTTGGACTTTTTCAATTTAAATTCTTGTTGAATAAGTCATATGCTGACTATCAGTGTGCAAGTTGTTATCTATAAGTCAATAAGTTACTATTTTGTAGGACATAGTTGGAATAAAAGTTGAAAAATTTGTTTACAAATTGGTATGTTTAAGAGTTATGTAATTTGCAAGTTGAATGCAACTTAGAATTTTTTCAGCAGCAAATAAAGTTATATTTTCTTCTCTGTTTTTTAGCCTATTATTTCATTTTCTTTGTTTCTTGTTTTCCTACAGATTGGTATCAGAGCAAGTTAAGAGCTGAAAGTGAGCATCATAGTTCCAACGTAGCAGTGATTGCAAAGTGTTTGTGGAAAAGTCTAAGTGAATATTGTGTCATGGCAGGTAACATGAATAGCAATTATTTGCAAAACTTTCCTATATTTAATGGTAACAAGTATACATTCTAGGCTGTGAAGATGAAAACTTGATTTACATCTCATGATTTATGGGACTTAGTAGGGAATGGGTATGAAGATTTTGTTGAACAGGAAAGATTAACAACTACTTAGAGGAACGAATTGAAAGAGTAACAGAATAAGGATGCAAAAGCCTTGTTCATGATCCAACAAGGCTTGGATGACACCATATTTCCAAGAATCATGGCTGCCACTACATCAAAGGACGCATGAGATTTGCTTCAAGAGGAATATCAAGGTATGTCGAAGGTAATTACGGTTAAGCTCCAAACTCTTCGCCGTGAATTTGAGAATTTGTCTATGAAAAATTTAGAAACTATTCAGGATTTTTTCTCAAGAGTTATTCAATTGTTAATCAAACTAGATCCTACGGAGAGGAATTATTTGATCAAAAAGTTGTAGAAAAGGTATTACAGAGTCTTACCCCAAAGTATGATCATGTAGTAGCAGCTATAGAGGAATCTAAGGACCTAACCACTTATTCTTTGAATGAATTAATGGGTTCTCTTCAAGCACATGAATAGAGGTTACAAAGGGTTGCAAAAAAACATGACGAAACAGGTGTTTCAGTCTACAGTAGACAACAAAAAAGGTTCAGAAGTTTTTGGAAGAGGATATGGAGGAAGGGGCTATGGTCGTGGAAGTTCATCAAGAGGAAGAGGAAGAAGTCAAGGTAATCAGAGAAATTCTGATGGAGGTAACAAACAGTTTCCTTCTTTTTATGTTCAATTTGTAAGAAAACCAACCATGTTGATAGGGATTGTTGGTATAAGGATAGAGATAAGGAACTCCCACAATGTTTTCATAGCAAAAAATATAGCCACATTGAAAAATATTGTTGCCAAAAGGCTAAGGAGCAAGCAAATTTTCATGAAGAAGAACAAGAAACTGAAGATTGGTTGTTTTTTGCATGTCTTGCTAAAATGAATGATGAAACTTGATATTTAGATAGTGGTTGTAGCAATTACATGACCGTGAATAAAAAATACTTTGTGGATCTTGATGAATCTGTCAAAGCACAAGTAAGAACGGGTGATAACAACCAAGTCAAGGTGCATGGACTTGATACTATTGCCGTTGATACAAAGAAAGGAAGAATGCTCATTTATGATGTTGTGTATGCTCCTGGGTTGGCTCAAAATTTGCTAAGTTTGGGTCAATTGATGAGAATGGGCTATTATGCCATATTTGATAGTGATAAGTGTATGGTTTATGAGAAGAAAAACATGAAGTTGATATTCTCAGTTCAAATAACAGAAAATAAAATGTTTTCTCTTTCATTTTCAAATCTTCCATTTAATGCATTTAGGGCATATAGTGAAGAATCTGTGTTGTGGCATAGGCGATATGGTCATTTGAATTTTGGTGGCTTACATCTATTGCATAAGATGAACATGACAGTTGGTTTTCCAGCTGTGAAATCTAATGAAAAAATCTGTGAAGCTTGTGTTTTTGGGAAACATCACTGTGAACAATTTCCGGTTGGTAAAGCTTGGAGGGCAGATAGATCATTAATGCTTGTGCATGTTGATCTTTGTGGTCCAATGGAAACACTATCCTTGAATGGGAACAAGTACTTTATCATATTTGTTGATGATTATAGTAGAATGACATGGGTTTATTTCTTGAAAGAAAAATTTGAATCTTTCTTTACATTCAAGAAGTTTAAGTCTCATCGAAAAATAAAGTGGTCATTCTATTAATACATTGCGTATTGATCGTGGAGGTGAGTTTACTTCTCTAGAATTCAGCAGGTTTTGTAGTGATATGGGTATCCAAAGGCAGTTGACAGCAAGTTGCACTCCACAACAAAATGGAGTGGCCGAGCACAATAACAGAACCATAGTTGAAGTGGCAAGAAGTATGCTAAAAGACAAGGATCTTTCAAATAGCTATTGGGCTGAAGAAATGTCAACAACAATTTATTTGATCAATCGGTTTCCTACAAGGGTGGTGCAAGAAAGAACCCCATATGAAGCTTGGAGAGGAAAGTAACCTAGTGTAAGTCATTTAAAGAATTTTGGTTCTATAGCTTATGTTTTTGTGCCATCAGAGAACAAACATAAGCTAGATCACAAAAGTACAAAGTGCATTGTCATAGGCTATAGTGAGGAGACTAAAGGATACCAACTTTATGATCCTATTTCTGAAAAATTGATTATAAGCCGAGATGTTATATTTAATGAGAATGAAGCTTGGAATTGGAAACATGAAGAAAGAGTTTCTCTTGAACTAGCTGCTCTTATGATTTCTCCACCAAATTTGAGTGAGTGATCAAGCTCATCTCGTGATTCAACCCCTCAAAAGGTAAGAAGTCTTGCTGATATCTATGATTCATGTGAGTTTGGTTGTTTTGCTATGGAACCAACTTGTTTTGAAGAAGTAGTGACAAATAAACAATGATGTAGTGCAATGAATGATGAGATTGAACCAATTGAGAAGAATAACACTTGGAACTTGGTAGATCCACATCTCCGGAAGGAAGCTATTAGACTTAAATGGATCTACAAGTCAAAGTTTAATTCTGATGGGTCTTTACAAAGGCATAAAGCACGACTACTTGCTAGGGGATTTGCATAACAACCAGGTATTGATTTCTTTGAAACTTTTGCATCGATTTCTAAGATTGACACTATTAGGACTGTTTTGGCTGTAGCGGTTCAAAGAAATGGGCAAGTTTTCCAATTGGATATTAAATCTGCTTTTCTTAATAGAGAACTTGAGGAGGAGGTGTATGTGGTGCATCCCCAAGGTTATGAAATTGAGATAAAAGAGCACAAGGTGTATGAGTTAAAGAAGACACTATGGGCTCAAACAAGCACTAAGGGCATGGTATACCAAAATTGACAGGCATTTTCTGGACAATGGTTTTTGTAAAAGTACTAGTGTACCTACTCTTTATGTGAAAACTCATGTCAATGATGACTTGTCAATTGTGTGCTTATACGTTGATGGTATGATATATACTGGTAACTCTCCAAGGATGATCAGGGAATTTAAGGATAAGATGATGCAGAATTTTGAAATGACAGATTTGGGTCTTTTGCATTATTTTCTTGGAATTCAGGTGATTCAAGATTCAAATGGAATTTTTGTAAGTTAGAAAAAATATGCTTTGGATTTGTTAAAGAAATTTGGTATGTAAATTGTACACTTGCAAAGACTCCTATGAATGTGAATGAGAAGCTTGTTGTGGTAGATGGTACTAGAACTACTGATGAGAGGTCCTTTAGAAGTATTGTGGGAGGGCTACTTTATCTCACACACACGAGGCCTGATATTATATTTTCTGTGAGCATCATCTCCAGGTTTATGCAAAATCTAAGCAAGTATCATCTTGGGGCAGCAAAGAGGATCATGAGATACATACATGACACTCTTGATTATGGGATTCAGTATACACATGTCACTAACTTTAAACTTATATTATTTTTTGATAGTGATTGGGCAGGTTGTATCGATGACAGAAAAAACACTACAAGCTATGCATTTAATCTTGGTTCGGGAGTGATATCATGGACATCAAAGAAGTAGCTCACTACAACACTTTCAAGCATTGAAGCTGAGTACATTGCAGCCACAACAACAGCTTGTCAAGCAATATGGCTAAGGAGAATCTTGTGTGATTTGAAAGAGAAGCAAGAGGAGGCCACACGGATGTTTTGCGATAACAAGTCAACCATTGCAATTTTAAAAAATCCAGTACATCAAGGAAGGACGAAGCATATTGAAATTCGGCATCATTTCATTCGTGAAGTCGTGGCAACAGAACAAGTGTAGTTGGAACATTGCAACACTGAAGAACAAATGACTGATATTTTCACAAAAGCATTGTCTGATGAAAAGTTCAAGAAGTTTCGCGACATGATGGGAGTGCAGCCACAAGTTTGAATTGAGAGGGTGTTTGTTGGACGTAATCCAAACTTGGTTAAATTCTCATGTCTTTTAGGTTGAACTTTGTCAATTTAAATTATTGTTGAATAAGTCATATGCTGACTATTAGTGTGCAAGTTGTTATCTATAAGTCAACAAGTTACTATTTTGTAGGACATAGTTGGAGTAAAAGTAGGAAAATTTGTTTACAAATTGGTCTATTTAAGAGTTATGTAATCCGCAAGTTGTATGCAACTCATAATTTTTTCAAGCAGCAAATAAAGTTATATTTTCTCTCTGTTTTTTAGCCTATCATTTCCTTTTCTCTGTTTCTTGTTTTTCTATAGGAAGAAGTATGTGCTGACTATATGCTTGAATGGTGCCAGAGGTGGGAAGGTACGTGCTGGTTTGCTATCAAACGGTGGGAACAAAAGTAATAGGCTACTTGCTGCAATTACAAAGCAATAAAGAGTTCTTGAAGAAATCAATAACTAGCTTTATGAAAGAAAATGCAGAGGGTGAAGAACAACTTTATAGAAGCAATGAATTATAGAGGGTGAGAGACGCATAAAGGCTCTCATACCATGAAAGGAAGAAGACTTTCTTGTCATGAATATTTTATTGATGATGAATACATTGATGACGGGTATACAAGTATATATAGTATGAGAAGACTATTCTAGAACATTTATACATGAAAAAAATTAAAACAAAATACAAGATTGTAGGAATCAAATTCTTGGTATAGGATGCAATGGTTGACAAAATTTGTGCATAGACTCAAGAGAGAACTCACAAGAAGAAATGAAAAACAGAAGAATCAGAAAAATGATTTTTTGGAATTCATTTCTCAATTTGATTTGTACAGATTATAGGTGTATTTATAGAACAATTAGACCTCATCATACACCTGTGTAGCTGAGTACTAGCTCAACATTTATTACCTGTAACTAACTGAACTTAACTAACTGTCTAACAAACTATTTAACTGTTCATTTAACTAGTAAAACTACTACATGTGTTATGAGCCTCCCTCAACTTATGAGGAAGTATGAATCATTAGTTTGTCTCGAAACTTAATGAAATTGGCAGTAGTTAAGCCTTTGGTGAAGACATCAACTACTTGATCTTGTGTTGAAACATAATGGACTGATAAATCTTTACGAATCACCTTTTCTCGAATGTAATGAAAATCAATAGCAATATGCTCTGAGCGAGCATGAAACACAGGATTTGAAGCCAAGGCCATTGTTGAGACATTGTCACACCAGAGCTTTGGCACTGTGGGAAGAAATATATGTAGATCACAGAGTAAAATTCTTAGTCAGGATAACTCAGCAGCAGTGGAAGCCAAGGACCTGTACTCTGCTTCAGTAGAGGACCTAGATACCGTGGATTGTTTCTTTGTGCCCCAATGAACAAGATTGTTTCCCAAATAAATGAAAAATCCAGTTGTGGACCTCCTATCCTCTGGATCACCAGCCCAGTCAGCATCTGCAAAGGCTGTAAGTGATAGAGAACTCTTTTGATAAGTAAGGCCATAGGACAAACTGCCTTGAAGATATGTAAGGATTCTTTTGATTGCTGCATAATGAACATCTGTGGGATAATGCATGAATTGGCAAACATGGTTCACTGCAAAGGTGATATCAGGTCTTGTAAAAGTTAAGTATTGAAGTGCACCCACCACACTTCTATAGACAGTAGGATCAGAAAGCAAAGTACCATTAGTCTTGCCCAATCTATTACCAGAAACACTAGGAGTTTTACAGCTTTTGCAAGTGGCCATGTTTGTCTTCTGAAGAAGGTATTTTGTGTGTTTTTCCTGACTAATAAACAGACCAGTGGAGGTGTGTTTAATTTCCAAACCTAGAAAGAAATGAAGAGGACCTAAGTCTTTCATTTCAAACTCAGTGTGCAGATGGGATATAATAGTATGTATATAAGATGAATCATTGCCTGAAAGAATGATGTCATCCACATACAGAAGTAGGACTGTGAGAGAAGAGCCACATTTTCTGATGAACAGTAAGGGATCTGCAGCTGAGGCATGAAATTCACAAGTGTAAAGATGAGTAATGAACCTTTCAAACCAAGCTTGTGGAGCTTGTTTGAGACCATAAATGGATTTATGTAGTTTGCAGACATGATGAGGTGCTGTCTGATCAAACAAACTAGGTGGTTGAGCCATGTAGACATCCTCCTTCAAAGTACCATGTAAAAAGGCATTTTTAACATTTAATTGTTGAAGCTTCCAATCATATGTAGCAGCTAGAGACAGAATAACCTTTAATGTTGCATGTTTGACCACATGACTAAAGGTCTCAGTGTAATCTATGCCTGATTCTTGGTGATAGCCTTTGGCCACTAATCTTGCTTTATATCTAGCAATAGTACCATTGGCATTATACTTTATTCTATAAACCCATTTAGATCCTATGAGATTCTGTTGTGAAGAAGGGGGAACAGAGGTTTGAGTAGTAATGGAAGAAGAAGATACTGAGTCCTGTGGAAAAAATAAAGAGGAGGAGGTCCTAACACTGAGGGTGTAGGAGATAAAGTAGAAGAGGATGAGGTATTTGCAAAAGGAAAAGTGGTTTCATCAAATAGGACATGTCTAGAGATGTATATCTTTTGAGTAGGAATATGATAACAAAAATATCCTTTAAAATCAACAGTGTATCCAAGGAAGACACAAAGCTTAGACTTTGGCTGAAGTTTTTGAGAATTATATGGTTTAAGAAGAGGAAAACATGAACAACCAAAGACTTTTAGAAACTGATAATCAGGTCTCTGTCCAAAAAGAAGTTTAAAAGCAGACTTACGTGAAGTATTTGAACTAGGAAGTATATTAATGAGATAGACTACTGTGGAAAAGGCATAAACCCAGAATTTTGTAGGAACTGAGGCCTTAGACATAAGGGTAATAGCTGTTGCCACTATATGTCTGTGTTTTCTCTCAGCCACTCCATTCTATTGAGGAGTGTATGGGCAGGATTTTTGATGAGAAATGCCAGACTGCTGAAGAAAGATTTCAAAGGATGATTGATAAATTCTCCACCTCCATCAGATCTAAGAATTTTGATTGTATGAGTGAGTAAATTTTCAACATAAGGCTTAAAGTGACAAATAACCTGATACACATCAGATTTTTGAGCAAGAGGATAAATCCAAGTAAACTTGGAGTAGTTGTCTATAAAAGAAATATAGTATCTATAGCCATTGTAAGACATTTCAGGAGCAAGACCCCATACATCTGTGTGCATCAATTCTAAAGGAAAAAATGAGATAGTGTGTGACACAGGAAAAGACAGCTTAGACATCTTGCCATAAATGCAATGTTCACAAGTACAAGGCTTATTTGCAATAGAGGAAGAATGTTCACAAGTACAAGGCTTATTTGCAATAGAGGAAGAATGCTGGAAAGAAGATAAAACTTGCAGAAGAATAGGATGAGAAGGATGCCCCAATCTATCATGCCAAAGCTGATGATGAACTCGACTGCCCAGATTTGCAGTAATTGAAGAAGACTGAGGTAAAGCTTGGATAGGATATAAGCCATTAGTACTCTTTCCTCTATAGAGAAGAGTGCCCGTGGCCTTGTCCTAATTAAAGGAATCATGTTCATCAAATGTTATATGACAATGATTAGTAGCACACAATTTATAAACAAAAAGAAAGTTGGAAGAGAGCGAAGGAACATAAAGAACGTCAGTCAAATTTATTTCTCAATTTGATTTGTACAGATTACAGGTGTATTTATAGAACAATTAGACCTCATCATACACCTCTGCATTTCTTATCTAGCTCAGCATTTCTTACCTATAACTAATTGAACTTAACTAACTGCCTAACAAACTATTTATCTGCTCATTTAACTAGTAAAACTACATGTGTTATGACTGGTCAGGTGTGAATCAATCCCCTTGATTGGAGGAGTGAGATATGCTACTTACTTAACAGTGTGAGATTAGTGTAAGAGTTCTTAGCTCACCTTTTATCTTTTTCCATTCGTCTCGGAAGTCCAATGAACTATCTTCGGACCATAAGGACTCGCCATTAAAGTATCGAAATGGAGCTCTAACAGCAATGTTGAACTTCTTACAAGATGGAACCCAAAGCTTAGCAAACTTAGCTGCTTCGACGAGAGCATAGAAGGTGAGAGGGGAACAACCATCGTCAGAGACATAGCAAGCCAACTTGTTCGCCGGGTAATCAACTGCTAACAAGGATAGTACGGTGTTCACGGTGATAATCGGCGGTTCAAGGACAGGGTCGGCCGTTGTGACGAACATGTCCACCGAGGGAAGCTCATGAGCAGGTTTCCTATTTTAAGAAAGAAACAAATAAAAATAATATGATTGTCAAGTTTCAAGAATGTTTTCAATCGAGCTAAAAATACTAGAGTCAACTCAGGTTAAAGTACGTTCATAGTCGTTTACTTAGTGAACCAGCCGAACTTGTTCTCAAGCTCAATTTTAATGCTGGTTTAACCAATGAACTAAGCTTAAATAAGTTGTTCAGTTCGTGTGCACACATATTTATGCAACCTCAAGTTTGGTTTGTTTAATCAATCGAGCAAAACCCTATTCGAGCTTGTAAAAAAAACTTAAAGAGCTAAGATTAAGATATTTAAATCTCTTCTCGTTTCTGTCCTGAACAGTTGATGCTCCGTTCAATTCGATTCAGTTGTACCACTAGGTGTTATACATGTGTCAAACAGGTAAAGAGCTTGCTAGCTTAGATAAGGGTTGCAAAGTAGGGAGAGAGAGAGAGAGAGGGAAGTTTTTGGATACCAGTGCAAGAGGCGTTCTGGGTATGTTTTGTAATACACTTGGTTCCACTTATAGTTTAGTGAGAGAACAGACGGTAAACAAGGAGAGAAAAGAGAAGGAAGAGGATGATAAGCTCCGCAACTCGTGGAATGGTGTTTTTACGAGGCTTTCGTTCTTGAAGAGGAAGAGAAGATGGATTTGCCATTGACAGAAATTATTAGTTTATGAACCTTGTTATAAGTATTTATAGTGCATTTTGATCATGGTCATTCATTCGACACGGAAGTACCTTAGGCCAAAGAGGTCGACTACGGTACCGAACAAACAATTTCGGTACCGTACCATCAAATTTTATAAATATTGTGGAGAAAGATGTAAGTTTTTAGGTTTATTTAAGATAATTTTTTTTTACAACTTTTGAAGTTATACGAGAACTTTTATGGTTTAAGTTATAATTTTTGTGAATTATTTATAACTTTTGTGAGTTACTTAAAATCGATGTTAAAAATAAATTTTAGAATTGATCATAAATAATCTCAAAAGTTGTAAACAATTTTCAAATATTGTAAATAATCTCAAAAATTATAATAATCCTTAAAAATTATAAAAATAGATCACAAAACTATTAATAGGGGTACGATAACAATTATTTTTTCCGAATACCATAGACTTCTACATAAAGAGATGAAAAAATCTTGCCATGTTTAAGAAGATTTTAGTCCTCAGTACGGTAAACAACAAGGAACCGGACGATCCAAAAAAAAAGAAGTCATAATAAGCTTTCTTATATTCTTATTAAACCATTAAAATATATTCTGAATAGAGTTAGATTCTCGAACATAACATGATCAAAATATAATCAGATAACCATTTCGTTATAACATAAAGAGACATAGTAGTAATAACTTCTATTTGCAAACTCTCCAGCTTACTCTCCCAGATTCCTTCCTACTTCTGAAAAATGTTAAATAGGGGTGACCTCACTAACTCGGTAGGATAACTTTTATAAATAACTATTAAGGTTTTAAAAGAATAAATAAAAATAATTAAATAACAAATAAGAGCAGAAATAGTTAAATTAAGAATCACAGGAATACAACGCATATCAATAATCACAATTCATCAATCTTCTGCTCAACGCATGAATTGTATTAGGAGAAAACTTTGGGGTCTTGTACCCTAAGGAACTCGATGCCTTTCTTACTTTTTTGGAAATATCAATACTGAAAATTTTATGATACCACACAGGCTAACAACGACAACTGATGTTACTAACCAATAAACCTAAGAACTAATAGGAATTATGTGAATCTTTGCAAGTACTATGCGTCTACTAACCATCTATCATCAAATGTGTGTATTTAAGGCAATTTAATTAAAAAGCATAAACAAAGTCTTCGTATTCAGATCAATAGAAAGTCAAATATTAAATAAATATGTTTGAATAAAATCAAAAATATTTTATATACAACTTGATTCCACAAGATAATTAGGGTTTTGATTCAAAAATATCACATGTGCATAAACCACGATTTAGTGGTAAAACTTAAATCCAACCACATAGATAATGCAAACTAATATTAAAGTATTATATAATCAAAATAGGTTTGATATGGAACCCCCAAGTTTACATGAAATACATTCATGACAATAAAAGATAAAAGAAAGCTTACCTCTGATGTTACCTTGAACTGATACCGTTTACTGTGGCAATACAAAATGGACTAATATTTTTAAAATAAAAATAGATAATATGGCTTAGTTAAACTAAAAATAACTTTTGGAGTAACTAAACGAAAAATAACAATACCCGAATTTAATTCAAAAATATTTAACGAAAATCAAATTTAAGTGAATTGAACTTATAAAGTTACTAAATCGTAATTCAAAAAGCTTACCCAAATTTTTTATCGTAAAGACGATATTCTAGACTGACAAAATTTTGACATTTTCTTCCTCTCTCTCCCTCCTTTTTCTCTTCTTTTCTGTGTTGTCCGGCCACCGGCCATGGCTATTTATAACCAAAATTTGGCTATTAGCGTCGCTAGAGTGATGGCAGTTTGCATGTATCACATGAACAACTTTCCAATTTTTGTCCAAAGTTCTCTCTCTCTTTCTTACACTTGGGGGTCAAAATATAGTTTCGGAAGTCGTTAGAAGCCCGCTAAATGGTAAATTAAAGTATTAAAGTTTTGTTGGAAAAAAAAAATAAATGAAGTGATACCGAGTTAAATTGCAATAATTGAAACTACAATGAGTTAATTTAGTGTTGAAACGAAATTTTAATCCTTACTATAACAAGTCTATGATGGGTCAAAAGAGAGATATGAAATATATCATCTCCAATCATGACTCAAATTTAAATTAACATTTGAGTAAAAAATTTGATTTGATACAAAGAGCTTCAATGGATAAATCCAAATTTAAATAAGGATAAACCCGAATTTAAATGTAGGCAAACTCAAATTTAAAAGAGAGTAAAAATAAGCATTATATTTTTAAAAGATGATAAAATCTTATCATTAAAGATTTGGGTAAAGATTTGAGTCTCTCTTGATTTGAGTTAAAAAAGAGAGTCTCATTTGATTTGGTATAAGTTTGAGTCAAAGGTTAGAACAACTTTTTAGGATTTTTTTATTCAAATTTAATTTGAGTCTAATTTGAATCAATATTGGATATGCTCTTAGAGTAGATTGTGATTATATGAATTATTTGGTGACTAAGATACATAGTTATCATGATTTACTCCTAATAGTATTTATTAGATTTCAATTAAGTTGGTAGATGAAGTCAAAGAAGGAAGAAAGAACAATATATCTATAATTATAATAAAATAGAGTAGCTTAAAAAAGTCCATTTAATGGTATCAAATAAATTCATCTGATTACTACTAATATCTCTCGCAAATTATTTACATTGCACTGTATTTTCAGATATGAGTTAGTCTGTTGAGATAACAA
>CAUOFW020003505.1:0-36737 GCA_963454935.2 Ilex paraguariensis | reverse complement strand
ACAAATTTTTCTCAATGCATAAAACACCCCGCTCTAAAAAAACAAATCCAAAACTTTTCAGAGAAATCCAATGAGCAATTCTACCATCTTGGGATCGGTACAGGAACTATTAGAACAATCCATTCCACACCATGGCTTTGAGCTATGGCAATTAGTGAGCTTCTTCTATGAATGAATCACACCGAGGCGTTGACAGTTCATCCACAAGATGTGTAATGGAGAGTTTTTGAACAAAGACCCCGATGAGGCCTTAGATTACTTTGATACATTGGCACAAATGCACAACCATGGGACATTACGGATCCCACCGATGTACCAAGGTCTTCTCCTCAAGGGATTAGCCAAACTCATGGGGGAGAGATTATGACTTGAGAGACTAGGAAGACTTGATTTCCAAAATTGCTAAGTTGTCTAGGAAGGTTGAGAGTCTTGAGGTAAAAAGGAGACACAAGGTGTCAAATGTTTCAAAGATTAAGGAGGGCTGCTCAATTTCTGAGAGTGTATATCATTCCATATCAAAGTGCCCTAACATTTCGGCAATTAAGGAAGTGTATCACGAGCAAGTCAATACCTTTTAACCAAACAAGGCAGTCATTCTCTCCACATTCAAACACTTACAATTCGGGTTGGAGCAATCACCCGAACTGTAATTGGAGAAATGATAACCCCACTCCTCATGGTTCAATTGCATACACACCTCCCGCACCTCCTAGTGAAAATCAATTTCAATCCCAAGGACCATCCAATCCTCCCACATATCAACCTCCCCACAAGAGAAATTTGGAGGATATGATTCATGCTTTCATTCAAAGCCAGACTACCTTCAATCAAAACCAAATCACCATCAACAATCAAAATGCCACAACTTTAATGACATTAGGACCCAACTCACAAAATTAACAAATTTCATGGGGGCATCACAATAAGAGAAAGGGAAATTTCTCACTCAACCCAAGAGAACCCTAGAGGTCAACATGTCGTTGAGTCATCGGAGCCCTTAAGAGAGAGTTGTGAGCAACTCAAGGCAGTTACCACCCTTCGTAGTGGCAAGCAAATTGATAAAGCCATTGTGCCTAAGCTTTCACCCAAGGCCACATAGCCAAAAGAGAAAGACACTATGGGTGACACCGACAAAAGTGAGGTGGTTGAGAAGAAAAAAATGGTTGACGAAAGTGTTCTTGTTTTTCCCATGCCTATTCCTTTTCCTAATCGTTTGAAGCCACCTGTGAAGGTGGCTAATTATGCTGATATACTTGAAATGTTTAAGCAGGTAAAGATTAACATTCCATTCCTTGATGCCATAAAGTAAATTCTATCATGTGCAAAGATCTTGAAAGACTCATGCACAGTAAAAAGGAAGCTCAATGTCCACAAAAAAGAATTTCTGACCGAGCAAGTGAGCTCGATTTTGAGGACAAACACCCCTCCAAAGTTTAAAGACCCCGGCTGTCCTACCATTGTAATAATAATTAGAAATTGCCGGGTGGAGCAATCGCTCCTTGATTTGGAGGCTAGTGTGAACCTCGTTGTATACTCGGTGTACCAACAACTTTAGCTCAAGGAATTAAAGTCTACTCAAATCAAGTTTCAACTAGTGGACCATAGTGTTCAAACACCAAGGGGTGCAGTTAAGGATGTTTTAGTGCAAGTTGATAAATTTTACTTTCCTGTTGATTTTATTGTGCTTGAATCTCACCCAGTTGCATATCTTAGCTCCCAAATCCCTGTAATACTTGGAAGACCTTTTCTTGCCACATCTAATTCTGTGATTAATTATAGAAATGGTCTTATAAAGCTAGCATTTGGGAACATAACCATGGATCTCAACGTGTTTAACTTATCCAAGCAACTGGGGGATGAGGAGGAGGTACACGAAGTCAATAGGATTGACACCTTGGTGGAAGAAACTTGGAACTTTTGGGCATGCTAAAGTTGAAAGAAGAGGAGAAGGTTGAGGAATAAGAGGAATTGAAGAGTTTGAAAGGGGTAGAAAAGTGGATCCCTACATTTGAGAAACTCCCACGCCAAGTTAAGATCTTTCCATCGGATGTACAAAAACCCAATTTGAAGTTGAAACCGCTACCATCCCACTTGAAGTATGCATATCTTGAGGAAGCTGAGACATTTTTTATGGTGGTTAGCTTAACGTTGGATGCAAAGCAAGAAGAAGTGCTCTTGGAAGTGTTGGGGAGGCATAAAGGGGCGATTAGTTGGACAATTGCCGACATTAAAGGGATAAGGCCCCTCGGTTGCACACACCAAATTTATCTTGAAGAAGACTCCAAATCGTCTCGACAACGACAAAGAAGGTTGAACCCAATCATGTAGGCGGTGGAGAGGGACGAGGTGCTAAAACTAATTGACATGGGCATCATTTTTCCAGTTGCTGATAGTAAGTGGGTTAGCCTCACGCAAGTAGTACCCTAGAAGTCGGGAGTCACGATTGTGAAGAATGAAGAGAATGAACTTATTCCAACAACGGTGATCACACGGTTGTGGAGAATGAAGAGAATGAGCTTATTCCAACAAGGGTGATCACAGGTTGGAGAGTTTGTATTAATTATCGGAAGCTCAACTTGTGCACAAGGAAAGACCACTTCCTAATGCCATTCCTCGACCAAGTGTTGGAATGAGTAGCGGGACATCTATTCTATTGCTTCCTAGATGGATACTCCGTCTACAATCAAATCGAGATTGCATTGGAAGACTGAGAGAATACCACCTTCACTTGTCCCTACAGTACTTTTGTGTACTGTCGCATGCCTTTCGGGCTACGTAATGCCCCTAGAACCTTTCAACATTGCATGATGGGAATCTTTAGTGATATGGTGGAAAAGATTGTTAAGGTGTTTATGAATGACTTTTCGACCTTTGGGGATTCTTTTAGTGGGTGCTTGGAGAATTTGGAGAAAGTTCTAGAAGGATGTGAAGAGAAGAGCTTAGTTTTGAATTGGGAGAAGTGTCACTTCATGGTGACACAAGAAATTATTCTTGGGCACATCATATCAATGAAAGGGATCGAAGTTGAAAAATTAAAGGTGAAGGCCATCTCCAACCTCCCCACGCCGAGAGTCGTCAAGGATATCAGGTCATTTTTGGGCCATACTGGATTTTATCGTCGTTTCATTAAGAATTTTAGTGCATTGGCCCGACCTTTTTCCAATTTATTGTCTGAGGATGTCCCATTCGAGTGGTCGGGTGATTGTGAAATATATTTTACAAAACTTAAAAGCATGCTTGTCACACCTCTGATTATGCGACCACCCAAGTGAGATTTACCTTTTGAGCTTATGCACAACGCAAGTGATTATGCGGTCGATTCAGTGCTAGGTCAAAGGGAGGAGAATAGACCTTATGTAATATACTACGCTAGCAAAACACTCAACGAAGCACAAATGAACTACACAACCACTAAAAAAGAGCTACTAGCAGTAGTATTTGCATTGGATAAATTTCGGTCCTACATCATTGGTTCACCGATAGTTGTTTATATTGATCATTCTGCTTTAAAGTATCTATTGTCTAAGCAGGACGCCAAACCGAGACTTATGAGGTGGATCCTCTTACTCCAAGAGTTTAATCTAACAATCAAAGATAAGAAGGGAGTAGAGAACATGGTGGCGGACCATTTATCTCGACTGGTGGTGCAAAATGCTGAGGAGCATATTCCTATCCCAAATTTCTTCCCTGATAAGCAATTAATTTCAATTCATTCTATTTGTCCATAGTATGCTGACACTTGTAACTATCTTGCAATAAGACAAATACCACCACAGTGGAGCCCGGAGGATAGAAGTAGATTCATGGCGGATGTGAAGTACTTTTACTTTGACAACCCATACCTGTTCAAGTATTGCTCTGACCAAGTCAGGTGGAGATGCATATTGAAGAATGAACATCGGGATGTCCTTGCATTCTGTCATTCAGAGGCATGCAGTGACCACTTCTCTACTTCCTAAAAAAAGATTTTTTTACATTTTGTAAAGAACGTAATAGATGTCAACGTTTGGGTAGTGTGACCCGAAGAAACATGATGCCACTCTCCTCTATACTTGTAAATAAGTTATCCGAGCCTGACTAAAAAGTGCTCTTGTACAACTCTCGTCTCTCGATCTTCCAAGACAAACTCTCGATCCCGTTGGGATGACCCATATCTTGTCAAGGTGGCCTATCCCAATGGAGTTGTGGAAGTCACAAACCCCGACAATGGCTAGACATTCAAGGTTAATGACCAAGAATTAAGCCATTTTTTGAGGGGTTTGAAGGACAAGGAGTGGAGGAGGACTTGACGGATTTGGTGTATCCAGAATTCGTGGATAAGTAACCAATTTTTATGCTTTTTAGTGTACAGTCTTTTTATTTACTCATGTTATTTTTATTTTTCATGTTACTTACTTTACTTGGTCGTATAGCATTGTGCATTGGTCAAACCTCAATTGCGAGGTGTTCTCTAACCCTACTCATCTTTTTACTGTCCACCATTGAATATCATATCTTTTTGTTGCATTGAGGATAATGCATGAATCAAGTTGGGGGGTGAGGTGTACCATTTACATGTTACACCAATGTTTGTAGGAATTTTTGTGGATAATACCAATTTTTGGGGTGGAAATTCACCTTTCACATATCATACAGATTTTTGTTTACATTGGTGCAAATTATGCAAAAAATTTGAAAATTTTTTGTGAAAAACATCTGAATGTTGATCTGTATTCTCTTGTTAAGAGTGTTTGGGTTAGATGATATGTTGATCTTTGTTTTAAACCTTGAGCACATGAGCATATTATAGAAGTGAATCCTATGCGCGAGTATCACATATGTATCTGTTTTTGAACTCAACCGTATGTGCTCCTTGAATGTATAATTTTAGCAATTTTTGGATTGGATTCATAATTTAGGCTTGACATAAATAGTGGAGATGAGTAAGGACCTTTGGGAAGGAACTTACATTTACTCAAGGAACAATTCTTAAATTTTAAATTTGTTTAATAGTCTCATTATGCTTGTTTCGGTAATGTCTTTACTATCAATGGTCAGCATCTGAAACCATTTTTGGAAGACTTGGTTAAAGATGTGGAAACTTTTTTTTTTTGAATAGATCCAAAATATTATGCGGATATTTGTGCATGTCAACACTCAAATGGATTGGGTCAGGAAACAAAAAAACCAACCCAACCCGACCTGCTAGGACACCTTTATAAGGCCTCCAACCCTTTTTCCCTTTTTCCCTATCCACAGGTGTTGGCCCCCCTTCTTTTTCCCTTCTTCTTCTTCTTCTTCGTTGTTCTCTATTCTCTGTAAAAACAACTCACACTCTGCAAATCCATGACCATACACCCCGAAGACCAAGTCCTTTGTTTAATAATTTGCATTATATGTTTGTATTTGTACATGGGTGCTCTTCTTCTGTTTGCACTTAGGGTGAAGGGTTTCCAGTCTAGCCCAAATCTCCCTAGAGATGATTAATTGTTGTGTTTTGTTTGTAGGTTTCGGAAGATGAACAGATCTTTACCTTACAACCTCATTTCCAAACTCCATACACTAGTAAATTCGAAACATTAGGGAAAATGTTCAGTTTAGGTTGGGGGTGTGATCTACAATTCCAATTTGTTCTAGTTCTGTATTTACAATTCTAGTTTTGTATCTGAACAGTTCATAGTTTTGCATTTAAAAAAAAAGTTATGTTTATTTTTATTCTGGATTGCGTATTTTTTACAGTATTTTTACTTATATTTCATGATCATATCGAATGTAGCTTCAATCGTCTTTTTGAATGACAGACATTAAAGAACTAGATAGGGTGTCTTTAGTTTAACAAGCATGGATAGTAAACTTTTTTGGTTAAGTTTAGGCGTTTTACGCACTTTTTCATCTGATGTGCATGTTGTGATAATGAGAAAGGCAAGAGTTGTGAGCAAGCAAAACCATTGTGTGGCAGAAGCACTTTTGCTAAACGTCGTCATGTCAAACTACTGGATGCTTGTAAACAATGTGACAGGATCTTTCACATGAAAAAATACAATCAGTGTTTTGAACCAATTTCGAGTTGTGTTACCAATCAATTAAATTGGATAGTGTATGGGCAAAGTAAGGATTTTCCTAACACGCCATCTTATACCAGTCCGGGACTTACACGTTATGTGCGATAAGAAGTTGGAAGGGTCACTAATAATGACATAGACACAAGCGAGGACTCGGATTAGATTTATTTTTTTTATTGGACAGAGTAGCAGAAAAGCGTTTTTTTTTGGGATGAAGGTTAATGATTTGAACTTTTTTGTAAAAAGTGTAAATATATTTTTTTTATTTAGATGTACAAAGTCTTTTTGTTGAACTAAAGATGTAAGCCGAGTAAGGAATGTCCTAAAATGCCAACCTATAGCGTGGGTAGGGACTTATCCTGAGACGCCATAGTTTTCCAAGTTCAATTTGTGCATTTAGTCTTCTTTCAATTTTCATAGATAAATATATATGTAAATGACTTTGATTTTTATTTGAGTTCGAATGCCAGTTTAAAAAAAAAAGCCTCATTTTCTTGAAAAATGGTATTTTTTCTATGATTAAATGTCAAATGTACATTGGTATTTGTTATTCTTAAGGTACAGAATGACCAGCTCAAATATAGAATTTACATATAACCGACATTCTTTGAAAACCTGACATAACTAGTGGAGATAACGAAGAATACCATGGTAAGTTTTCGAGCCTTGCGATGCTTTTGATAGAAAATTAACATTTACACAAGTAAGGTTTTTTTCTTTCTATCCTTGAATAATCTCATTATTATTATTTTGATTGATGCAAATAGAGCAGTCTATTGATGTATCCCACAAAGAATCTGTTTATACGACACATACATGTGCACATACTTGAGAAAGGATCTTAGCCATCTTTGATTTAATTTTTGAGCCCTAGCCATTTCTTTTACAAAATTATATCCCTAGTTAGCCATGATTGGGCCTTTAATGTGTAATTTCTTTTTCATATAACCCATATGATAACCAAGCCACGGGAAAATATATTTGACATACCTTTGCTATCTAATTTTGTTGCACACTCTTATAAATCAGTATGACACAAAAACGCAAGAGAAAAAGAAAAGAAGATGGTGGCTACTGTTTAAAGAAAGAAATTTTTGTGAAAGAAAAATTTAATAATAATAATAAATGGCCAAAAAAGTGAAAAATAAGAAAAAGAATGAAAGAAAGAAATACCATGTAGGTGAAGTTTCGAAAAGCTAGAAAGAGGTGTGCTACATTACATAAAGAAATGATAGCTTTTGAATATCATTGACGTCGTTTCGTTAGCCACTTACCCCTGGCCACATTTTAACCTATAAAAAGACCTAATTGATCTCAAGTCTGATGCATGTGTAGGTCGTCAATCAAAAGTGTGGGGTATGTTAACTAGTATTACTTTATTTGTATATTCTTCCATGAGATTATGCCAAACCTGATTAGTCTGTTCCTTGGTTTTCACTCCCATAAGTGTTTGTAAATTTACAATTAACCTTCTTCTGATCACATGCTTTTGAGAGAAAAGTCACTATAATCGGAGAGAATTTTTGCTGAGAGAATTCTAAGAGAGGATTGTGAAATCAAAGCTATCCATGGAAGGCTGTAAATAAGAGTTTTTGTTATATAATAACTATTGTCGCTAGAATGATTATTCTTACTACATAGGGAATTTCAAATACCAATGTAACAAGTGTTTATTTTTGCATATAGTACGTACCTATGACAGAGAAATGTTTGGGAAACAATTCAAAATTAAGGGATGGGTGTCTCAACAATCATGGTGCTAACTCATTCTGACAAGAAACCTTACACATACACATCTTTTTAACTGAAATTTGTAGGTAGCTCCACTAAAAATCTTTACGAGATAAAACTCGTCCACTAGGGATCACCTAGGGGTTTAATGGCTTATTATATATGCTAAATGTAACCGTGTTATCTACGAAAGTGATTTGATTTTGTTATGTTGTTATTTATTACTAGGGATTAGTAATGTTTAGGTTGGGGGATGTGATTAACCCTAATTAATGCATAATTTAATTAAGTTAATAGGTCAATTGTGTTAGTTAAACAAAGTTAAACTAGTCAAAGTAAGTTAAATTAGGGTTAGTGTGTGAATTAGGGATAATGCATTAATTGTTGTTCTTATCAAGGTTTTTGTGCGTCAATGCAACAAACTACAGGAGAGCCAATTGTATTAAAACTACAAACTATGGGGTTCCAACTGTCAAAGTTACAAACTATTGAGGTGTCAACTGTCAAAGCTACAAACTGCTGGAGAGTCAACTGTATCAAAGTTACAAACTATTAAAGTGCCAACTGTCAAAGCTACAAACTACTGAGGTACCAACTGTCAAAGTTACAAACTATAGGGGTGCCAACTGTCAAAATAAAGGGAGATCAAAGTGTAATTCAAACTCTCCCTTTTTGCCTATAAATGCCACCCCTTGGGGCTTGTAAAAAGTTCATCTTTTGATAGTGAAAAACCCTGCAAAAGTAATTATTGCTTTCTTTTATTGTATTATTACTTTCTTTTAATTTATTATTTTTTTATTGTAATTATTATTTTCTTTTAGTTTATTGCTTTCTTTTACTTTAAGTAGTACTTTCTTTTATTGTATTATTGTTTTATTTTACTTCCATTGTTTGAGCTTCCTTCTTTCCTTAGACGAGTGAAACTCTTCCACTTTTCTAAAATTTTACCAAAGTCGTGAAGGGTGGAATGTAATTCACTCAATCTTTGTCAAAGATTGGTTCCTTGTGTAAAGCGTATTACCTTGTAACTCCTTTACTTGAAGGGATGAATATCACCCACTTTTCTGGCTTTATCAAAGCCTTGAAGAGTGAGTAGTTTCTCATTCACTCTTTAGTAAGAGGTGATGGACATGTATAAATCATCCGGAAGTTATATTTGTGGATTTTGTTTATGCTTAATGCTTTATATTTCGCTTGCTTATTATTTATATAACTGTGAGTACTTTCTATGATACAGATGACTCTTGCATAAAAAGACTCATTGGTTCAAGGCAAGTACACCAACTAGATCTTTTTGACTAACCTTCAATCTTCACCATTATTGTGCTTCATTTAAAGAATGGAAAACTAATGCAATGGTCAGATGCCTTGTAGAAATACTTGCTTGTTTGTAGACGGGTTGAGTCTTGGCAGAGACAATTCTTGTAAACTTCTACAAATACATCGGAACCATGCTATTAATTTTCACAGTCCATCTTTATCTTCTGATTAACTTCATGTTGACACGGTGATTAATTGTGTTCCCAAGCACAAGTATAATAAACTGGATGGTTGACTACATGTCCAGATCGTCGAACTAAAGGGTGACTATTTACATTTGAAATTATCTTATATTTTATCTAGAAAATCCTCTTGGAAATAATTGTATATTCAACCTTGGAAAAATCCGTAAAGATCACCACTTTAAATCTCAAGGGTTCTAGTCACTTTCGTCTCTGTCACTACTTACTTTAAAAAACAAACAAAAGATTTTACACTTTGTTTTTACAAAAATCACCTTTATGATGATACACCTCCTTCCCTGAGGAGACAACCTTGGAATATGATTTCAAGTAAAACAAGACAAGCAAAAGTCTCTCTGCATTTGAGGAGCATTTTTGTTCACACACACACATTTCATTCACCCACCATTCCATTGCCCTTTCTTTTGACATCATTCCAAGGGAGAGTGACACTACCCTCCACAAATAGACTATACACATTGAGGAATGATGTTTGGAGGTTAGGATATACTACAACGAAAACAAACAAGCAATAGGACAACAAGAGCTAAGTGTAGATTTGGTGGTATTGGACATGAAAGGTTATGATGTGATCTTTGGGATGAATTTGTTGTCGGCATACCGTGTTGTGATGGATTGCTTCCAAAAATGGTTAGTTCCAGTCAATGGGAAGGGTAGTATTTAGCTTCACTAATGAGCAAAATGTCTCTCACCCATTTCCTATGATAGGTAGACGATTTTTATAAGCTAAGGTAGGGACTAGCTTGAGTTCTCTAGCTAGCCTAATGGGAGAGGAATGAGTTGAACCCTAGTGGGTAGTTATATCAGTGGTGTTAGACTTTCCAAATGTGCTTCTGGATGAGTTGCCTAGTTTACCCCTTAAAGAGAGATTGAGTTTACCATCGACTTGTATTTGGGAACAAAACCTTTCTCTATTTCCCCTTACCGTATGACACTTTTGGAATTAAAGGAGTTAAGGAAGCAAATAGATTAGTTACAAGAAATTGGGTTTGTTTATCTAAGCACTGCACCTTCAGGAGTCCAAGGGTTTGTTTGTCTAAGCTCTTCACCTTCAAGAGTCCCAGTCCTCTTCATGATGAAGCACGATGGAACGCTCCGGCTAAGCACAAATTACAGGAAGTTGAATCAAGTGATGCTGAATAATATGTATCCACTATCTTAGATTGATGATTTATTCGATCGATTGAGGGGTTCCAAGTATTACTCCAAGATTGATCTTCGCACTAGGTATCATCAATTAAGGATCAAGGAGGAGGACATTCTTGAGACTATTTTTCATACGAGGTATGGTCATTTTGAATATACGATAATGCCATTTGGCTTGATCAACACTCCTGTAACATTTATGGATTTGATGCATAGAATGTTTAGACTATATTTAGATCAGTTCATTATCGTGTTCATTAATGACATCTTGATCTATTCATAGACACATGAGGAACATACACCACATATTAAGGTGGTGCTACAGACCTTAAAGAAGTACAAATTGTTTGCCAAAATGAGTAAATGTGAATTTTGGATGAAGGAAGTTATATTCCTCAGGCAAGTGGTCTCGAAATAGGGAGTAGTTGTTGACCCCGCCAAGATTAAAGCTGTAATGAAGTGGGAACTACCCCAAAATGTGACTAAAATCTATAGTTTCCTTGGCTTAACGGGTTACTATAGGAGGTTTGTTGAAGGGTTCTCAAGGTTGGATGTGCCAATAATCCATCTTATGAAGAAGGGACATACATTTATATGGACTAAAGAGTGTGAACTAGCCTTGACTACTTTGAAGTAGAAATTGACCACTGCATTAGTCCTTGTTATTCCGGATAATGGTGAGGGATATGATGTCTACATGAATGCTTCTCTAAAAGTTTTGGGATTTGTATTGATTTACAAAGGTTTGGTAGTTGCATATGGCTATAAACAATTGAAGACACAAGAGCAGAACTACCCGCACATTACTTGGAGCTTGCAATTGTGGTGTTTGCTCTCAAATTGTGGAGGTGTTATTTGTGTGCAGAGAAGTTTCATGTGTTTTCAAATCAGAAGAGCCTCAAATACATATTCATGCAAAAAGATCAGAATCTTCAATAGAGAAGGTGGATTGATTACTTAGAAGATTATGATTTCATACTTAATTATCATCTGGCAAATGCTAACATGGTAGCTTACTTAGTAGAAAGCCTCAGGGTGAAATCAATGCCCTTGCAGTGGGTTGGTGGAAGATTATTGAGGCTTTGGAGGATTTTGAATTATTGGTAGATAAATAGGAGGACAAACTGTGCTTATCTAATCTTGTAGCTCAGCTAATTATTCGGTAAAGGGTTATGGAGCTACAATGACTAGACTCTAATTTGGGCACTCTCTGGGGCAAATTAGAGAAATGTGAGATTGTAGAGAATTGGTCCTTATATAAGGATGAGTTACAATTTCAAGGAAGACTATGTGTACCAAATAACGACCAAGGAAGAAGTGTTGGAGAGAACCATCGCTCTAAATTTTCAATACATCCAGGTAGCACCAAGATGTATAGAGACATGAAACATCATTATTGGTGGAAAGGAATGAAGAGAAATGTGGCTAAGTACATTGTGAAGTGCGCAGGTTGTCAATAGGTTAAAGATTGAGCGTAAAAAATTGAGAAGATCATTACAATCTTTACCTATTCTAGAGTGGAACTGGAATCATGTTACTATTTATTTTGTGCCAAGTTTGCCTAGAAACTTCAAGGGACATAATGCTATTTGGGTGATTATTGATAGATTAACAAAGATTGCCCATTTTATACCTGTTAAGACCACATATAATTTAGTGACTTTGAGTCAGTTGTATATTTGGGAGATAGTGAGGTTACTTGGGATACTGCTGTCAATTGTGTCTGATCGAGACAGCTATTTTGTGGCTAAAATTAAGCAGAGCTTGCAAAAGACATTTGTGGACAGAGTTGTACTTCAGTACCGCTTTTCATCCTCAGGCAGACGGCCAATCGAAGAGGGTAATTCAAATTGTGGAAGATATGCTAAAAGCATGAGTTCTGGACTTTAAGGGTAATTGGAATGAACATTTCCATTCATGGAATTTACCTACAACAATAGCTACCAGGCTAGTATCAGAATGGCCCCTTGCGAGGCATTGTGTGGAAGACCATTTAATTGGAGTTGACTTAGTTGGTTTACAAAAGGAAGGCATTCAAGAAGCATTAAAATCCCTTATTTCACTTACAGGGAAAAGGATCATTGATGGGAACCAAGGTGGGTCTACTCTTAAAGATTCTTTGCAAGTTTCAGATGGGCCAATTACAAGATCAAGAGCCCAGAAGATCAAGGAAGCAATGCAAGGATTGATGCAATCCACCTGGGATGAAGCTAGCAAGAGCCCAACACTCAAGATGGGCTTGAAAGAAGGAGAACCGATTTTGATCCACTTGATCCAAGCTGTGGAAGACATGACTTAGAGATAGGGCCTGTCGTTGTTGAGGCTTTCAATTTGTTAAGGATGCTTAGCCCATATATGTCTTATTTCTTATGAATTCAGATTTTTGGGAAGGCCTTGTATTTTGGCCAAGGGCTTGTTTGAAAAGTTATTATTTTATTTGAACTAGGGTTATAGAAGTACTAGAGCGTGGCACTGTTCATGCTACAGTACCAACAACACTATTCACTCAAGGGCATTTTTGAGAGAAAGGGTCACAAATTTTAGTCTAGGGTTTTATCATGTTTTGGGAAGGGTATTTAAAGGATATAACCGACCACTTTAGAGGCTAGACAATATTGAATTTTAATTGTGAGTTGAGTTTACTCCTCTTGTTCTTGATTGAACTTTTGAACTTATCAAAGGTAAATCACAACCTTTGTGGCGTTCCTCCTTGTAATTTGGGTTCTTGAGACGGGTTCTTCAACGGGTCTAGATTTTAATATAATCTAGGTTCTTGAAATGTGTTCTCAATGGGTCTAGATTCTCCATCCATAGACTTGAGTTTGGCTTTATTGGGGTTTTTTTCAAATATTGATGTTGGGTCTCAAAGTAAGTCGATTGGGGTTCACATCATTTGGTATTAGAGCAAGGTTTCCAATCATGTCATATTCTATCCTTCTATTTCTTGCATATTTGATTCTAGGGCTTCATTGTTCTAGGGTTACAAAAAAAAAAAAAGGAGGGCTACTAAAATTATTAGGGTTTTTATGTGGCTACCAAAAATTTCATTGTTCTAGGGTTTGTGCTGGCCAAAATCCAATGTTCTAGGGGATGCCTTATATCACTTGTTCTATTTTGAGTTATTATTAGGGTTTTCTCAATTGTTTACTATTTAGTTTGCAATCAAATCAGTTGGTGAAAAAAAATCATCCAAAAAATAAAAGAAGAGAAAATCTGAAAAAAAATTTAGCCTTATCTTCAAAGGGGCTGCTTATATCATTATAGTTGGTATCCTGTCTTATAGGTACTCTTTCATTTGTATAATTTTCTTGATTCTCGTGTCATTTTTATTCCTTCTATGTTTTTCTTGTTCTTGTTTCTTGGGCCTAATTACTAGTTGGGATTAAACAAGGTTGCATTGTCTTGACTGAGTTCAATTAGTTCTTAAGGAACTTGAGTGGGAAAACTCTTGAGGTAAAAGGTAAGAGATTGTAAGACTATTATTGGGAAAAAGCCAATTAAGAGTGAAACACGAGTGGAGTGTCATCATTTGAGTGTTAACACATAAGGGAGTGTGTGAGGTTTTTTTTTGCCACTAACATTCTTTTTTTGCAGCACATTACAATGTCTCACCGAAGTGGCTCATCACCAAGGGGGATGACCGATTACCCATTCTTTATGTTGCAAGCCATCCAACAACAATTTGAGCGGTTGAACTTGGTATTGGGGGAAGTGAGGGATAGGATTGATCTTTAAGAAGCAGCGATTAGAAATTTGCAAGGTGGTAGAGATAGGAGACGACGTGAGCCTAGGGTTGAGATTGAATATGAGAATGAATGAGATGGTGAGAATGAGGAAGACCTAAAATCTGAAATTGGGTCGAGTAGACATTGCAAAGTTATGCATGAAAGAAGATTTGAAGGGAACCTAGGGGGTCAGGATGGTGTAGATAGAGACCTTGGGAGTATCAAAATAAAAATACCATCTTTCCAAGGTAGAACTGACCCTGAGGTTTATCTAGAGTGGGAGAAAAAAATAGAGTTGGTGTTTGATTGTCATAATTACTCTGAGGAGAAGCAAGTGAAGTTGGCGGTAATTGAGTTCACTGATTATGCTATTATTTGGTGTGATCAATTAGTGACCAATAGGAGGAGGAATTTTGAGAGGCATGTTGAGACTTGGGGAGAGTTGAAAGCTCTCATGAGGCGGAGATTTGTACCTGGCCACTATTATAGGGACCTTTACCAAAAACTCCAAAATCTTACACAAGGAGTGTGGAGGATTAACATGATCCAGCTGACGCAAAGAGAAGACAGAACCGCCTAAAGGAAAAGATGTCAGAACTAGCAACAAACCCAAGGTAGAACCTCAAACTTCACGGAATAGAGATATTAAATGCTTTAAGTGTTTGGGTTTAGTGCATATTGCTTCTCAATGTCCTAACAGGCGGGTAATGATTGTTCGTAACAATGGGGAGGTGATGATTGAGAGGAGGATGATAGTGATGAGGTGCTCGAGTTGGTTGATGTTAGTGATGATGATGGAGTGGTATACGTCGTGACAGGTGAGTCTCTTGTTGCCAAGCATGCTCTCAATACACACATTAAGGTGGATGATGCAAAGCAGCAAAGAGAGAACATTTTCCATATTAGATGCCACATCAACAGTAAGGTATGTGGTATGATCATTGATGGGGGGGAGTTGTATTAATGTGGCTAGCACTACTTTGGTTGAGTGATTGTGGGGAGGTTAGGGTGGATAGACAAGTGTTAGTTACTTTTTCAATTGGGAAGTATCAGGATGAGGTGCTTTGTGATGTTGTGCCTATGCATGCTAGCCATATTTTTTTGGGGAGGTCGTGGCGATGTGATAGGAGGGTGACACATGATGGGTTCAAGAACATGTACAGTTTTGTAAAGGTGGACAAAACAATCAAGCTTGCTCCTTTAACTCCAAGCCAGGTCTATGGGGACCAACTGAAACTAAAAAGTGAGATTGCTCAAAAAAGAAAGAGTGAAAATGAGAGAGATCAAAAAAGAAACTGTGAAAATGAGAGTGATCAAAAAAGAAATAGTGAAAAAGAGATTGAGCAAAAAAGAAAGAGTGAGAGTGAAAATGAGCAAAAAAGAAAGAGTGAAAAAAACAAGTAGAGAGGTGGCTGAGAGTAAAGAAAAAAGAGTGGAGCCATGAGAGAAAAAAGAAAGAGAGTATGTGATTAACTCTAATTACTATGTAAATTAAAATAGTTAAATAAGCTAATTATATAAGTTAAAATAGTTAAAAACTGTAAATTAGGGTTAGTGCGTAAACTAGGGTTTATGTGTGTAATGTCTGAAATTTTAGGGTTTTTGTGCAAAAATTGAGGGGAGCAATCTGCTAAAGAATAAACCAGCAAGGAGGCAAGTGTAATATCAACAAGAATATGCCAAAATAGTGTAGAGAATCACCACCACAATCCAAAAATCCAACACTATTTGGACGGTGGTGATGGCGTCCGGACGTTTGTCTAAGGCGGTTCAACTTCTTCTCCTTCATTCCATACATTAATTTGGCCTATAAATAGGCCTGGCCAGCTTCCTTAACCGAGATCTTAGAGGGGGAGTCCTTGGAGAGGAATTCAAGCATATTCCAAGAGAAAATAAAGAGGCAATCCAAGGGGAGATCCTCTCCAACCTACCTTCCAGCCAAAATTCTGTTATTTCTACATTTCTATTATACCTTTCTATTTTAAGGGTTGAACATCTGCTACCTTTGTTTCTTAACTGATATTAAGGGTGGTTGTATTTCAACTATTCCTTGGGAACAGAGTGTCTATTGATTAGTGCTTAAAGTTAGCATTTTCCTATGCCTTTTTGGGACTAATTGTGCTTTGATGGAGTTTAAGTGATGACATTTCAAGACCTAAAGTGAACAAAAGCTCAAGAACAACAAATATCACACTTGAGTGTGATACCAATACATTAGGGAACAAAATTGGAAAAGGTTGGGACAAAGCAACCACGTTCAAATGTCAACTCACATTTGAACGTCCACTTGAACTATGAGGAGACCAGACTGCTGAGACCTGGCATGTTGCAGCCAAGAAGGAGGACCCTGAAGTATTGGAGCACCACGTTCGAAGGCCAACTACCGTTCAAGCGTCCACATGACTTGAAGAAAGATCAGAGTGATGAGTGCAAAACTCTAAGCCCTACACGGAGTGTGGAAGTGGGTTTCCACAGAAGACCAAGACCACTTGAGTGATATGGTCACATCCCATCTGGCATTTGAACGCCCCTAAAGCAAGACCAGAAGACACGTTCGAACATCAGACAACGTTCGAATGCCCCTAAAGCAAAACAGAAGACAACGTTCAAACGTCGATTCACGTTTGAACGTCCTCCACAGACTTCCTGCAAAGTAGTTGGTTTTCATTGGCGGCATATACTATTCACTCATCCTCTCTTATCTTCTTGTTTCCCCCCCCCCCTTCCTTGCCTATAAATACTCCCATTAAGAGAGCTTAAGGGGGGCATTCTTCCTCTTGTAAAGTAAGGAGCTAGAGCTTGGTTTGTAGGCTTAGACTACACCAAGAACTACTAACGAGTTTGTATGGAGGCTTAGACTCCCACTCATTTTGATTAATCTTAGATGTATGCTATATTTGCTTGTGTTACATCTCTTGGTTAAGGAAACAACCCTCCGATTGTTGGTCGAGGAAGCAACCCTCCACTTGTTGGTTGAGGAAGCAACCCTCCATCTTTTGGTTGAGGAAGTCACCCTCCAAGAGTAACTAGCTTTCTTTTACTTTCAATGTTCTTTTATTTCACTTCCATTGCTTGAGCTTCCTTCTTCCTTGGACGAGTGAAACTCTTCCACTTTTCTAAAGCTTTACCAAAGCCATGAAGGGTGGAACGTGAGTCACTTATTCTTTGGTGGAGAACGGCTCCTCGCTTATTGTACTTTACTTTGTAAGTTCTCTACTTAGAGGGATGAGCATCATTCACTTTTCTAGCTTTATCCAAGCCATGAAGAGTGAGTAGTTCCTCATTCACTCTTTAGTAAGAGGTGATGAATATGTAGAAATTATCCAGAAGTTATATTTGTGCATTTCCTTTATGCTTTAATACTTTATATTTCAATTATTGAATGATTGAATGTATCTAGCAAAGTTAAGGTACTTTGTATAACTATGGGTTCTTTCTATGTCACGGATGACTCTTGCATGGAAAAACCCGTTGGTTCAAGGCAAGCACCCCGGCTAGATCTTCATGACAACATTTCAATTTTAAATGTTATTGAGCTTTATCCAAAGAGTGGAACATTAATGCCATGGTTGGATACCTTGTAGAAACACTTGCTTGTTTGTAGACGGGTTAAATTTTGGCACAGGCAATTATTGTCAACTTCTAGAAAGGTATCAAAATCATGTACTTAATTCTCATAGTCCATTTTTATCTTCCGATTAAGTTGCTATTGACACAGGAGTTAATTGAGTTATCCCGCACAACTATAATAAACCGGATGATTAACTACATGTTCTGATCCTCAAGCTAAAGGGTGACTGTTGTACATTTAAATTTATCTTATATTTTGTCTAGAAAACTCTTGGAAAGAATTTTATATTCTATTCAGGAAATCTCACAGCTTCAAACTCTAAAGGTTTCCAGTTACTTGGTCTCTACTATTGCTCACTTCGAAACATCAATCATAGTTCCCTGAGGATTCGACTCCGGACTCAATCGGATTATTACTACAGCTTGACCCCCTGCACTTGGGTGTACACATTTCGGATCAAGTCAACTGCCTTTTAGTTTTTTAATGAAACTGTCTTGCACTTCTTGCTTGTTTATAGCAATGAGGTGTGAGTAGTTTACTTTTACCCTTCAGTGAGGGGTGAACTTATGTATATTATTGGTTAAGTTATGGAAATACCAATGTTTAATTATGCTTTATTGTTATATATATCTCCCTTAAATGATGGATGGTTATATTTATAATATGCTCACGGTTATGAACACCAAGCGGTACTTAATATTCTGTACCATGCTATCTACTTTTATGTATTTCATGCATGATACAGTGATGTGCGTAATTAGGTGTTATGTAAAATTTGATTGATTGGTTATAGACAGGTTGAGTCTCCACATAGCCAATGCTTTTGATTCAATGCGTAGCCCAGAATTTTGTCATCAGTAGATCATCAACGTGCTGGTTGAATAACTATAGTGATCCAACTGAATGGCTTGACCTTCTAGTTCACTAAGGATGTTTAACTGTTTCATGGTAAAAAGCTTTCAGATGAATAACCTAAGTGAACCTCCTGAATGGCGTGACCTTCTGGTTTACTTGGATTAGTCAATTGTCACATATACCTACCAGCTAACTTAAACAGTTGTTGTGGTATGGTTTAATATACATCAAACCTACCAGTTGACTTTGCAGTGACTTGGGAGTTAATTGTTGTAAGGTGGCATTTTCAATACTTAACTAACATAAAACATATGGAATCCTTAAACTGAAGGGTACCTTTAATATTATTGTTTGTTAATAGTTTACATACACATTTTATTTATGCAGTTTATTTTCCAGTCTATCACACACACACTACATGCAATCTCATGTTACACGGCTTTAATAACAACTTCACTGTTCTTATTTTAAATTTCAATTATTAAAACTCTTCGTGGGATCGATCTTGGACTTAAATCGAGAAAACTACAGTTTGACACTTATACTTGGGTGTATGATATAAAGCAAGTCATGAAACAGGTCGAATCATATTTTTGGCGCCGTTGCTGGGGAGTTATGGTAATTTTAATTTGAATAGGGAAGTTGTTTACTTGCATTATATGTTTATATATTGTTTTTTTTCTTTTAATAGTTTTTGTCTGTTCATTCATCAGTAGGTTCTGCAAATCATCATCTCCTTTGTCTTCATCATCTTCATCTTCACAAGCATCATTTGATTTAAGTATGGCTCAAAATATTCCTAGGGAGCAAGAAGTAGTTCAAAATGTTTGACCTCTAAGAGAATATTTGCATCCTATAAGTACTAATGTTCCGTCATGCTTTGCTTTTCCAGCAGACGCTCCAAATCTTAATATTAAGGCGGGAATAATATAGTTACTACCACAATTCCATGGATTGGAATCTGAAAACCCTTAAGTGCATATGAAAGATTTTAAAGAAGTTATAGAACTTTGCAAGATAACTCTGACATGACCCGATTAAAACTTTTTCCTTTTTCTTTGAAAGATAAAGCTAAACAATGGCTTAATTCTTTAAAAGCTAATTCTATACTTAGTTGGCAAGCTTTGCAAATTGAGTTTTTCAAAAAACAAAATTTCCTGTGCATTGTACTAATGCATTAAGACGACAAATAATGAATTTTTCTGTAAACGAAGGTGAAACTTTTTATCAATGTTGGAAAAGATTTAAGGATCTTCTCCAAACTTGTTCACATCATGCATTTGAAAACTGAACCTTAGTTGGTTTCTTTTATGATTCTCTTCCATCTGTAATGCGACAATTTGTTGAAATGATGGCCTAGGGAGAATTTATGAGTAAAAACCCTGAGGAGGCATTCCACTTTTTTGACACCATTTCTGAGAGTTCTCAGATGTGGGACTCGACTTCTTCGAATATCATTGAACCTAACATGTCTACACCCGAAAGAGGAAAATATGTGTTAAAAGAAGATGATGATTTAAGAGCTAAAATGGCTACTTTATCTTGAAAGCTCGAAGCTTTAGAAATGAAAAAAATTAAGCAAGTGTTTGTTGTGTCTTCCACTAAAATATGTAAAATCTATCCATTGTCAGAACATCCTGCAGGAGAATGTCCAACCATACCAGCATTTAAAGAAGTTTTAATTGAACAATCTAATGCTATTCCAACTTATACTAAGCCTTATCCTAACCCATATTCTAAAACCTACAATCCATGATGGAGGAATCATCCAAATTTTAGTTGAAAAAA
Organism: Ilex paraguariensis; assembly: GCA_963454935.2. Classification (NCBI taxonomy): domain Eukaryota; kingdom Viridiplantae; phylum Streptophyta; class Magnoliopsida; order Aquifoliales; family Aquifoliaceae; genus Ilex; species Ilex paraguariensis. The sequence continues at coordinate 16,357 of CAUOFW020003505.1, read as the reverse complement.
TACACAACCTATAAATCAATTACAAGGTCCACAACAGCCACAGACTCAACAACAATATCAACCGTATCAACCCCCATACAAAAAGACTCTAGAAGATACTATGAATCAAGTTATTCAAATTCAAATTAGTTTTAATACTCAAACAACTCAAGCATTCAATGATTTTAAAGCTCAAACTTCACAGAGTATTGAAGATATTAAGAGTCATCTAGCCAAGTTAACCTAGTCCTTGAGTACGTCAGAGAAAGAAAAATTTCCATCTCAACCTAAACCTCCACAATTCCAAAGTCAAGCCAGTGTTGTGTCTTCTGAACCTTCTCCAAGTCAAGTACAAGCAATCACAATACTAAGAAGTGGTAAGATGATTGACAAGACCATTAAACACAAGAGTTTTAAAAAAAATACATAAGTCAAATCCTATAAATGAATCACTTGAACCTGAACCTTCAGCTGGAAAGCAACCAGAACCACAAAATGAGGAGGATCATCTTTGTCCTATTCCCTTGCCTTTTCCTCAAAGGGTCAATAAGTCCTCTTCTTTGAAAAATCATTCTAACATTCTTGAGTTGTTTAAACAAGTAAAGATTAACATTCCTTTATTGGGTGCAATTAAACTAGTTCCAGCTTATGCCAAATTTTTGAAAGATCTTTCACAGTAAAAAGAAAGATTAATGTACAAAAGAAAGCATTTTTAACTGAGCAAGTTAGTGCTATAATACAACATAAGACTCTTCTTAAATAAAATGATCCTGGAAGTCCTATAGTTTCATGTATCATTGGAAATTTTTGAATTAAACAAGCTCTCCTTGATCTTGGAGCTAGTGTCAATTTAATGTCATATTTGGTGTATACACAATTAGGGTTGGGTGAGTTGAAACCTACCAATGTTACATTGCAATTAGCAGACCGATTTATAAAAAACTCCTCGAGGAATTGTAGAGGATGTTCTTGTCCAAGTAGATCAATTCTATTTTTCAGTAGATTTTATTGTTTTGGATACACAACCAATTTTTCATGCATCTACATACATACCTGTTATTTTGGGTCGACCATTTCTAGCTACATCAAATGCATTGATTAATTGTAGTAATGGAGTCATGAAACTTTCATTTGAAAACATGACTTTGAAATTAAATATTTTTAATATTGCAAAACAACCTTAAGAAGAAGAAGGATTGCATGAAGTAAATTGTGTTGAGTTGTTAACTCAGATTTTATTTGAAAATGCGTGTATGAAAAAAGAGTTATATGCATTAGAGTCTATACCTAATGATGAGTCTGAAGATATATCAGTATGGAATCCAAAATGTGAAAAATTGTTGCCTAAGTTTGTAGAATCCAATATTAAAGTTTTTAAACTAGAATTGAAACCTCTCCCAACTAATTTAAAATATGTCTTTCTGGGAAAAGATGACATCTATCCAGTGATATTATCCTCAAAATTACCTGGAATTCAAGAAATTGACAAAAGTTTTAACGAATCACCAAAGAGTGTTATTGGATGAACAACAGTAGATGTTATTGGATGAACAATAGCAGATATAAAAGGCATAAGCCCACTTCTATGTACTCATTGTATATATTTAGGAGAAAATGCTAAACCATCTCGCCAAATGCAAAGAAGATTAACCCCACTCCTGAAAGTGGTAGTTCAGGCTAAAGTACTTAAATTATTAGATGCTAACATTATCTATCCTATATCTGACAGTAAATGGGTCAATCCTACACAAGTAATCCCTAAAAAGTCTGGTGTTACTGTAATAAAAAATCAAGAGAATGAATTAGTCCCTATGCGTACAGTCACTGGTTGTCGTGTGTGTATTGATTATCGAAAGCTAAATTCCATTATCATAAAGGATCATTTTTCATTGCCTTTTTTTGATCAAGTTTTGGAAAGAATAGCCGGTCATACATATTATTATTTTTTAGATGGATATTCTATTTATAACTAGATTGAAATTGCAATAGATGATCAAAAAAAAAAAAACTACAATCACATGTCCTTTTGATACTTTTGCTTATAAAAGGATGTCTTTTGGATTATGTAATGCTCTAGCTACTATTCAGTGTTGCATGTTAAGTGTTTTTAGTGATATGGTGGAATGGTATTTAGAAGTTTTTATGGACGATTACTCGGTATATGGTGATTCATTTGACATATGTCTAGAAAATCTTGAAAAAGTTCTTATTTGATGTGAAAAAATAAACCTTGTTTTAAATTGGAAAAAATGTCATTTCATGGTTACACAAGGTATTGTTCTAGGTCATGTAATTTTTGAAAAAGGAATTGAAGTTGATATATCCAAAATTGATTTGATAGCCAATCTTCCTCCTCCGAAAACTGTAAAAGATGTTCGATCATTTTTAGGTCATGCAAGATTTTATAGAAGATTTATTAAAAATTTTAGTTCAATATCTAGACCTATATATAATCTTTTATGTCAGGATATATTATTTGAATGGAATGATGCATGTCAATTTGCATTTGATAAATTGAAAAACATGCTTACTTCTGCACCTATTATGCAACCTCCAGATTGGTCTTCATCTTTTGAATTAATGTGTGATGCGAGTGATTATGCAGTAGGAGTTGTGTTAGGTCAAAGAAAAGAAAAACCTTATGTTATTTACTATGCAAGCAAAACTTTAAATAATGAGCAAATGAAATTATTCTACCACAGAAAAAGAATTACTTGTTGTGTTTGCATTAGATAAATTTTGTTCGTATTTGTTTGGCTCATCAATTGTTGTATTTACTAATCATGCAGCTTTAAAATATTTACTTACTAAGACAGATGCTAAACGGCGTCTCCTACGTTGGATATTTTTACTTCAAAATTTTGATCTTATTATTAAAAATACGAAAGGAGTTGAAAATGTGGTAGCAGATCACTTGTCGATGCTAAATTATGATATAAAGGAAGAATCAATTCCAATTAGAGAAAATTTTCCAAATGAGCAAATTTTTGCAATAACAGAAGTAACATTGTATGCAGATATAGCCAATTATTTAACTACTGGTACAATTCCTTCCCATTTTACCTGGACTGATAGAAACAAGTTTCTGAGGGAGGTACGCAATTTTTTTTGGGAATATCCTTATTTTTTTAAGTATTGTAAAGATCAGATAATAATAAATTATGTACCTAATCATGAAATTGGTCATGTAATTGAATTCTATCATTCTGAAGCTTGCGGATGCCATTTTTCTTCAAAGGAAAATGTTGCTAAAATTCTGCAGTGTGGATTTTATTGCCCAACCTTTTTTAAAGATGTACATATATTTTGTTTAAACTGTGACAGACGCCAAAGAATGAGAAATATTTCAAAAAGAAATATGATGACTTTAAACCCAATTTTAATTATATAAATTTTTTATTGTTAGGACATTGATTTTATGGGACCATTTCCCCCATCCTTTGGATATTTGTATATTTTGGTTGTAGTTGATTATGTTTTTAAATGGGTAGAGGCAATTCCATGTAGAAATAATGACCACCAAATAGTGGTCAAGCTTTTTAAAGAAAATATTTTGTCCAAATTTTGAATTCCTCGAACCATTATCAATGATGTTGGATCACATTTTTGCAATAAATTTTTTGAATATCTTATGAAAAAATATTTAATTTCTCATAAAATATCCATTCATTATCATCCCCAAATGAGTGGACAAGTTGAATTAGCTAATAGGGAGATAAAATATATTTTAGAAAAAATAGGAAATCTAGATCGTAAAGATTTTTAAGATTAACTGATACATTCTGGGCTTACCGTACTGCATATAAAACTATTCTAAGAATGTCGATTAGTTTTTGGTAAACCAGGTCACTTACCTGTGAAATTAGAACATCAAGCATATTGGGCCATCAAAATGATGAACTTTGAGAAGGATAAAGTTGGAGTATCTCACAACCTTCTAATCAATGAATTGGAAGAATTAAGAAATGAAGCATATGAAAATGCAAAGATTGCCAAGTCTAGAACAAAAAATTTTCATGATAAAAATATCATGCGAAAGTCTTTTAAATCACTACAATGAATGACTAAAAAATGATCCACCAATATTAATCCAATTGTAATGTTTGATACTTTGTAGTTGTACATAAGCAAAGTATTGAAAATCGCACTTACTCTACTCAGCTTGGAGATTCATCCTATATATTTTTCTAGTACAATTATTCCAGTACATAGCAGAATTGTGGATAGGGAACTATACTTGCAACCTACCCAATTTATTGTGGAAATTTTTGAGATCAATGATTGGACCATGCAAGCTAGAAATACTTTTTCTTGGATGGATGATTCGCACTTTTAGTGATCGGATTAATATTATACACCCAAGTATAAGTTGTCGAATTATAGTTTTCTCGATTTTAAGTCCAAGTATTGATCCCACGAAGAGTTTTAATAATTTAGAAACGAAATAAAATAGTTAAGTTGCTAATTTGAATAGGACAGCATGTGATAGCTTGTGATGTGAGCTTAGATTGATAACTAGTCTAAGTAAACGTTTATCTGCAAATAGAGTAAGACAATAATAAAAAATATCCTTCAATTCAAGGATCTCATATGCGTTATATTGGTTAAATACTGGAAATGCTACCTTACATCAATTAACTTCCATGTTACTGGCAAGTCAATTGTTAATTCTGATGTATATAAACCATCACACAGCAACTTCTTAGGTTAGCTGGTGATATCCATGACAACTGATTAATCCAAGCAAACCAAAAGGACAAGCCATTAATGAGGAATACTTGAATTATTCATTTGTCTTCATAATAGTAGGTGTATACATAATAAACCATAACATAGCCACTTATTAGGTCAACTGGTGGTAGTAGTCATAACACATCAACTTCTTAGGTTAGCTGGTTATAGATGTGTCAATTAACTAATCCAAGCAAACCAAAAGGACAAACCATTCATGAGGAATACTTGAATTATTCACTTGACTCTATCTGTGATATATATATATATATATATACCAGTTAAACATCCTCCGTGTTCCAGTGGAGGATAAACCATACCGATAGGAATGCCATGGTTGTTAGACTGGCAATATTATCCTTTATACAAGTTAAACAATCTGAGTAATCCAGAAGGACAAGCCATTCATGAGAATCACTTAGGTCATTCATCTGATAGTTATATATATAAGTTAAACCATAATAACCTAGAAGGACAAGCTATTCATGAGGATCATTTAGGTTTTGTACCATGCATCAGTTAACATCCTCAGCGTTCCGATGGAGGACAAGCCATAGCGATAGGAATGCTATGGTTATTTTACCAGCAGGTTGATGATGCATTGATGACATACTTCCAAGCACAACACCGAAAGTACGTATATCATTGTGTCATGCATGAAGCATATAATACATAGATATATAAATATATAAAACATCAGCATTTTCAAAATTTAACCAGTATTATACATATGTTTACCTCTCACTAGATGATATACGGAACTACTCACGCCCCATTGCTACAGACAAGCAAGGAATGCAGGCAGTTTTCATTATAACTAGAATTAAAATACAAAATCTAAAATGTCTTTCACAAGGAACAACTAAAACACAATCACCTTTATTTTCAGTTAAAACAAAAAGGTAACTGCAGTTCAACTATCCAAATAGAAATATATAACAGAAATGTAGAAATACAAAGTTTGGACTGAAGTGCATCACGAACCGAATTGTTTTTGCAACTTCACTCTTTCTCTTTCTCTTTCTCTTTCTCTTTTTTTATTTTCTTTTCTCTCTTGTGCTCTCTTGGTTTTCTCTTGGTTCCAGCCTGCTGAAGAATGAAGAAGGCATGACTTTATATAGAGGAGAGGAAGAAGGAGTTGGCAAAATGTAGTCATCAAGAGTGACCGTCCGGACGCCACCACCACTGTTCGGACGGTGGAGCTTTGCTGGAATTTCCCACTTGTTTTGTATGTTGACTCCTCGTGTTAAAATTACACTTTGGCCTTTGTTCTTTTAAGTTTTTCTACTTTGTTCCTTGCATTGTGTAGTAATTCTACGTTAAACCTGAAACTTTTAAACATAACACACATAAAACCCTAAATACGCACAAACCCTAATTAACTCTAATTAATAGTTTTTTGTTATTCTATCACACTAATTCACCTTTATTAACTGTTCTAATTTATATATTGATTAAGGTTAATCACTCTCCCTAACTTAAACTTTACTAGTCCCTAGTAAATTTAAAAAAAAACCATTAACACAATATAATACAAACAGAGGTAAAATCATTTTCTTAGATTTTTCACGATTGCATTTAGCATATGCAATAAGCCTTTAAACCCCTAGGTGATTCCAAGTGGACTAGTTTTGTCTCGTGAAGGTTTTTAGTAAAGCTACCTACAAACTTCAGTAATTAGTAATTCATGATTCATACTTTTCATAAGTAAAATTAAATTAATATTCTATTTGTCTTGCCAAGATACTTCCTTCTCTGATCACTATAAGAGTAATACACATTAGTTGTAATATTATCTATATATTTTTATAAAAACTTGTTTGTGTGTAATGATTTCTTTATTTTCAAAAATCACTTGAAAAACATTACCCTCTTTCCTGGTAGTTTTAATGTCAATTCTTCCCTAAAATACATTCAACAAAAAGAACACACCTGTTATAGTGACTATTCACAATCTACATGTGATTGGAATCGAGTTAACAAAGCAAATAATTTCACATGTAAGTAATTAAGAGAGCGGTTAGTTGAATAAAGTGGAATTTGACATAATCTCATGAAGGAATATTAACACTATATTAAATATAGTATTAACATTTTCCTTTTTAGAATTGATAGAACTAATACCAATATATGATTTCTAGAATCAAAAAGGACTTTATTATATAATGTGGCCATAGGTTTAAGGTTTATGAAACGATGTCATTGGATATCAAATGCTATCTTGTAGTATTGTGGCACACCTTATTCTATTTTTCTAAATCTTCACATGTTTCTTTCTTTTCTTTTTCCCATTTTTCATTTTCTTGGCTCTTTTTTTTTTCTAGAATTTCCTTGTCTCTTTCTTTTGCTTTTATGTTTCTTCGTATCCTGCTAATTTAGACAAGGGTGCAAGAAAATTAGATAGCAAATGTCAGTTAATATCTTTTTATCTGGCTTGGGTGTTTCTTGGGTTTCAAAAAAGAATTTTTTTTCTTTCGAACTCAATCATGGCTGACTAAAGATATAATTTTGTAAAAGAAATGGTCAATGTAAGACCCTATATTAAAAATTAAATAAGAATAATATTATCTTAATAGTGCCTCTAAGATTAAGAAGATGATGGTAGAAACCTTGAATCATTGTTAAAAGAGTGATCATGAAATTTTGAGTTTCGAACGAATTGACTTTAGGGTCAAACTTAGTTTCGAAGGTGTGTTAGCTTAAGAAGGGTGATTAGATAAGTTTTTAAATGCTTTCAGGTCAAAATAATGCCTCCATTGAATAAGAAAGGTCGAAAAACATTGGGAGAGATAATATGGGGTGTATTAGAAGTTAGGAAGTATATGAAGTTAAAACCTATTTTGGAGAGGATTTGGGTAGAAAGGAATTTGATACTACCTTAGTATTTTGGTCATAAATTTCTACTCATAAATCTGATGGATCTGATTTTTGGACAGTAGAAACTAGACTTCAGGGGCTACAAAAGTGTATTGCACAGAAATTTTCCAAATCGACCTCTAAATAGGCTAAAATTGCGCTGGAAGTTTCAGCAGACAAAGCGTACCAGTACAGCGTACGAGTACTTTGAACTCCAAAAGCTAAATAGTACCGGTACACAGTACCGGTATGTTCTGTAAAATCCAATTCGACCCAATTTCAGGTTTTGTCTCTGTTTCTCACCCTATAAATACATTAGGACGCCTTCTTTAACCCCATTTCACCACTTCCAACCCTAGGAAGCTGTAGAGAGAAAGAGAGAAAGAGAAAAACACAAGATCAAAAGGGAAAAACTAGAGATTTAAGGCTTGATTCAAGATCAAAATCCTAGTTCTTCAAGAACACCAAGGTAGGGGTTTTCTTCCATTCTTGTCTATTGATGCTAGGGCTAATATATATGTATTCTTTGACTCTAAATCTTATTTGTTTGCTATGAAATCATCTTTTCTTGGTCTTCTTGCAATTATTATCATGTTTTACACAAGTTAGGGTGGAATACCCATGAAATCTCTTTTCTTGCTTTAAAACCCTAGTTTTTGGAGAGTGATGGATTTTCTTCTTAAATTCTTCCTTTATTATTGATTTCAAAACTATAGTTTTTTGTGTTGAGTAATAAAATGATGTTGTTGTAATCTCTTGTATTTTTCTTAATTGGTTTTAGAATTGTCACATGATAAATTTGGAGATTTTTGAGATATGCTTGTAAATTGAGAAATTGAGTTTGGTATTGTATCTCTCATGAGTGTGGGAAGACCATGGGTGACCTTTGACGTGATATCGTAGAGTGGATAGACGTTATTCATACTTCGTGTGAGTTTAAATTTTTTCTACCACTCGTAGTGGGGTTAGTGCTTTGGTAAGACTAAACCGCCATTGCTCACGGGTATCGAGGTGGAGGGTTAGTATATTAATACCTAGGTTGGATACGTCACTGCCATTTGTATGGTATACGCCTTTCCTAAAGGTTGGATATCTTTAAGAAGATTTGGGTGTGTGTGTGTGTGGGCTAGATGTTACTCAATGCGTTGACTCATGTGGATGCCTTACATCATGGTTGAGATACATGTATATATTGTTGTGAAATGTTCAAGTTATGAGTTATTGTTTATTCTACCAGAAATGATTTCTACAAGAATCTTGGAAAGTATGGGATTCCGTAAGAACTTGTGAGAAATGGATTATTAATTGTATATTGAGTTCTTTTATTCATTAAATTATTTTTGTTACTTAAACTTGAAATCTATTTCAAATGTTCCTATTTTCTTCAAAATTTATATATGCTATTTGTAAAATGAGACCGACCATTTTATATGCTTTTCTAAACCTTATTCAGGTTTGGAAGAATTTTCCTACAGAGCTTCGTGCTCACCCCCTACTTAACAACCTTTTCAGATTATCCTCTCGAGGAAGAACTGGGAGTCAAGGAGCCCGAACAATAGGAGACTCTGATAGACGAGAGCGTGAATCCCGAGGTGGACGCTTAAGGCGACACTTTCTTTTATTCTAGACTAGGATATTTATTCTGAACATTGTGAAGTCTAGTTTTTCTTTTGTTATTCCGCAGCGCTATGATAGTTAAATTTTTGAGATGTAAATGCCATGGTTGGGCAAATTCTTTTGGATAATGTTATAAATTTTATGGATAAAAAATGAAGTCTTATTTATTTATGGATCATATTAGTACTCTCATGATGTGAATGGTTTTTAGATTGTAATGCCGTCCAAGGTGGTTTTTGGGGTGTTACAGTCAAGGCTCAAGATTTAATCAAACATGGCCTAAGATAATTTTCCAGAAATCATATATTTGTACAATTTCTATATGAAAGTTAAAGATAATGCTAATAATACAATTTAATAAGTTTTAATCAAAACAAAGTGAATGAGATTATTCAAGGAAAGTTTACCGCTGAATCGAAGATTTGTATTTGAGTAGATGTAGAATATCTCTCCAAGAAAGATTGGTTCAAAATTTGTAATAGGTTTAAATCTCTACTATATATGCAAAGAGTATAATATTTCAGAGGATTTTTAACAATAAAGAAATCTAATTGTGCTTTTAAGACTATGTTTAAATACAAATATTAAGATAGTACACAACTAAAATATGAAAATCCCGCGTGATCAGATTAAGAATGTTTTCACAAAACATAGGAATATTACTTAATTTCACTATGAATCATATGAACTAGTCTTCCTAACTTTAACAATATAGGTTCTAACTTTAACAAAAATAACTTAAACACACATTAGTTCAAAACAAGCAAGTTTAAAACACACATAAATTCAAGATAAAGAAGTCTAAAGCAAACAAGTGCAAAACACAAATTAAAGTTCAAGTGCATAAGTAAAAGTGCATAATTAAAAAACTGAGTGAAAGATAGTAGAGTTTTTCAGTAGAATATTCAATTTTTTCTAGGAAGTAGATGGGCCTCCTCCAAAACATTCTCTCAGTAACCTCAAGATTTCAGCTTGGTTTTGTTCATAATCCTCCATACGTTTGTTGATATCTGTGATACTGTTACTAAGCTGGGTAACAGTGGCCTCTAATCCTAGCAAAATTTGTCTATCAGTTCTGTTTTCCACCAGTATGTATGGTTGATCCTCTTGTGGCTGTTGTTGTTTTGGTGGATTGAATTCTTCAGGGCCTTGAAATGGTTCCTCTTGTGCTGGAGGGGGTACTTTTGGTTGTTCTTCTTGTTGTCCTCCATGACTTTTTCTCAATGAAGTTTTGTCTAATGGGCCAGAATGGTCTACAGTCTTCCATGTTGGATTGATAATCATTCTTTTGTTCCTGCAAAGCTGAGAAACTAGCATAGCATAGGGGAGTAAAGATTTCTTTCTATCCACAGCAAGTACCATTTGATTCAAGATTAAATTCGACAGATTAATGGTATGCCCCATTCCGAATACATATAGAAAATAAGCTTGCTCAGTGTAGATTTGATTCTTTTAGGCACGGGGTAATAAACTATGTACCCTGATAAAGTTCAGAATTTGGTATTTATCAGTCAGGTCTCCTTGCTTGATATATTTATTCAGTCTACTCCAACCAAATTATGGATGACCCCTCACCTCTCTCTATATGGGATCTAAATCAGGTAAATCAGTGTACGAATATTGCGAGTTTTCAGGTCTTTGCATGGGTTGAAAAAATTCGAATATACTAGCCAGTGTAACTTGAAAAATAATATCTCGTACAAATATCCTTGATTGTTTTTTCCCAATAATCTCAGCATTACTATAAAATTTTTGAACTAAAAAGTCATAAGCAGGAGCAGATAAGCTAACATATTGTAACCATCCTCTAGTTACAAGAATTTGACGTATGCCTATATTCTCAAAATCTTCGTATATAACCAGCCTTTCAGAAATAATAGTTTTAGTTAGAAAATTAGCATCATATCAGGCCTGTTGTTCAAAATTCTCAAACATCACCTTGTTGAAGATATTTCTCGGTCCCAGTTATTGTGGAGGTGATTGAGGTTGCTAGGGTTGATCTCTTTGTGCCTGACTTGAAGATCCTCTCATTTTTCGTCTCGAATCCATTTTTTTTATTTCTTTGCAAATGCTCCATTTCAGTTGATTCCAATCTAGTTACCTTCAAAATACGATGGGTAAGAGAATAATTGGAATAAATTTGACAAAAATTGGTGAAATATTACAGATTTGAAAGAAATTGCTTTGACAGTTTTGGCTATATTCAAAATTTTGAGTTGATGGAGTATAGAAATGATCCGTCGTTTGCATGGGGTTGTATATAAATAAAGCACTACCGTTTGGACGCATGGCCCACCGTCCGGACGGTGCTATGTTATGATTTTTTGGACTTTCAACTGTATTCTGTTATTTTGATTTTCTGATTTTCTGCAATTTGTTCCTTCGAATTCCTACAGTATACAAAATTAAATAATTTTATATTCTACAAAACTTTGCTAACCACTCTTTTTTCTTGTCTCAAAAATTGGTGGGTTTTTATTTATTTTATTTGTTATCTAATATTTACTAAGTTTCCTAATTAATCTATAGTTATTTACATTTATTTACAAATATTTATATACATTTATTTACAAATATTTATAAATATTTACAAGTATGTACAATTCTTCCAAAAACTATGATCATACTGATTTAGAGTCGAAACTATCTAGATCAATATTACCAGTGACACGGTTAACTTCATTTCGTAGGTATCTTGTTAACATTAGGGTGGAATAAGATGGCATCTCAGGGTAGTCCTTACTCTGCCCATACCTAATCCACCGGAGACAATCTAACGCTCGACTTGAAATTGGTTCTGCACACTGATTATATTGTCTTAAATGTTGTAAACGACCACATCTTACACAACCACCGAGACAATCCGCTTGTCGATTTTTTCCAAATGTACTTTTTCCGCATAAAAGTCTTGATTGACTTTCAAAAATTTCTAAATTTCTAAATTTCTAACTCTTCTGACTTTTTTCATGATCAATGCATGGATATCTTTTGGAAGATGATGCAGTAAAATTAAACTTAACCATAATAATTTTTCCTCCATTGTACACAAGTAAAACCTAGGAAATTTTGAACTTTTTATGAAAAAGGGCAAAATAGTAATTTGCCACTATAATGTGGGTTTAAAATCCATATTTTGATAGAGCTTGGATGACGCAATAGACCTCACCGTTAGATTTCGTATCACAAAATTGAGCTGCCTTGTCAATTTTCGTTGAATTTTGATATAGTCGAATTTTGCACGTTTTATGAGACAATTGGGTGACGAATGACCTCACGAACGTCCCTGATTAACCCTAATTAAGGCATAATTTAATAGGTAAATTGTGTTAGTTGAATAAAGTTAAACTAGCCAAAATAAATCAAATTAGAATTAGTGTGTGAATAAAGGATAATGCATTAATTGTTGTTCTTTTCAGGATTTTGTGCGTCAAAGCTACAAACTACTGGGGAGCCAATTGCATTAAAGCTACAAACTACTGGGGTGCCAATTATCAAAGCTCAAAACAAAGGAGGATCAAAGAATTCAAGGCCACCTAACAAGATTTTCAAGTCCACCTAACAAGATTCAAAGCCACCTAACAAGATTTTCAAGTCCACCTAACAAGACTCTTCAAGTCCACCTAACAAGATTCAAGGCCACCTAACAAGACTTTCACCCTCCCTTGTTGCCTATAAATACCACCCCTTAGGACTTGTAAAGCATTCATCTTTTGGTAGTGGAAAACCCTCCAAAAGTATTATTGCTTTCCTTATTGCTTATAGCTTTCTTTAAGTATTGCTTTCTTTTATTGTATTCTTGCTTCCTTTTAATTTATTGCTTTCTTTTACTTTAAGTATTGCTTTCTTTTATTGTGTTATTGATCTTTTACTTCCATTGCTTGAGCTTCCTTCTTCCCTTAGAGGAGTGAAACTCTTCCACTTTTCTAGAGCTTTACCAAAGCCGTGAAGGGTGGAACGTGATTCACTCATTCTTTGTTGAAGATCGGCTCCTTGTGTAAAATGTGTTACCTTCTAACTCCTCTACTTGGAGGGATGAACATCACTCACTTTTCTAGTTTTAACAAAGCCATGAAGAGTGAGTAGTTTCTCATCCAATCTTTAGTAAGAGGTGGTTATCCAGAAGTTAAATTTATGCAATTTGTTTATGCTTAGCTTTAGTCTTTATTTTTTCATAATGTCTTCTCATCATATTGTTGTCTTTATTTTAAGCATGAATAGCTAAATCTCTTAGTTGGCAAAACCAAGAGGAACCTCCACTTGGGTATATCATTTCAACTCATTCTCCTCCCCTCTTTCAGAGTTCAATGGTTCGGTTTGACTGGGTTGAGGGTGGATAACTTGGTGAGTCTTTGATATTCCGTAGGCCTAGTCACGGTTTATGCTTAGATACTCACCAATCTTACCCCTAGCTTCCCACGAATCAATCGTTCATTCATGCTCTATTGGAGGAGGGTTTCGAGTTGAGACAGTATTCCTATTGGAGTGACCTCTTGGATTTGCCAACATTTGTTTCTCATTTTACTAGCATCAAAACAACTTCACCAAACAACTTCCAACAATCAAAGATTTTACACTTTCTTTCTCCCAAAATCACTCCCCTCGGTTTACTTCCTTTCCCGTGGAAACGACCTTGGAATACCACCAAGTAAAACACGATCCGCGAAAGTCTCCTTGCGCTTGGGGAGCACTCTTGTTCACACATACTCACATTTGAAATCTCATTCATCCACCATTCCATTGCCCTTTCTTTTGACATTATCCCTAGGAGAGTGACACTCGCCTTTATTCATATACTATACATGCTAAAAGGTGATGTTTAAAGGTTAGGAAACAACAAGAAAATTTGTCAAGTAGTCCCCAAAAATGATTTTTATAAAATTTCCTTAGAATTGGATTAAAGTTCAAATAAAATTAATTTAAACTTCAACCGGAATGTAATGAATCATTTTGGGACAAAAAAGGGACCCGAACAAGTGGGGGGCGTGTGGCTTGATGTGAGCCAAGTCTTTAAAACTATTAATAGGGTTAAAAATTAGATATTTCAGTAGAAATATCTATGCAGTTCAGCCCTTAAACATGTGGGAGAAAGAGGGAGAGAAAAGAGAGTAAATAAATTTTCTCTCATCGATTCTCGGAGTTTCGTCGGTCAAAATCCGTCGAGCCAAGAGTTAAAGTCGATCATATCAATGAGGGCTATGCAACCACACCAAGAACGAAGGATTTCACCAAAGATCTAAAGGGGAGATTTTGGGGAAATCAAGTTTTGGAGGTTTTGGTTGGTGTTCTTGAAGTTCTAGCCTTCAATTTACACTTAAAGAGGTAGAGTTCCCTCCTACTCTGGTTTATTTCTAGCCTATAGTGTTCATATGGGGCTATTATGTGGGCTATTTTATGGGCTATTTTATGGCCTATTTATGCACCCTATTTTTGGGCTGTTATGTGGGCATGTTATGTTTCTATATAAATTATGCCTTCTATGGAGATTTGATAAATGCCTTGAATGATTGAAGTGTCATTTTGATGAAATTGAAATAACATGCTTGGATGTTATGGTGTGTTGAAATCATATGCTTATGAGATGATTTACATTGGAAACGTAAGTGTTGAAATGTGATAGAAATAATCCATATGACATTCATTACACATAGATATGTCATGGCTATTGAAATTGCTCATTTGGCATCCTTGCATTTTTTGGCATCACATTAGGCATGAATGTGGGTGTGTATGCATGGTTTAATGAAATATCACTCTTGGTAATTGATATGTGGACTTGAAAATGTGGGATTGAAGATCCCAAGGGAGTCACATGATTGAATAAGAAAAACTTGTGTCGGGTATAGCAAAAAGGGCTAGACACTCCCTTGGGTGAAAATTCTGGCTACTTGGTTCATACACTTCCCCGAGGTGAAATTTTGAAAAAGTGTAATGGCATACGGAGCCAGTCGGTGTGATTCCAGAATCTGATATCCAACAAAGACACATGATTTTGTAATATAAAGTATTCATTCAAAGGGAAACATCCAAAAAATAAGTTGGTTTTATAAACACATAGTTTGTATTTCAAAAATGATCATTAGATGTATTCTATCAATGATAAAGGTTTTTACACATACATTGCATTCTGTGATGGGAGTCGGTGAGGGCTTGGGTGGATGTGCGTGAGTGAGTCTCATCTCATTCCATAGCATGACATGGTGAAATTTCAACATAAAATTTTATATTTTGGTTGAAATGTTGTTTGGTATGAATGTTAAATGTAAACATTGCATATGCACTTAGGTGGGAGTAGCCTCTGTAGGAATGACTCTACTAGGCGTTAGCTCACCCTATACGGGAAATATTTCAGGAGCGGGATACACACCGGTAGAAAGCTCCCAATCTGAGCCCCATGGATGAAGAAAGCTAGAATGTGGCTTTTGTTTTGAAGTTTTATAAAAAAATTTGTTTTTGGACATGTAATTATATGGAATTACTTGCAATGAAACTTGTATATATTGAGGTTTAGTGAAAAACTATGTTTTTGCAAAAACATTCACTAAGTTAGTTTTTGGACTATTTTAATGAAATCTTGCATGCTATTATATGTTTACTTTTAAATAGACCCGGTGTGGTCAATATTATATATTGGACCTCGGATGATTCATGTGATTGTTTGATGCACAAGTTGTGTTTTGGGTAAAGCTTCCAATACAAAGGAGACTCTGCCCAAATTTTGTTAAATTAAGGACCCCCGACTTTTGGGGTGTCACAACTTGGTATTAGATCTTAGGTGTACAATTTACCTGGGGCATGGGTTTAGACCATTGCATGCATTGTGCATCTCACGTTTTGTGCTATGTGTTATGTGAATTATATGCATGGTGAAATATATATGGAAGAAGAAATACTAGGGTTAGAGAACATAACCTTGGGAGTTCGGAAAAAGGGATGAATGGGATAGTTCAAGGTGTAAATGTTTACTAGTGGTGGCATACACTCTACTAGTGAGATAAGGAGAGAAATCTCAAAGTTTAAACTTGATTCCTATCTTGGGATACTATATGAGGCTCTATTGCTACATCTTGTGTGAAAGACTTAGGCTTAGAGGTTGAGACCTTGAAAGAGCCATTGCATGTGAGTTCTCCCCTAGGAGTTAAGTGAGAGTTGATCAGATATGTCGGAGTTGTGAGCT
>CAUOFW020003504.1:0-36768 GCA_963454935.2 Ilex paraguariensis | reverse complement strand
ACTTGTTTCTAAATTATCCCATATGATTTATGATTCTTGAGCGTGTTCTGAAATATATTTATGTGTTTTAAATATTGACTTGGATCCAGACCCAAATCAAGGTTTTTAAAAGTGGTTCGCACAAATGGTCATAATGATCGTATTGATTGTATTTTTCATATTGAATGAAACTTTGGGATCCTTTCAGAATTAAATGTAAGTGCACAACGGTCGAGTGGCAGAGGGTTTACGCTCTAGGTTGAGGTCGTAGAGGGTTTCTCATTGAGTTCGTAAATGCTTGGATGACCCGTTGGTCTTTGGACTTGGGTACCAAATTGTTACTTGAAAGTGTATCTTCCTCGAGATGAAAGTCCCCCAAAAGGTTGGATTGTATGTTCGTATGTAACGTATTGACCTTGAATGGTCTATTAGGATGATCGTTTTCAACTTAAATGCTTTTATTCAAAGTTTTCTGCTTTATTACTTATGTATGAACTGAACTATTTTGATATTGCTCAATTATGTCAAATTATGTTATTTTCAAACTCGTTTGTTTGAAAATTGAGTTACTCTACTGAGCTGTTGATGGTCACCCTACATTATTTCCATTTTTCAGATTAGTAGGTGGCGGAGAAGTTTGTGAAAGTTTTAACTGACAGTTTTCAGGGTTATTATCCTAAGCATTGAATAATGTTGCTTAGGCATGTAAATTTGAGTGAGCATGCGTACATTTGTAGATTGTAAAAAGTCTATGACTAAGTCGTATCATAGTTGTGTGTTGTAAGTTGATCTGTTAAGTTTAATAGCAAAGACTCATTATGTTTAAGGATTTGGTATCAGAGTTTACTCATTTTTTTGAGATTGTATCATTTAGTAACTGTGAAGGCTATTAGTGCTATAAAATATTACGAAAATAGATGATGGTTTTACAGTTTGGTATCAGAGTATAAGTTGGATATTCTGTAGATTGTCCTATGTTTAGTTACTTAGAATGATAACATGTGGGTAGTGGAAGAAATCAATTTGTGATGAACATAAATTTATCATATTAAAAATTTTACCTGTAGTGATTTATCAATCTACCGTTGGATTAACTTTGATTTTATAGTAAATGAATTTCAGGGAAGATTTGTTGATGGGGTATTTGGCTTAAGGTCACACCAATACGGTTAGTATTTTATTAGAGTTGCATAGCAGTAGTGTAGTGAAACAATTGAGTGGAAACCAAGTGAATGTGATTAAAGAGGTTCGTAGTTATGATGAAGGTAAATCGAGATACTTAGCAGCAGGTATTTTATTTTCGCGAACTAGTTATGTAAAACTAATATGTCTTGCTAGGATAAAGTTGTGAATTGGATTTAAATTTTGTGGACAAAATTTCTTTTAAGGTGGATAGACTGTAATGGCAAGATATTCGACAATTAGAAATCAGATCAGAATTTGGGTGTGTGCGATTAGGGGTTTGGATTATGGATTGTCGGACTATGAACTGATGACTCTAGAATGGTGCGTAGATGTTTGGAGATGGTTAGGAGGCCTGCCAGGTGTAGGAATGTGGTTGGTGAAGAGGAAATGAGCCGGGAATATCAAATGGGCGAAGTATGATTAGTGCGTACCGGTGAGTCAATAGTGCGGGAGTTGCATTAACAGATCAAATTAGAGATCAATTCGATGTCCAAAAATTTAACGGATAATTTTCTAGTGCTTGATTTAATAGGTTTGTAATTTAAAAATAAAAATAATTTTTTAATTGATTTTTGAAATTTGTCCAATAAGGATGAAATTACCAAAATGCCCTTAAAAACATCTCCAATCTTCTTGCCTTGCATGGTGTCGGCTGGAGCTTCCTCTTGATGCATGGCTTCCACTTAGCTGATTAGGGAAGTCCAAAATTGGTCTTAGGTAGGCCTAGAGGTGAGATAAACGATAGAAAGATTAGAGAAGTCAGAGAGTGAAAATTTATTTTGAAATTTCAGATTCTTGCATAGACAACTTCAAATATCAAGATGTATACTACTAGCCTAATATAGATGTTAGGAACTTATTTATATAATTAGATTTTGATTTGATTTAGTATTATTGCATAAATTTGTGTTTTAAAATTTAGTGGGTTTTTGAATTTTGAAACGGGTTTTAGATTTGAGCATGCTTTGGGTTAATTGATTGCCATGGTTAAGTTTGGGGGGTCTCAAGGATTTGTTTGGTGGTGGTGTAGTGGTTCACCGTGGTGTATGGTGGTATAGCAGTGGTGTGAGGGTTTGAAGAAGTGAAAATTTGATTTTTATCAAAAACTTGTTTAAGCTTCAAAGGGGGCTTAGGTCTAGTTAATTTGGGGTCAAGAATTCCATTTCCAGCCTAGAAATTGGATTTAGAGGTTGTTTTGTGGGGCAAAACAAGCAGTTGCAGGTCTGCCCTTGTGTTTAAAAAATAATCTTTTGGCCAACTTTGAGCAATCATTTGATGAGGTTAGAATTAAATTCGAAGATTGAGTCTAGGGGGATTGAAACAAGGTTGTCCAAAGAGTATGTGGGTGTTGAAATCAAAGGAAATGGTCTAATTTTGTGGGAGAACTATAGGGTCAAAGTGGTGGTTCAGCAAAAAATTCTGCATTTAGGATAAAAGTTAAAATGATCAAAGGTTGAAGATGAAGTTGGGAAGGGGACATCAGTGGACTCCGACAGCAAGTGTGGGCATGTCCAGTGTCTGATCGAACTTTAGTTATTGCCAAAAGTTTCGTAACATACGTGTGGAGGTCTCGATAAAATTTCAAGTCAATTTGACAGCCGGATCAGCCTGAGGAGTAAAATGACTGTTTGGGTTTCCGAAGCCAATTTGACCAAGTTTTGGAGTGATTTTTGCCAAAACAATTTATCTTCATTTATAATTAGCTAAATGGATTAGGTGGGTTGCATTTCATCGAAAAATAACACTATTTATTTTTTGGCTATTTCAGATCAAAATATCGAGATGAGTAGGGTTTCTTAATTCTAGAACAGGCGATGTTTTTCAAACTTGTTTCTATATTATTCTATTTGTTATTTAGGATTCTTGAGCATATTTAGAAATATATGATTGGGGTGTTTTGAATATTGACTTGCATCTGTACCTGGATCAGGGTTTTTGAATATGGTAAGCACAAATGGTCGTAATGATCGTTTTGACTGTATTGTTTATATTGAATGAAACTCCAGGAATCTTTTGAAATTAAATGTAAGTGCGCAACGGTCAAGTGGCAGAGGGTTTACATTCAAGGTTGAGGTTGTAGAGAGTTTCTCATTGAGTTCGTAAATGCTTGGGTGGCCAGTTGGTCATTGGACTAGGGTACTAAATTGTTACTAGGGAGCGTATCTTCCTCGGGGTGAAAGTCCCCCAAAAATGTTGGATTATATGTTCGTATGGATTGTGTTGACCTTGAATGGTCTATTAGGATGATCGTCCACTAGTGCAGTACTGTGTTGATATTATGATCGTATTATTGTTTTCAACTTAAATGTTTTCATTCAAAGTTTTCTGTTCTATTAATTATGTATGAACTGCACAATTTTGATATTTCCCAATCATTTCAAATTATGTTATTTTCAAACTTGTTTGTTTAGAAATTGAGTTACTCTACTGAGCTGTTGATGCTCACTTTACAATATTTCTCATTTTTCAGATTAGCAGGTGGCAGGGAAGTTTGTGAAAGTTTTAACTGCTAGTTTTTAGGGTTAGTATTCTAAGCATTGAATAATGGTTTTTAGGCATGTTAATTGTTGTGAGCATGACGTACATGTGTAGATTGTAACAAGTCTATAACTAAGTCGTATCACAGTTGTGTATAGTAAGTTGATCTGTTGAGCTTAATAACAAACACTTGTTATGTTTAAGGATTTAGTATCAGAGTTTACTCATTATTTGGAGACTATATCATTTAGTGACTACGGAGGGTATTAGTGCTTTGAAATATTATGGAAATGGATGAGGGTTTTGCAGTTTGGTATCAAAGTATAGGTTTGAAATTTTGTAGACTGTCATATGTTTAGTTACTTAGGATGACGACATGTGGGTATTGGAAAAAATTGATTTGTGATGAACATAAATTCATCATATTAAAGATTTTACCTGGAGTGATTTCTCAATCTACTAGTGGATTAACTTTGATTTTACAGGAAATGAATTTCAGGGAAGATTTGTTGATGGGCTATTTGGATTGAGGTCACACCAATACGGTTAGTATTTTATTAGAGTTGCGCAGCAGTATTGTAGTGGAACAATTGAGTGGAAACCAAGTGAACATGATTCAAGAGGCGCATAGTTATGATGAAGGTAAATAGAGAAAACTTAGCGACATGAGGTGCGTATTTTATTTTCGCGAACTAGTTATGTAAAACTAATATGTCTGGCTTGGATATAGTGGATTGGATTTAAATTTTGAGGACGAAATTTCTTTTAAGGTGGGTAGACTATAACGGCCTAATATTCAATAATTAGAAATTGGATCAAAATTTTGGGTGTGTGCGGTTAGGGGTTCAAATTACGGATTGCCAAACTGTGAACTGATGATGACTCTAGAATGACGCGTAAATGTTTGGAGATGGTTAGGAGGTCTACTATGTGTAGGACTGTGGTTGGTGAACAGGAAATGAGTCAGGAAGTACAAATGGGCAAAGTAGGATTAGTGCGTACAAGTGAGTCAAGAGTGCAAAAATTGCATTAGCGGATCAAATTGGAGATCAATTCGATGTCCAAAAATTTAACAGATAATTTTTTAGTGCTTGAGTTAATAGGTATGTAATTTTAAAATAAAAATACTATTTTTATTAATTTTTTAAATTTGTCCAAAAAGGATGAAATTACCAAAATGCCCTTGGAAATGTCTCCAATCTTCTAGCCTTGCAAGGCGTTGGCTGAAGCTTCCTTTTGATGCATGGCTTCCACTCTGCTGCTTGGGGAAGTCCTGAACTGGTCCTAGGTAGGCCTAGAGGTGAGATAAATGATAGAGAAAGAAGGAGAGAAGTTAGAGAGAGAAAACTTATTTTGAAATTTGGATTCTTGCACAGACAACTTCGAACACCAAGAGGTATACTACTAGCCTTATATAAATGTTAGGAACTCATTTATGTAATTAGATTTTGATTTGGTTTAGTATTAATGCGTAAATTTGTGTTTTAAAGTTTAATGGATTTTTGAATTTTGAAATGGGTTTGAGATTTGAGCATGCTTTGGGTTAATTGATTGTTATGGCTGAGTTTGGGGGGTCTCAAGGAGTTGTTTGGTGGTGGTGTAACAGTGGTGTAACGGTTGCATGATAGTTTGAAGAAGTGAAAATTTAATTTTGATAAAAACTTGTTTAAACTTCGATGGGGGGCTTGGGTTCATTAATTTGGAGTCAAGAAATCCATTTCTAGCCTCGGAATTGGATTTAGAGGTTGTTTTGGGGGTGAAACGGGCAGTTGTAGGTCTACCCTCGTGTTTAAAAAATGATCTTTTGGCCAACTTTGACCAATAATTTGATAAGGTTAGAGTTAAATTCGAAGGTTGAGTCTAGGTGGGATTGAAACTAAGTTGTCCAAAGAGTATGTGGGTATTCAATAAAAATGAAATGGTGTACTCTAGTGGGAGAACTATGGGGTCAAAGTGGGGTGGTTGAGCAGAAAATTTTGCACTTAGGACAAAAGTTATGATCAAAGGTTGAAGATGAAGTTGGAAGAGGGACATTAGTGGACTTCGATAGCAAGTGTGGACGCGTATGGTGTCTGATAGACCTCTGATTAGTGCCAAAAGTTCCTTAACATCTGTGCAGAGGTCTCGATAAAATTTCAAGTCGATCTGACGATTGGATCAAAATGATGAGTAATATGATTGTTTTGGCCTCCGAGGGCAATTTCACCAAGTTTTTGGCTGATTTTTGCCAAACATATCTATATTTATTTGTAATTAGTTAAATGTATTATGTGGGTTGAATTTCATCAAAAAATAATATTGTTTGATTTTTGGCTATTTCAGATCAAAATACCGAGACGGGTAGGATTTTTTAGATCCGGAACAGACGATGTTTTTAAACTTGTTTCTAAACTATTCCATATGTTGTTTATGATTCTTGAGCATATTTTAAAATATATGATTGGGTGTTTTGCATAATGACTTGGATTTGAACCCAAATCAGGGTTTTTGAATGTGGTTCGCACAAATGATCGTATTGATTGTATTGTTTATATTAAATGAAACTTCAAGATCCTTCTGGAAATAAATGTAAGTGCACAATGGTCGAGTATCGGATAGTTTACATTCTTGGTTGAGGTCGTAAATGGTTTCTCATTGAGTTCGTAAATGCTTGGGTGGCCCAGTTGGTCTTCGAACTTGGGTACTGAATTGTTACTATTTATTGGGAGCATATCTTCCTTAAGGTGAAGTCCCCTAGGTTGGATCGTATTGAACCTGAATGGTATTTTAGGATGATCGCCCATCGATATTGCACTATATTTATGTTATGATCATATTATTATTTTCAACTTAAATGCTTTCGTTCAAAGTTTTTTGCTCTGTTACTTATGTATGAACTGAACTGGTTTGACATTGCCCAATGATGTCAAATTATGTTATTTTCCAGCTCGTTGTTTGGAAAATGAGTTACTCTACTGACCTGTTGATGCTCACCCTACATTATTTCTCATTTTTCAAATTAGCGGTTGGCAGGGAAGTTCGTGAAAATTTTAACTTCCAGTTTTCAGGGCTATTATTCAAAGCATTGAATAATGTTATTTAGGCATATAAATTGTAGTGAGCATGACGTACATGTGTAGATTGTAACAAGTCTATGACTAAGTAGTATCATAGTTGTGTATAGTAAGTTAATCTATTGAGCTTAATAGTAAACACTCGTTATATTTAGGGATTTGGTATCAGAGTTTAATCATTATTTAGAGACTTTATTATTTAGTAACTGTGGAGGCTATTAGTGCTCTGAAATGTTACAAAAATGGATGAGGGTTTTACAGTATCCTTTTATCACATAATATGCCAAAGGCTTTCCTCCACTTATACCAACCAGTGTTGACTCTATGAGTTACACCATCTTCATTCTCTCCATCATTTTTAATGATCTATCCTAGATATCTAAATCGTTTACTCGTTGATATTTCTTAATTTTCAATCTTAACTTTTTCACTTTGCCTACTTCTTCGTACTTATTTTATACCTTTTCAACTTGAGTGTCTCTCTCCAAAAATTTAAATTATTGTTAATCCCCTGCGAGTTTCATCTACTAATACAATATCATCTACAAATAGCATACACTTTGGGACATCATCTTGAATGTGCCTAGTGAACTCATTCATAATTAAAGCGAATAGGTTTGGATTTAGAGCCAGTCCTTAGTATAACTCCACCGTGATTAAAAATTCTTTACTTTCTCCCACAAGAAGACCTAATTATAGTTATCGCCCCGTCATACTTGTCTTTTATCACCTCAATATACTTATTTGTCATTCATTTTCTCTCAAATATATTTCTATGCACTTTATCATATGTCTTTTCTAGATTTGTAAATACCATATGAATATTTTTCTTCTTTTCTCTATACTTTTCTTAGTGTCCTCAATAAATATATAGCCTCCATAGTTGATCTACTAGGCATAAACCCAAACTGATTTTTCAACACTCTAGTCTCAACTCTTAGGCAAAGTTCAATGACCCTTTCTCATAGTTTCATTGTATGACTCATCAATTTTATCTCTCTATAATTATTACAATTTTGAATATCTCCTTTATTTTTATAGATATACTAAAATACTCTTTCTTCATTCATCGGGCATTTTCCTAGTAACAATAATGCTATTGAATAATTTCGTTAACTATGACACCTCCTCATTCCCCAAGCACTTCCAAACCTCAATTGGAATCACATCTAGTCCTAAAGCCTTGCCTAATTTTATTTTCTTTAATGCAAACTCTACCTCCGAATTCTTTATTCTACAAATTAATGTTTCATAAATCCTACCATTTTCTATCTTTCTAAGTTTCCCAAGCTACTTTCATTTAATAGTTTCCCAAAATAGTCTTTCCACCGATCATTTATTTCCTCATTTTTAACAAAAATCTTTGTGTCCTCGCCCTTGATGCAAAAATTGAATATACCTCCTACAGGAATGGTGAATGGATATTTCTGATAAAGGGTGAGTTCTGAACTTGATCTCTCAATCCTTTCTTCCTACAAAACGAGCAAATTGTCCAAGATCGAAGTGCTTCGATTGAAGGCATTCCGATGCTTAAGTTAGTAATGGATCCGATTGAAATGCGAATAGATCAGGAGAGTTCAGCTTACCTTTCACCTTGACTTCTTGTTCCTTTTATAGACCCTTGTTCAGTTAGGGTTTCCATGATTCTCAATTCAAGGTGGCACATCTTCCTTCAATTAAGTGATTTAGTTTGAGAAGCGGCTGAAATCTCTCCGGCAGTTCCCTTGGCCTATAATTAAGCTCATTAGCTTATCTTGGATACCTAAGTTTTAGGAAAATCTTTATCCTTCCATTTACTATTTCAAACAGCTTGGTCACGATAAGAACCGAACTCTTTTGAACACTTTGAACAGCATGGTTCGATAAGAGCCGAGCTCATTCATTGCTTGCCAAACACATTGATCAGTTTGGCTAGGTCTATTGACTGAGTGACTAATGTTTTTCCCACGTGCTTTGTCTTGTCATCCTCATGTGTGCTCATTTGATGTCATAACACGTGTAATAAAGGGAGTCACCCCCACCCCTTTCAGTACTCTTGATTGTCTCCTTCGTGTGCCCTTCGCATCAGTGAAGGAACTTTCTCTATTCGGCGTTTCCAAGATAGATTGTTACCTGTTCTGTCTCCTGCATACACTTCTAATTATTCTTTGATTACAGTATTGTCATTGCACGATTCATCTACGATTGGTATGTGTAGCCTCTCAGATTCATCATTGATATCAAAAGTTGCATTGTTGCTGCTGCTGTTTTCTGGATCAAAAATTTATTATTTTTGTGGGGAATTGTTAGGATCGATCGCAAGTACCACAAGAATGATAAAAATATTCACAAAAATTATAAATAATAATACTAAAATTTTATTTTTCAATACCATAGACTACGCCTTTTTTTTTTTTTGGTGATGATCAAAGAGCAGTTGAAAGAAAGAACCGATAAAAGCCTTTGTCTAGGACCAAATGGCTTTTATAACCAGAAAAGGGTATCAATGGACATATGGGCCAAACAAGGTAGGACACAAGAATAGAATAGCAGACAATATCTTCAAGATTACGTTAGATCTGATAGGATGGGGCAAAAAAGTGAAGTGAGGGAGGTCCATTGTCACTTGTAATTGAGGGAATGGATGTGATGGGGACCTAAACATCTCAAAAAAAGTTGATTCGCAATTGGGTTGGGTCCCACTACAATTACATAGGGTCAAAAAATCACACAACTATTAATCATTGAGATTATGAAATCAAACTATTGTTAATTTGTTAAACTAGGCAAATTTCATCACCAGAAGAGACATTTGCATGTGGATGGCATCTTGTAAGTGGTATCACCCTCATTTTTTTGATAAAGAGGTTAGAGATTCTAATTTTTTACTATTTTCTCATATGAATTGGCGGAACACTAGTCATTATAGTATGAAGTCGGAGGAATATATTAATACAATGAAACCAAAAAAAAACTCCAAAAAGGATAATAAAGCTTTGAAGAGAGGCATGAGAGATACCAAAGGAACGGTAGAACAGAGCCCAAAAGAAAGGCACCAGAGATCAACTTTTGTGCTTGACTATAATTGACTATTTACTAGTTGTATGAGTCAGAGGTGATCGACATAACTAAGCTTAATTAGTAGGTTTTAGTCTCATCGGAAGCGTGGAATTGGAGGGTTGGTTCCCGGCTTGTGTTCTCGGCTTGTGTGTCATTTAGGTTCTTGGCTTTGTAGAGGAAAAAAAAAGAAGGAAAATTGAGCTTAGTAAGGATGAAAGTGGACCGGGGCAAGGATGGGGGGAGTAGTCTCTACTCTCGTACCCGCTTCAAAAATATTCATTCACCCCCATTTCAATTCCGTTAGCAGAAAAAATTTTAATCATTGTCCTTGCTACGCAGATAAATTGTAGTCCCTTTCTCCATACCCACCATCGCCCCCGCCACCACCAGCACCACCCATCCATAATAACAGATTACAACATATCCAACACAATAATCACACAATAAACCAAATCCGAGGTAAGAAAGGCATCAAAATTTGATATTATATATATATATACATATATATATATATATACATATATATATATAGGTATACTATACAAATATTTCTATTGATATATTATATATATTTATGAAAATCTAGCAGGTCTAGTGGGGCAGGGGTAAGTGTCGGTCTATCTCCACCTCCATCCCCAATTCAAATAGGATGAATTTTGACAAATTTTTTTTCTTTTTCGGTCTATTACCATCCCTAACTTTAAAATACTTACGTAAGTGAGATTGACAAAGCAAGTTGATCCTTAAAAATCAATGGAAGGAGATCACAAAGTTATTTTGGACCAACCAACGCACGATTTGGTGCGTTGGGTGGGGGTCTAATACACCACTTTTTAACTCTATCATGGATGGTGTATGAACCCACACCCATGTGATGCTCCCCCTCCTGCACCAAACCTAACCCCTTTTGACTCCACCTCCAAAAGCAGATTACTACTGATCGTATCAGCCATTATAATACTTTTGTTATTTGGGAAATCAGATAAAGTCACACATGTATTCAACTTAACCCAACACAAATTAAAAATGACACGAATATTTAATAGAATCGAGTTAGTATAATTTCGCTATGTAGATTTTTAATTCACAAAAGATTCATGTTTGATGGACTTGATTAAGAGACAATTTGGTATATTATTCTTGTGATTTCTATTTCACGGTATACATGAGTATGAACATCATAGGAATTTGAAAATGATACAATCTAACATAACACAAAAATGATACCAACACCTTTAAACCCCTAAAGTGTTGCATGCTTTCGTTAAATATCAAAAGAAAAGATTATAGTAGCAAAAAAACAACAGTATTAAAGATCAAGTTACAATTACAATTTTATGATCGATCATAAATAACATCGATTAATCCTGACTTTAAGTTCAAAAACGTAACTTGACTTTTAAAATTTGTATTTTTCATGATTAATCATAACATTTTGATGATTTATTGAGATTCACTACATTCAAACCTAGGACCTTAAAAATGTAATAATCTGACAAATTGTAATTAGAGTTGTGTACTATGGAAGTGACGACACTGATGAGGCTGGTAATTTTGAGATGATCATAAACAAGTACTTCAATGGGAAAGTGCTCAAACCCACAAACTGTTTTCTAAGGCTGGTTTCATCACCAGACCCGGTCTGCAACATTGTCACCGATTTTTCCGGTGGCCGGAGAGGGGTGAAGCTCGGCCGACCCACCATGGTGTACCGAGATATGATCAAACATGTGCTCGGCCCATTCTACTACACAACACCCATGTGTGATGACGGCAAAGGAACCAATTACTGATCATATTCAACACAATATTTATTTATTTCAGCTTTATCATCCAAAATTTAATGAAATGAAGTTCATTTGTCTGAATGAACTAATTAATAAAATTTATATCAGCAACAATTTTTATTGTTTTTCTACCAATGTTACATAGAGGGGCAGTGATTAGTTAAGAAATGGGATATGAATCAGAATTTGATTAATTAACCAGAAAAATAACAATATTTGTTTCTAAACAATTCTTTCTTACTTCATAACTTAACAACCCTTTATGACTATACATACCGATCTACGTAAAAAAGAAAAACAAAAGTTTTCACGTGTTGTGTCAAATTCGAATCAAAGATTAGAATAATACATCATGTTTTCGCGTTTATATTACAACCATGGGTAAAATGTTACACAAATAATCTAAGCATATATATGATAATTGTGAACGATGACAAGTTGAGAACTTAAAACTAAAAGTAGAGAATTTTACCTCAAGCGCACAAAGTCACAGTCCAAATCACTATACTTAACTTACTGATCCGATGTATCTGGTACTTGATTCAATGGTGAGTTGGGGAGATTGTGAAGTAGGACTGCAGGAAACTCAAGATCAGAAGAGAAGTCGCTGCGATGAAAGCAACCACAGTCCATGGGCTACTAAAATATTTGTGAATCAATTCAGCCATCCATGTCTTCATCTTGTTGTTGTAGTGGTTCTGAATGTCCTTCCTAACCCGGTCATAGATGCCAAACTTCTGCAGATCGTAAGTGATGATATCTTTGAACATTTTAACCACCTCTTCATCATTACCCAAGCAATTGATAAGAATGTTCTTTGACCTTAACTCTCTCACGTCCTCAGGTTGACAAATGAGTGATTTCATGAAACTAATGTATGAAGTTATCCCATAATCATTAGGAGTACTCGGGCACATTTCATAAGCAATCAGGTTCGAATAAATAGTCTTGGTCTGAGCAGTAATGATCCGAGGAGGGAGACTAAGCTGTCCATAAAAGCATTTCGAATTGAACTTGATGTCTTTCAAACTTACACTATTGCTACGCTTAAATTGAATTCCTTTTGCTTGGAGTTCTGTGACAGGTCGAATAGATGACCGAATATACTTCTTCACATCACCAATAGGAAGTTCCTTTCTTCCACTTGGGAGCAAAGAAGATTGAATCCCTTGCTTATCTTCATCGTAGTTGGAGAGGAGAATTGTGCGCAGAGCTTCAAGAAGATGAAGAGGCTGCTTTTCATCTTCCCTCCGTGAAATGCTATGCTTACTTCGTGGGGGTGGGGCTTTTGCAAACATTACTGCAAAGAAATTTTCTATCATTCCTCCCCTCTCATCTTCTTTGAATCTTTCGCTCATCAAAGCCTCGAGTAATTGCAGTGGGAGTTGGTTCTCAAGCAAAAACAAGTCTGACAATATATACTTCGCGGCAAACATGCCCATATGATGCACAAATTCCCAAATTTCCAATCGTCGATTTGACATGCATTCTATGTAGTATAGAAGAAAACAACCGTCAAGAAGCATCATTTCGGCAAATTCCTGGTCATTGTAGTCACTGGTGGAACCTTCAACGTAGCAGCTTCTAACATCATCAATCACTTCCAGAACCTTATTGTAGAAATCATCAAACTGTTTCCCACTGCCTGAAATAAACTTGGGCAGAATGGAATGTTTTAGGTTCTCAGCTAATTGAAGCTCCTGTTTACCATGGTGATAAGGACCCAAAGAAACCACCCTGGGATTGTACTCTTGATTGTCTCCTTCGTGTGCCCTTCGCATCAGTGAAGGAACTTTCTCTATTCGGCGTTTCCTAGATAGATTGTTACCTGTTCTGTCTCCTGCATACACTTCTGACCATTCTTTGATTACCGTATTGTCATGGCACGATTCATCTACGATTAGTATGTGTAGCCTCTCAGATTCATCATTGATATCAAAAGTTGCGTTGTTGCTGCTGCTGTTTGCTGGATCAGTTCTCTTTATGGAACACATTGCGGAGAGCTTCATCATAGTCACCAACTTTTACATGTCAATACTGTTAATTAGAACCCATTCCTTCAGGTTACACACGATTATATTTGCATATCTTTGCATACGAAGAGAATGTCCCTGTGATTAGAACCAATGGCAATCAAATTACAATAGAATAACTTTATTGCCCCACAAAGTTTGTCTTTTTCTCAGGACACTGATGAGGCCTTATGATGCATTTGTTTATGTACATTCAGCATAAAACATTCAAGATCATCGAATAAAGCACTCAACTTTAATGAACAACATTATTTGGTGGAGCATCACCCATATGTAACAGGTTCATGAACAATTGATACAATTGAATGACAGCTAAAAGTAATATGCTTGCAGGCTGGCCCCATAGTAATGACAATTAATGAAGCAACTGTTTTAGAACTCATCTACAAAGAAGGTCACCTATTTTATAGGTCCATGTCATGATCCAGGACAAAATATCAAACCCATTTAAAACAAAGCCAAAATTCAAATGATTGGTTAAACCAACAAAATATTCTTAATTGATCAGGGCCAAAAGTCCAGCCAGGAGTTTTTACACACCCAAAAAAAAAAAAAAATTTACCAGGCACATGCAAATTTAAAAGAAAATTAGGCATCAATCACTCAAACACACTCTCTCTCCTCCGGGTCAAAAATAAATTTAGCATCAATATCAATCACACTTTCTAAGTTTAAAAAGTATAAATTAGCAGCAATCAATCTCTCTCCGGGATCCCCCCAAAACCACTTCTCTGTGTCGAGCGGAATGAGAATTTGGCCTTTACTGGCCTGATCCTAAAGCTCTCCTTTACGGTAGTCATATACTATGTTTGGCCCCTGACATCAATGATAAGGTAGAGGTAGGCACATAAAGCGGTTTTTATGTCCATCTCTTTGTTTGTTGCTTGGGGGTCTAGCATGGTGAGAAGGGGGAGAGAGGAGGGTTTGACATGGGTGTTTCGGAGGGTAAGGAGAATGTCTGGCAACCGGGTTAAGTGAAGTAAGTTCGTGTGGAAAAAACACTCAACACAATCCATATACATCACCCACTAAACAAAAGAGTCATTTAGGTTCATACGTGAAAAATCTTCTATCTCGCAACCCATTACACCTCTTTGACCCATTTTGTTATAACAATAACAAAGGATGGTAAAAGCGAAAGTTGTAGGCATAAAGTAAACAATAAATTACTACCAAATTCAGAACCCCAAATCTCAATCATACAACATCCCACATTCACTACCAGTTACTTAACTAGCAAAATCTGAAGAGTAACCTACAACCAATATACAAAAAATTCCACTTCCCAAATTCACAAAGGAAAAACCTCCCACATTCAACATCTTCAAACAACTAACAAATTCATTGGCAAATCCACAACTCCAAAAACCATGACCAGTAAGTTACGTGTGGAAGTCGTCGATGGCCTTAGGCGAGAGTTGGTCAGTCCTCTCAGAGTAAGTGTGAGAGGTCAGAGAGACAGAGAGGCCTAATTAACTTTTTTCGTTTTCATTAGAGTCGGCTGGTTGCTGAGAGGAAACTTGTCAAACCCGACCATTTTTAAGCAAAAATTCTATGTGCTTACTTGTGATACAAGGTTTTTTTTTAATTTTCGTATACTGTGTGCGAGAATAATTCACTCGTGGACCAAGAATGCACACTTGGTCTTTGATTGTTCACTGTTTTTTCTACTTGTTGAGGTCAATGTTATTAAGTAGTTTTATTATAAAAGTAATGTTACTTGAACTTAAAAATTTGATATAATTTATTGATTTATTGATGTGGCTTCATTGAAACTATTGGATTAACACCAAATTTTAATGTTTGATGGAGTTCACGGCCAATCCAAAAATCATATTAAATTAGGTCAATAAATTAAATCACTAAATTATGTCTCAATACAATTGCTTTTATAATAATGTTATAATGTCAAGTGGTTGAGAGTACGTAAGAGCTTTCGTACAATCTCACAGCTAGTTTCTGTTTCCCTCCAAAATTTTGGGATGAAATGGGAGAAACAAGTAAATCTCTAATAAAGTTATTAGGTGTAATTCAGTAATTGGGTCTGGCATTTGATATCTTAGATGTCTCAAATTTAATTTCAAAGTCTAGCCACCTTTGTCTCTTAAAAGACATAGCCTAACTCAGCTCAAGTCACGATGATCAACCACTAAATTTAATATAATAATCAAAAAATTACGTCAAAATAGTATTATTAGTTTTTATAGTCTCTAATAAATCCACCATCATTTGTCTGGCCTAGAAAAGGTTTCGTTTTCATAGGTCACTTATGTGAATCCATATTTATTTGTTTATCTAATGCCTTCCACTTGAAGGTTATAGGTGACCACTTCATAAATTATATTTTAAGAATCGGTCTGTCAGGACCCTAGATAAAAAAAATGACACATAACTTACACCACCACGAAACATATACCATCTCCAAGGGGAAAAAATATTCAATGCAACGTGATATTATGTCAATATTGATGATATAGTATCACCGACTAATAATATGTGTTGAATATTTTCTCCCTCCAAGTGATATTAAAATTGACTTAATAGAATTACGAGTGGAGATTATTATAATTATATATGTCTCATATATCTATATAATAAGATAGCTAGATGTTTGAACTTATGGAGAGTATATTTTTTCTCCCAAATTTCACACACCCATCACATACTTTCCCTCCCAAATTTCACAAACTCAACACAAATATTCCACAACACATAGTTACACATACTCAAATACACACTCACACATTATATATACACTCCAGCTGTACACACACTCTCTAATACACGCTTAGTGTCATAGTTTAATATTCAGTGACTTCAGTCATGGAGTATCGCTAGTATATATACGAAATAGGCATGTACACAATATGAAACATTTTTGGTAATCGAATGCAATAGAATGTTGGATTAAAAAGTTTTAGTCCGCTATGATACCTTAATCCACCCCTTATTACTACAACTGTACTCGTAGCTTCAGACATCCGGTACAAATTCCTTTGAAAAAATGTATGTTCTCGAAATATTTTGAGTTTAACTCAGAAAAAGTGAAATTTAATTTAATTTTCTCATGCACAAATTCTTTTATATTTTTCTAGTTAGTAATAAGAGTTTGAATTGGTCAAAGAGTTAGTAGTTGAATTAAAATAGGAGTTGTGAGTCAACTTGTTGAGATTTGGTTGTTTGTTTTTAGCTATTTTTCATTAAAATTTTATGGGAAATACTATGTTATTCAAATTTGTAATTTAAATTTGCATCTCAAATGAATGAAGATCATTGGATGAGTGAGTCTCACCAATTTTTTTAAATAGGACTTACTGATCCAATGATCCCCCTCATTTGAGATACAAATTTGAATTGCAGATTTGAATTACATAGGATTTCTTAAAGTTTATTTAGAGATTAGCTTAGTGGTATAGTTTTAATAGGTTTTTTAAGTAGTTATCTAAGTAGTAGAGTTGATATGGATTTAGTAGCTATCTTTTAGGTGTTTTTTTTTTTTTGTATTTAAAGGCATTAGATGAATGAAACATGCAATGAATATTTATGATAAATTTTCTTGTGAAAGTTTGGGAGGTCAAGCTCCTTTCAAGTGAACCAACAGAGATTTCCATCCCTCGAGGCGGGTCTCTTTCTCACATATTCTATTTTTTTTTATTTTCTAAATCCCTTGTGTACATATCAAATTTCTTGACAATTTCAAAAATTAACGAGTATGACTTGATAGTTCAACTTAATATAATTGGCATACATAAATTTATTCGGGCAGAACCAATCTTATTCTAGCCAAATCACATGTTGCTCGGCTTGTTTACAAAAACTAAAATTTCTGATTAGAGACAAGTCATGATATAATTTGAACGAGTCAAAATGGAGGCAAACATGAGTCAACTCCAACACAATTCGGATAATTTGAAAGCCTGATCAACTGGCTTAAGCTTTTCACTCACTAATGGGCCCGAACAAACTCGAGTTGAATTTGTCAAGTTAGTTTTTTTTTTTGGTAAATGAGTCTAAAAAATTGTTCAAGTTTGACTCAATTTAAAAAATCAATTTAAATGAGCCAAATTCGAGTTGGCCCGAGTATTTTACGTATAAACGAGTTAAACCGAACCTAAATGAGCCCAAAAAAGACGGAGCTCGAGTAACTCAGTTCAATTATCAACTCTGACTACAAGTGTTAGAGTATCAATCAAAACTAATTAAGAATAGGTGAAGACCCCGACCAGGCGGATAAACCAAATCTTAAACGATCCTAACTAGGGGTGCAACTCTAGCGTGTTGGGCAGGTTGAGAGGTTCATCTCTAATCTAATTCTAGGTATATAATCTTTAACTCTAATCCTACCTCAATTCGAGGTACTCAACTCGAGTACTGCCTAAGTTTAATTCGGGTGGACTTAAATTTAGTTTGGGTTAAAAATTGGGTTGGGCTTAGGTTCCTACATTCAGGTTGATTTTTTCAAGGGTAAGTTTGATTTTTTCAAGTGTAGATTTGATTTTTTCAAGTGTAGAGAAGCAGAGGACAAAAGGAATAAGATAAAGAGAGTATCTGTCCAAGGCCGCCTTGGTCCCCCACCTTCGAGAGAGCGGCAAGATTTTAAGTCACTCAATACTTCGATGGAGCATATCCTGTTCCAAATACAGGATGATCATACAATACACTAGCCAGAGAAGATAAAGATCACCCCCAACTGTAGCAATTCGAACAAGTATTGTCGCTTCTACCACGACCACGACCACAATATTGATGACTACTTTGATTTTAAAAGACAAATCAAGGAGTTCATACAGCGTGACCAGTTGCGGCAGTACATTGCTGACAAAGGATAAGCCCTGTCGCCTAACAGAAACCAAGATGACAGAGAGCATCAACAACACCTCGGAGAGATCCAGATGATCTCTGAAGGGTTAAGGGGAGGAGGTGACTCCAATTCCGTCAAGAAGATGCAGACATGGACCTTACCCGATGAAAACGCCTCGGCACGAGGAAGAAGAAGTCATCTTGTTCTCAAATAGGGACCTCGATGGGATCCAATTCTCCCATGATGACCCTCTAGTCTTAACCATGATGGTAGTTAACTATTAGGTTAAGAGAATTTTGGGGGACAACGACAACTCTGTTGACATCCTATTCGCACTAACCTATGACAGCCTTCATCTAGGCAGGGAAAGACTGCAACCCATTAGAACGCCCCTCATTGGATTTTCGGGTGAGATGGCTTATCGTTTGGGTTCCATCACCATGTCAGTCACAAGAGGGACAACACCGAAAAGTTCTACCATCATGGTAAACTTCATACTGTTAGACTGCATAAACAAATTCAAATATGGACTAATATTTTTCTAATAGACCCAAATTTGATTTGAATCCGCCTAGTTACAATGTGAATAGGAAGACTCCAACAATAGTTTGGCTTACCACCCATCAACCTTTTGGCCTTCCCTGTGCGCTCGTTCTCCCCACCGATAGTGAAGTTCAATTTCCGCTTACAAAAGGTTAAATCAAAGTTTCAATCGCAGACCATATGGCATTACCAAAATATCCGCAATTCTATATAATACAAACATGCTTCCTTTTCAAAGTAGTCTAGACTTAACATTCATTTAATGGTATCAAAATGGACACTTTTCTTTTTTTGTAGTCCAATACTATATTCCATGATCATAAGAATTGATGGGTCCAACCCAGATCATAAATGATAGGATTGGCTTAAACCAATCCAAGATCACAGTTGTTGGTTCAGTTTAGATCAAGGTCGGCCCAACAGAGGAGGTAAAGAAGTGGTGGCTTTAGGCCCCACCAATAAAGAAGGTCCACAATTTAAAAAGTCTACAAATATAGCTCAAGTTAATTTTAGTCTATTAAAATTAGCCTTATAAGAAAGCCCCATATAAAGGCCTAAATCAACAAAAAAACTCTAGATTGAATAATCTCACACAATAACATTTTACAAGAAAAAAAAATTTCGTACCTAATTTAGTGATCTTATTTGGTGACATGATAGATCAGAGGTGTGGAATTGATAGTGGATCCCAATTAATAGTAGAATTCACTATCAATCTAATGACATAAAATGATAAGATAGTCAAATAAGTTCACTAAATAAAGTTTATGTAATATTGTCATTTTTATCATAATCTAAAAAAACTTAATCAAACATATATTCAAAAAATAATTTTATAAGAGTGTTAATGACGAGATAACATAATCTGTCAAATGATCTTTGAATTTGAAAGTTTTAGAATTTTTTATTTAATTTAAAAATTAAGTTAATTAGTTATACTATCAATAAAAAAAGATATGTTAGAAAAACTTCAATACAAATACTAAACAATTAATATGCATCCAGAAAAAAAATAAATATTAAAAAAATTACACTTTTATTAAAAAAAAAATTTTATATCTTAATTGAATTTGATCGCTTTAGGCCCCAAAACATATCAAGCCACCCCTGGTTCAGATCCGAGATGAGGTCCATCCAAACCAGACTAGGATCAAAGATGCAGGCCCATCCTCTTGAGAGACCCTATCTATCACTAGTGCATGTGGAGATCTCCATCTTAAAAAGAGAATCATGGAGTGCAATCATCGGAGAATGCATCGCCAACTTCAACCACCTCACTTGGTGTGTCGGCATCACGAAAGCACCCTGCTCCCCATCATGAGGGTGACGCATCAATCAAGGATCTCCGTAATGTCACTCAGGTCGAATCACTTAATATGTGTCTTTTAGTCTATTAAGCATCCCTAGCATAAACACCATCAAACACATTATCATACTTTTAATTGATTTTACGTAAACTCATGTTGTGCGTCGTCAAGAATCATAACACAGGACTTTTAACAGTTCGAGAGGGAGCTGCATGTAGTTGGCATGTGGTGGCAACTAAAAATATACAAATAATCATTGAAATTTAATAAAATCTAAAGTAAAGCCACATGTTGAGACAATTAATGATAACAATATTCTCCCAGGCTGCCATCTCGCTTGAGCTGAGTCTCAATTTTATCGGGTCACATCAATAAGACACAACATAAATTAAAAATGACACGAATATTTAATAGAATCGAGTTAGTATAATTTCGCTAAGTAGATTTTTAATTCACAGAAGATTCATGTTTGATGGACTTGATTAAGAGACAATTTGGTATATTATTCTTGTGATTTCTATTTCACGGTATACATGAGTATGAACATCATAGGAATTTGAAAATGATACAATCTAACATAACACAAAAATGATACCAACACCTTTAAACCCCTAAAAGTGTTGCATGCTTTCGTTAAATATCAAAAGAAAAGATTATAGTAGCAAAAAAACAACAGTATTAAAGATCAAGTTACAATTACAATTTTATGATCGATCATAAATAACATCGATTAATCCTGACTTTAAGTTCAAAAACGTAACTTGACTTTTAAAATTTGTATTTTTCATGATTAATCATAACATTTTGATGATTTATTGAGATTCACTACATTCAAACCTAGGACCTTAAAAATGTAATAATCTGACAAATTGTAATTAGAGTTGTGTACTATGGAAGTGACGACATTGATGAGGGTGGTAATTTTTAGATGATCATAAACAGGTACATCAATGGGAAAGAGCTCAAACCCACAAACAGTTTTCTAAGGCTGGTTTCATCACCCGACCCGGTCTGCAACATTGCCACTGATTTTTCCGGTGGCCGGAGAGGGGTGAAGCTCGGCCGACCCACCATGGTGTACCGAGATATGATCAAACATGTGCTCGGCCCATTCTACTACACAACACCCATGTGTGATGAACCCGATACCGGCAATCAATCTGATGATGGCAAAGGAACTAATTACTGATCAATTTGAATTTATATTTATATTTATTCAACACAATATTTATTTATTTCAGCTTTATCATCCAAAATTTAATGAAATGAAGTTCATTTGTCTGAATGAACTAATTAATAAAATATATATCAGCCACCATTTTTGTTGTTTTTCTACCAATGTTACATAGAAGGGCAGTGATTAGTTAAGAAAAGGGATATGAATCAGAATTTGATTAATTAACCAGAAAAATAACAATATTTGTTTCTAAACAATTCTTTCTTACTTCATAACTTAACAACCCTTTATGACTATACATACCGATCTACGTAAAAAAGAAAAACAAAAGTTTTCACGTGTTGTGTCAAATTCGAATAAAAGATTAGAATAATACATCATGTTTTCGCGTTTATATTACAACCATGGGTAAAATGTTACACAAATAATCTAAGCATATATATGATAATTGTGAACGATGACAAGTTGAGAACTTAAAACTAAAAGTAGAGAATTTTACCTCAAGCGCACAAAGTCACAGTCCAAATCACTATACTTAACTTACTGATCCGATGTATCTGGTACTTGATTCAATGGTGAGTTGGGGAGATTGTGAAGTAGGACTGCAGGAAACTCAAGATCAGAAGAGAAGTCGCTGCGAAGAAAGCAACCACAGTCCATGGGCTACTAAAATATTTGTGAATCAATTCAGCCATCCATGTCTTCATCTTGTTGTTGTAGTGGTTCTGAATGTCCTTCCTAACCTGGTCATAGATGCCAAACTTCTGCAGATCGTAAGTGATGATATCTTTGAACATTTTAACCACCTCTTCATCATTACCCAGGCAATTGATAAGAATGTTCTTTGACCTTAACTCTCTCACGTCCTCAGGTTGACAAATGAGTGATTTCATGAAACTAATGTATGAAGTTATCCCACAATCATTAGGAGTACTCGGGCACATTTCATAAGCAATCAGGTTCGAATAAATAGTCTTGGTCTGAGCATTAATGATCCGAGGAGGGAGACTAAGCTGTCCATAAAAGCATTTCGAATTGAACTTGATGTCCTTCAAACTTACACTATTGCTACGCTTAAATTGAATTCCTTTTGCTTGGAGTTCTGTGACAGGTCGAATAGATGACCGAATATACTCCTTCACATCACAAATAGGAAGTTCCTTTCTTCCACTTGGGAACAAAGAAGATTGAATCCTTTGCTTATCTTCATCGTAGTTGGAGAGGAGAATTGTGCGCAGAGCTTCAAGAAGATGAAGAGGCTGCTTTTCATCTTCCCTCCGTGAAATGCTATGCTTACTTCGTGGGGGTGGGGCTTTTGCAAACATTACTGCAAAGAAATTTTCTATCATTCCTCCCCTCTCATCTTCTTTGAATCTTTCGCTCATCAAAGCCTCGAGTAATTGCAGTGGGAGTTGGTTCTCAAGCAAAAACAAGTCTGACAATATATACTTCGCGGCAAACATGCCCATATGATGCACAAATTCCCAAATTTCCAATCGTCGATTTGACATGCATTCTATGTAGTATAGAAGAAAACAACTGTCAAGAAGCATCATTTCGGCAAATTCCTGGTCATTGTAGTCACTGGTGGAACCTTCAACGTAGCAGCTTCTAACATCATCAATCACTTCCAGAACCTTATTGTAGAAATCATCAAACTGTTTCCCACTGCCTGAAATAAACTTGGGCAGAATGGAATGTTTTAGGTTCTCAGCTAATTGAAGCTCCTGTTTACCATGGTGATAAGGACCCAAAGAAACCACCCTGGGATTGTACTCTTGATTGTCTCCTTCGTGTGCCCTTCGCATCAGTGAAGGAACTTTCTCTATTCGGCGTTTCCTAGATAAATTGTTACCTGTTCTGTCTCCTGCATACACTTCTGACCATTCTTTGATTACCGTATTGTCATGGCACGATTCATCTACGATTAGTATGTGTAGCCTCTCAGATTCATCATTGATATCAAAAGTTGCGTTGTTGCTGCTGCTGTTTGCTGGATCAGTTCTCTTTATGGAACACATTGCGGAGAGCTTCATCATAGTCACCAACTTTTACATGTCAATACTGTTAATTAGAACCCATTCCTTCAGGTTACACACGATTATATTTGCATATCTTTGCATACGAAGAGAATGTCCCTGTGATTAGAACCAATGGCAATCAAATTACAATAGAATAACTTTATTGCCCCACAAAGTTTGTCTTTTTCTCAGGACACTGATGAGGCCTTATGATGCATTTGTTTATGTACATTCAGCATAAAACATTCAAGATCATCGAATAAAGCACTCAACTTTAATGAACAACATTATTTGGTGGAGCATCACCCATATGTAACAGGTTCATGAACAATTGATACAATTGAATGACAGCTAAAAGTAATATGCTTGCAGGCTGGCCCCATAGTAATGACAATTAATGAAGCAACTGTTTTAGAACTCATCTACAAAGAAGGTCACCTATTTTATAGGTCCATGTCATGATCCAGGACAAAATTTCAAACCCATTTAAAACAAAGCTAAATTTCAAATGAATGGTTAAACCAACAAAATATTCTAAATTGATCAGGGCCAAAAGTCCAGCAAGGAGTTTTTACACAAAAAAAAAAAATTATCAGGCACATGCAAATTTAAAAGAAAATTAGGCATCAATCACTCAAACACTCTCTCCCCTGGGTCAAAAAGTAAATTTAGCATCAATATCACACTTTCTAAGGTTAAAAAGTATCGATTAGCAGCAATCAATCTCTCTCTGCGGGGTCTCCCCCACCTCTCTGTGTCGAGCGGAATGAGAATTGGGTCTTTACTGGCCTGATCATAAAGCTCTCATTTACGGCAGTCATATACTATGTTTGGCCCCTGACATCAATGATGAGGTGGAGGTTGGCACATAAAGCGGTTTTTATTTCCATGTCTCTTTGTTTGTTGCTTGGGGGTCTAGCATGGTGAGAAGGGGGAGAGAGTAGAGTTTGACATGGGTGTTTCGGAGGGTAAGGAGAATGTCTGGCAACCGGTTAAGTGAAGTAAGTTCGTGTGGAAAAAACACTCAACACAATCCATATACATCACCCACTAAACAAAAGAGTCATTTAGGTTCTTACGTGAAAAATCTTCTATCTCGCAACCCATTACACCTCTTTGACCCATTTTATTATAACAATAACAAAGGATGCTAAAAGCTAAATTTGTAGGCATAAAGTAAACAATAAATTACAACCAAATTCAGAACCCCAAATCTCAATCATACAACATCCCACATTCACTACCAGTTACTTAACCAGCCAAATCTGAAGAGTAACCTACAACCAATATCCAAAAAATTCGACTTCCCAAATTCACAAAGCAAAAACCTCCCAAATTCAACATCTTCAAACAACTAACAAATTCATGGCAAACCCACAACTCCAAAAACCATGAACAGTAGGTTACCTGTGGAAGTTGTCGATGGTCTTATGCGAGAGTTGGTCTGAGTCGTCTCAGAGTAAGTGTGAGAGGTCAGAGAGACCGAGAGGCCTAATTAACCTTTTTCGTTTTCAATAGAGTCGGCTGGTTGCCGAGAGGAAACATGTCAAACCCGACCATTTTTAAGCAAAAATATTAGAGGAATTGTCTGCATTTTTGTTTAAATTGCTGCATCTATGTGCTTAGCTGTGATACAAGTTTTTTTTTAATTTTTAATTTTCGTATTACAGTCACGTATACTGTGTTAGAGAATAATTCACTGGTGGGCCATGAAGGTAAACTTGATCTATGATTGTTCACTGTTTTTTTCACTTGTGTAGGTTTCTGTTATTAAATAGTTCTATAATAATATGATAATGCCAAGTGGTTGAGTCTTGGGGTTGAAGCGGGAGAAAGAAGAAAATATCTAGTGAAATTATTAGGTGAAATTTTATCTAGTGAAATTATTAGGTGAAATTTAGTGGTTGAGTCTGGCATTTGATAATTTAGATGTCTCAAGTTTAATCTCAAGGTCTAGACACCCTTATCTCTTAAAAGAACATAGTCTAACTTAGTTCAAGCTGCGATGGTCAACCACTAGACTTAAGAGAATAATCTATAGATTACGTCTAAATAATATTATTAATCTCCGTAATCTCTAATGAATCCACCAATGTCTGTCTGGCCTAAAAAATGTTTTGCTTTCATAGGTAACTTTGGTGAATCCAAATTATTTGTTTATCTAATGTCTTCCA
This sequence comes from Ilex paraguariensis, assembly GCA_963454935.2. Classification (NCBI taxonomy): domain Eukaryota; kingdom Viridiplantae; phylum Streptophyta; class Magnoliopsida; order Aquifoliales; family Aquifoliaceae; genus Ilex; species Ilex paraguariensis. Next base: position 11,191 of record CAUOFW020003504.1, on the reverse strand, counting down.
CTTGAAGGTTATCTTTTAGCAGCATAGATAAAAAAAAATGACACATAACTATCACCATTATTGTATTATGTGACATATATCATCTCTATGAGGAAAAAAGAGTCATTGGAACGTGATATTATGTCAATATTAATGATAAGGTATTACTAACCAATAATTATATATTTTCTCTCTTCAAGTGATATTAAAATTGACTCAATAGAATTACGGGTGGAAAATATTATAATTATATGTCTCATATATATATGAAATAGGCTTGTACATAATAGGAAGCAGTTTTGGTAATCAAATGCAATAGAATGTTGGATTAAAAAGTTTTAGTCCGTTATGACACCTTAATCCACCCCTTAATATTGTAGCTAGACTCGTAATTTCAGACATCCGGTACAAAATCCTCTAAAGTCAATGGATTTAGTAGCTATCTTTTAGGCGTTAGCTCTTTATATTTAAAGGCATTAGATGAATGAAAAATACAACCAATATTTGTGATAAATTTTCCAATGAAAAGTTTAGAAGGTCATGTTCCCCTTGAAGTGAACCAGCAGAGATTTTTATCTCTCAAACTAGGTTTCTTTCTCACCTATTTTTTTTCTTTTATTTTCTAAATCACTTGAAATCGTGCATGTAGCAAATTTCTTGACAATTTCAAAAATTAACGAGTATGACTTGATAGTGTATCTTAATATAATTAACATACATAAATTTATTCGAGCAGAACCAATCCTATTCTAACCAAATCACATGTTGCTCGGATAAATGTGTTCCCTTACCCATGGTGGTAAGTTCCCCTGAGTGGCGCATCTCACTCCGGCAAACCCATGAGTGGTGCCTTCTACTCCGGTGCTGAGTAACGATTTTTGCCTCACTAAAGTCAGCTATCCTCTCCGTTACTAAAATCAGCCATCCCACCCATCTTTCCACCCCACTAAGCTCATTTTCCTATTTCTCACAATCCCCAAAATTCAAAGCCTACTAAAAAATCATCTCTATGATTTTACCTTCACCTTAATTCCATCTCTCCATACCCACTGATGGTCTTCATTCCTTCCATATCTCCATACCCACAGAGTTCATTTTCATATTTCTCACAGCTCCCATTGAATTTCAACCTGAAACAGTCACCAGCAATCACCCAAGCATAACCTAACCTCCAGATATGCACAAACCCAAAAACCCAGCAAACAACCTTCCCTCACACCTAGAAAATAACGCTCCCTCACACTCAGAAAATACAGAGCATGTCAAAACCCCCACCCATTGCCTCACCATTCAACTCCAATCTGATGAACCCACAACAACCTTTGTATCACATTCATGCCTCATTGGGAAGATATACTCGGAGAAAAGAATCAATCGCCAGGTTGTTAAAACAATAGTCTCCATAGCATGGAGTGCAGTCAACAATTTTGAAATCAAAGATGGAGACAAAGACACTCTCATCTTCATCTTCGCAGATGATGAGCTCAAGAAAGGAATAATCAAGCATAGCCTTTGGTCCATGAAAGGACAACTGTTGGTACTAAAGCAAGGACACCAGCAACTTCTATTGATGATTTAGACTTTAGCACAACCCCCTTCTGCATTTAGGCACATGGTTTGGCCCCAAACATGATCACTACTGCAAATGCCCTCAAAATTGCACAAAGCTTGGGAGAACCAGCCCTTTCGATACAAGACCTCAGGCAAGGAACCCTCTGGAAAGGCTACCTCCAAACCAGAGTAACCATAAATCTGGATCAACCACTCCCAAGTTGTTTCTGGCTTCCCCAATCTGAAGGAAAGGAAAACTCATTGAACAAAGGTACGAGAGATTGGAAGATTTTTGTTATAAATGTGGTAGAATTGGCCATGAATTCTCAATGTGAAAATATCCTCCTCTATCTGATCCATTGATTAAATTTGGTCCACAACTACGAGCAAAAATGGGTATCAACTCTGACCACCACAAACCACCAATCTCCCCACAACCAGAGGAATCAGCGGCGGCGCGTGGAGAAATGCAAATCGACAGCACGTCAAAAGAGAGCACATCTATTGATTTCCCACAATCGTGGAATATGCGTGCACTACCACAGGCTACAGAGCATGATGATGTGACGCGTGGACATCAAGTGGTACAAATCCTAGCGAGTCTTCCTCACTACTTTCTCCATGTCAAAACTCTAACCTCTCCTTAACACTACCAGAGCAAGCACACCCTGATAATGACCCTAACCCTAGTGTTCCAGTACATACCACTGATTTAAACCACCTACCCAATATCCAAAGCCCAAAGACCAAAACCCTAAGCCCATCTTCCAAATCCAAACATACATATATAACCCCAAGCCCGTTTGCTCAAAATTCCAGTCAACATGCACATGCCCAAAACCAAACAACCCAAGGAGTTACCATTTGAGCAACCCAAATCACTAAGACCCAATCTACAACTCACCTCCACACTTACCCACGCAATTACCTAGCACCTCCAAAACCACTTCTAGCTAATCTCTTCTGCAACATACAAGATGACTGTATGTCATGGTTTTCCAATGACTATCACTCAAACGCAGCATACATGAAGATAACCCAAACAAACCTTCCAAGTTCTATAGGAGAAAAGATTGTTACATCCTCATGCGCTCCAACTCAACCACTATCTGCACCCCAACAACACAAAAAAAACTAGAAACTCATTCCTACCCATACACTATTTCAAAACCAGATGAACCACCAGACCAAAATAGATCATCTACCACTCCTGATCCAAACCGTATTGCAAGGAAACCTTTTTGAAAATCCATCTGCAAGAAAGTCACATCAAGAATGCAAATTGAGATTCATGGAAAACTATAACAAACTGAATTGGAATGGACTGATGAACTAATTACTGTGGCTGAGGAGTCATGGTAGTTTATGTAGCCCATGCCTCGACAATTCGTCACTTGGGGGCACAAATAAAAGAACGTCACCCTAATGTCATTTTTCTTTCAGAAACTAAAATCTCCACTGAAAAAACCAAAAATATCATGCAACGCCTGGGTTACTACCACCATGAAATTCAACCTGAAGTAGGCCTATCTGGAGGCATAGATATTTGTTGGAAAAAAGGAATTGATGTTGAAATAATCCTGTCAAACTCATCCATTATCTCTGCCATGATTTTTTCAGAACTTGCAGAGTCCTAATGGTTACTTAATTGCGTTTGTGCTCCTACAAGTAGACTAATGCAGAGCAAACTATGGGATGCAGTGAATCAGATCACAGACGAATTTTCTGGACTAGTGATCTTCATTGGGGACTTCAACAATGTTACTTCACAAGAAGAGAAAAGAAGGGTCAAAGCTTTTACTTCATCATCAAATGGAGGTTTTGGGGCATTCATAAACTAGCAAAGATTAGTTGATCTTTGTTATAAAGGCAACCTTTTTACCTGGTCCAATAAAAGAGAAGGCCTAGCCAACATTAAGGAGAGATTGGATAGATACATTGTTAACCCAGAATGGAGGCTTTTATTTCCCAGAGCTACCATCAAACATCTCCTATTGATGATTTAGACTTTAGCACAACCCTCTTCTAGATTCAGGCACATGGTTTGGCCCCAAACATAATCACTACTGCAAATGCCCTCAAAATTGCACAAAGCTTGGGAGAACCAGCCCTTGCGATACAAGACCTCAGGCAAGGAACCCTCTGGAAAGGCTACCTCCACACCAAAGTGACCATAAATCTGGATTAACCACTCCCAAGTTGTTTCTAGCTTCCCCAATCTGAAGGCAAAGGAAAACTCATTGAACTAAGGTACGAGAGATTGGAAGATTTTTGTTATAAATGTGGTAGAATTGGCCATGAATTCTCAATGTGAAAATATCCTCTTCCATCTGATCTATTGATTAAATTTGGTTCACAACTACAAGCTAAAATGGGTATCAACCCTGACCACCACAAACCACTAGTCTCCCCACAACCAGAGGAATCAGCGGCGGCGCGTGGAGAAACGCAAATCGACAGCATGTCAAAAGAAAGCATGTCTACTGATTTCCCACAATCGTGGAATATGCGCACAATAGCACAGGCTACAGAGCATGATGTTGTGACACTTGGACATCAAGTGGTACAAATCCTAGCAAGTCTCCCTCACTACTTTCTCCATGTCAAAACCCTAACCTCTCCTTAACACTACCAGGGCAAGCACACCCTGATAACGACCCTAACCCCAGTGTCCTAGTACATACCACTGATTTAAACCACATACCCAATATCCAAAGCCCAAAGACCAAAACCCCAAGCCCATCTTCCAAATCCAAACATACATATATATCTCCAAGCCCGTTTGCTCAAAATTCCAGTCAATAGGCACATGCCCAAAACCAAACAACCCAAGGAGTTACCATTTTAGCAACCCAAATCGCTGCGACCCAATCTGCAACTCACCTCCACACTTACCCACGCAATTACCCAATACCTCCAAAACCACTTCTAGCTAATCTCTTCTGCAACATACAAGATGATTATATGGCCATGATTTTCCAACGACTATCACTTAAACACAGCATACATGAAGATAACCCAAACAGACCTTCCAAGTTCTACAGGAGAGAAGACGGTTACATCGCCATGCGCTCCAACTCAACCACCATTTGCACCTAACCACACAAAAAGAACCAGAAACTAATTCCTACCCATACACTGTTTCAGAACCAGATGAACCACCAGACCAAAACAGAGCATCTACCACTCTTGATCCAAACCGTATTGCAAGAAAACCCTTCCAAAATTCCTTTACAAGAAAGTCACATCAAGAATGCAGATTGAGAGTCATGGAAAACTACAACAAACTGAATTGGAATGGACTGATGAACTAATTATTGTGGCTTAGGAGTCATAGTAGTTTATGTTTGGAATTGTCAAGGGCTTGCCCATGCCTCGACAATTCGTCACTTGAGGGCACAAATAAAGAACGTCACCCTGATGTCATTTTCCTTTCAGAAACTAAAATCTCTACTGAAAAAATCAAAAATATCGTGCAACGCCTGGGTTACTACCACCATGAAATTCAACCTGAAGTGGGCCTATCTTGAGGCATAGATATTTGTTGGAAAAAAGGAATTGATGTTGAAATCCTCCTGTCAAACTCATCCATTATCTCTGCCATGATTTTTTCAGAACTTGCAGAGTCCAAATGGTTACTTAACTGTGTTTTTGCTCCTACAAGTAGATTAATGTAGAGCAAACTATGGGATGCAATGAATCAGATCACAGATGAATTTTCTGGACTAGTGATCGTCATTAGGGATTTCAACAATGTTACTTCACAAGAAGAGAAAAGAAGGGTCAGAGCTTTTACTTCACCATCAAATGGAGGTTTTGAGGCATTCATAAACCAGCAAGGATTAGTTGATCTTTGTTATAAAGACAACCTTTTTACCTAGTCCAATAAAAGAGAAGGCCTAGCCAACATTAAGGAGAAATTGGACAGAGGCATTGTTAACCTAGAATGGAGGCTTTTATTTCCCAGAGCTACCATCAAACATCTCCCAGCCATTTGTTTAGATCATTCCCCCCTCCTCTTGAATACAAAGGGGAAACAAACAAATTTCACCAAAGCTTTCAAGTTCGAGATCATTTGGACACGAGCGAGTGCAATTTATATCATACTTGCTCGCGTAAGTCATTTCGTGCGATCGCTCTAGCAAGGATAGATCCAACCAATCATCATATAATTCGAAACTCCTGGAACACGCAGTATAGAGGATCTTTCCTTGGCCTACAAATTCTGTAGGAAACCTCAAGCCACAAAAGATGCTCTCAGAGAGTAGAACAAGAAACAATTTGGCAATTGCATCCGAAAAGCCAAGGCCATCAGGGAGAAAATCGACCAACTTCAACAAGCAGAACCTACTTTTGATAATCTACTAGAAGAAAATGTCCTAAAATATTAATTGGCAGAACAAATGAAAAGGGAAGAGCTGACAAAGGTACAGGGTCCAATGGATGGAGGGGGATACAAACACAAAATTCTTCCACACCACCATTATCATTAGAGGCAGGAGGAATGCAATTGACTATTTAAAGCTAGAAGACAAAACATGGATAACTGACGGGTAGAAAATTGGTAATCAATTCCTAACTTATTTTCAAGATCTCTTTTCTTCGTCTAATCTAGTTTTTCCCAATGACCTTGAAAGTTTGATTCACCCACTCATTTCCCAAAAGCAACAAATACAACTCTGTGTCATCCCCTCCCCTGAAGAAATAAAAACCACCCTTTTTTCTATTTCGTCCTTTAAATCGCCTAGACTAGGTGGAATGTCTGCCATTTTCTACAAAACCAACTTGTACACCACTGGCAATGACCTAATTAAGGTAGTTAGAATCTTCTTTGCTGGAGTTCATCTCCTAATGGAACTTAATAGAACAAATATATGCTTAATACTCAAGACCTCAAAAGCTAATTCAGTCCAATAATTTAGACCCATTAGCCTCTGTAATGTTGAATACAAGCTAATCTATAAAATCATTGCCAATAGAATTCGTCCTCACATGGAACAGTTCATCTCACCCTTCCAAACTGTTTTTATTCCAAGAAGAAACATAGCAAAGAATGTAGTGTTGGTGCAAGAAATTGGGCAAAAAATGAAAAAAAAAAAAAAAAAAACAAGGTAAAGGGGCCTTAATGATGCTAAAATTAGATATGACTAAGGCCTTTGATAAGGTGGAATGGCCTTTCCTCCTTCAAGCCCTAAGAATTCTTGGTTTCCCAGAATAATTCACCAATTGGATCCATCGGTGCATTTCCATTTCCTCTCTGTCAGTACTAATCAACGGGGTCTCATGGGAAGATTCAACCCCCAAAGGGGTCTAAGGCAAGGAGACCCTCTCTCCCCTTTCTTATTCATAATTTTTACTGAAGTTTTGTCCAAATTACTTCACAGGGAAGCTCAACAGAGGAATCTCAAAGGCATTAAAATTGCTAGATCATGTGAACCTATTACACACCTCATGTTTACAGATAACCTCTTGATTTTTGGAAGAGCAAACCAACAGGAAGAACTATACAGGAGTGCATCACAAAGTACAAAAGTTAGTCTGGGCAGCAAATCAACAAAAGCAAATCCAAAATCCATTATAGCAAGAATGCATAAAGGCGAGACATAAGAGTTGTCAAAGAAGTTTTGGGATTGAAAAAGGCACCAAAGATGGTACTTATTTGGGTCTCCCTTTATTCACAAGCAGATCTAGAACCAAGAATTTTCAACCATTCTAGAAAGATAAAAGCCAAACTGCAAAGGCTAGGAAGGCTAAGACATTGTCTTTCGTTGGGAGAGCCACACTAATCAAGTCAACAGCACTTGCAATGTCAGTCTATGCCATGCAAGCTTTCCTCTTGCCCAAACTGTTTGCAACAAAATTGATAGTAAAATAAGGAATTATTGGTGGGGACATACTAATCAACATAGAGGAATGACAGTCAAATCATGGGACTATATCTGTAGGCAAAAAGGGTGGGCGGACTTGATTTTAGAAAGACTCGAGACATTGACAGGTCACTTATGGCAAAGCTAGGATGGCAAATGATCTCAAGCAACTTCAGCTTATGGAATTTTTAGCTTACAAGAAAATATTGTTCAAGATCTAGTTTCTTCTATGTCCAAAACCAATCTGGTGATTCACCTATATGGAGGCATATTCACCCTTTATAGCGAAAGGAGCATGTTACCTAGTTGGCATTGGACACAAGATCAATATTTGGACAGACCTTTGGATTCCAAATCTGCACTCTTTTAGAGTTCAACTAGAGCAAGATATAGATCCTTTACCTATTCAAGTGGCATAATTGATAGACCAAGAATCCAACACATGGATCATTGGTCTTTTTTCAACATTATTTTCTCCTACCATAGTTGAAGCAATATTAAGTATAAAACTTCCAAACTTTCAAGAGATAATCAAATGATATGGATCCTATCCAAGAAAGGAGACTTCGACACCAAGTCAGCATACAAGCTATCAAGGGAAGATCTATTTTTGACAAGTCAATACCTAGAACTAGCAGATTGAAACAAATTGTGGACTTCCAAATTGCATGAGAGGCTCAAGATGACCCTTTGGAGGTTAGCCACTGAATGCATACCAACAACAGCTTTCCTAGCTTCCAGACTCCAAATCCCAGATATCCTATGCCCCATGTGTAATTCGAGCCCAGAAACCGCTGAGCATAATTCTTCCTTTTTCCTTTGGCAAGAGCAATATGGTTTTCCAGTTGAGGACGGACGGACAGATTCCTTCCACCACTTCACTATACAAGAATGGGTGCACAATATCCTTAATCCCACAATCCTCTTTGACATCTCTACCAGCAGCAAAGAATCCATGGACCTATTTGTTGCAATCCTTGTCATTATCATTTGGAAATGGAGGAATAAATTCCAATCAATTAGATACAGGTCTATCTAACCAGGACCCCTCAGCAGTCCAGTCAAATACTAAAGCAACATCAGCTCAATTGGATTCTCCTTACAGATAACGAGATCAAAATCAATGTTGATGCAGTAGTTAGTCCAAATGACTCATGCCAAGCAACAATTACAAGGAAACCATATGGAACAGTACTAGGAGCTATTGTTGGAAATGACTCAAATACAGACCCCTTAATTGCTAAATCACTTGCAGCAAGATTGGTGGCACTATGGGCTCATGCAAAAAAACTAGAGTTATGTGACCATTGAAGGGGACTACCAAGTTGTCATCCATGTTGCACTACTTACTAATGTCAAGCCTCACTGGGCTATTATTTCTATCATTTAAGATCTCAAGCACCTGCTAATAGAACACCAAGGATGGGGAATGAACCATACAGATCGATTGACAAATTGTGCAGCTCATGAACTTGCCAAATGGAGACTCAAAATGAAATACAATGGGAAGCTAGAGGGAAAAGATGTCCCATATAACGTCAGAGGCAAAGTAAATCTAGACAATAACGATGCTCTGGATAAGGTAGGATGAACTCCTTTAATGTTTTTTTTTTGTTTTGTTGTGTTCTTTCCTTTACTCATTTGTATCTCCTATCTTCAATAGAAAAAAAAAACATGTTGCTCGACTTGTTTACAAAAACTAGGGTTGTTTGTTTACTGTTTTTGTTTGTTGTTTATGTTTTGTTTTTTCAATTTTTGCCAAAATAATCAAATAAAAAACGTGTTTAGCAATTTTTTTGTTTGTTGTTTCATCTAATTCTCTTGGAAACAAGTTTAAAAAATGGGAACAAAAAAAATCATGTTTCTGGAAACAACTAAAACACAAAAAATGATTAAGTAGGATGAAGGAATTTAATGAGGTATTAGATTCGATCCCTATTAGAAACAAAAGATGTGCATTTTTATGGAAGTATAAATAGTTGGGACTTTTGGTCATTTTTCAGTCGGTCCTCTCATCCTCACAAGTTGAACTGAAGCACCCTTTCTCTCTATATCTTCGAAAAAACAAACCGAAACACCCTCCCTTTGTCTTCTAGAAGTGAACTGAAGCTCCCTCTCATCCTCACAAGTCGTTTTTGCCTACTTGAATGAAGCCCTTGTCATTGTTGCCTGCTTCAAAGAAACCCTCCATCAATCTCTCTTGCTGTGAAGTTAAGTTTAAAAACTCTATATATACATAGATCTATGTATATATAGCTCAGATATGCGTTATTGTTTTTCTCTGTGTGTGTGTTTGAGTGTGGGGTATGTGGGTGTGTATGCTTAAAGCTTATTATTTTTGTATTAATAAAATAATTATTAATTTTTAATTTTTTTAACAAAATATCATTTGAGTTGTATTAAATGCCCATGCTTTTTTCTACTAAACTATATTTGGTACGCATTTTTTGATTCAAATGTACATAAATTGTTCCAACTTAAAATATGCTAATAAAGTGTTGATCAAATGCCTCAAAGAGTGTGCTGAGTGTGTATGGGTGTGTGTTGTGTGTGCATTGTTTTGTGGGTGTGTATGAAGGATCTAGAAACCATATCCATAGCAACCCTATGCAATAGCCACCTTCCAGCTCCGTCAACCAGTAGCACCTCTATGGATGGCTTAACGGCTAAACGATCGAATATATTAAATGGGTTCCCTTCTTTCTTGATTTTTGGCCAGAAAACTTCCTATAAATAGGAAACTTAGTGAAGGCTAGAAGTATGCTCAAGATCAATGAGGAAAAGAGAGAGAGACAGAGAGAGAAATTCATGAAAGATATCATTTGTGAGAATTTTATATAAATTCTTGTATTTTATTTTTAGAGAGAAAATTAAGATACCTCTTATATTAATATTATTTGTGGTGTATTTTCAGGCCTAGGTAACCAACAAGTGGTATCAAGGCTTTGTTGGGTCGTCAAATTTTTTTTCCAACTCACTGTTTTTCGTACGGGTTTTAAACGAACTAGAAATCAATTATGAGTGCACCATTGGATTCCCTCATCGAAACGAGTCAAACCCCAGTGGCCTCGCATCAATCTGACGTCGGACGCTCTCTCACGGTCCTCGTCGGAAGTTTACCCAAAATTTCATTGGTCGTCAGAGTTTACCGGACTAGTGACCAGAGGAAGGTTGAAGACGATAGAATATTCCACTCCGTCAAAGAATAGTCCATCTCAGTCAATGAATATTCCCAAAGCATATTCCATCCAAAAAATATTCTTAGAGAATATTATGTCACCGTCAGCATATTTCGTCAAGTTTAATGGATTTTTTTCGTCAAGTTACCAAATAATTTTCGAGTCAATTTTGAGCTCATTTTAGCTCTATTTTTGTGACCTAGGACTCTTTCCCAACTATTTCAATTATTCCAAACGCAACGGTGAAATCTCTATTTTGCAAAATTAGCCCCCCCAAATTTTTTGATTGAGACATTTAGAGCCTAAAAACGCAAAATGTTCCTCGGAGGAATCAACATAGAAGCCATAATCAACTCACTACCTCCAATTATTCACTTTGAGACCTCGGATAGAAGATCTCTTAAGATGTACAGACTAGTACGATCCTTGGAGGTAATAGGTGTAAATCTTAATCGACAAAAAGAAATGGAGTGGAGGAAATTGAAAAGAAAAACTAGCGATCAAATCAAGAAATGAATTGACCACAGTGTATTCCACCATGTTGCACAAGAGACCGATGCACATGTCCTCTGGAAGAAGCTGGAAGACATGTACCAAGCCAAGACTGCTCAAAAT
>CAUOFW020003503.1:548847-659164 GCA_963454935.2 Ilex paraguariensis | reverse complement strand
TAATTTAATTAATGCACAAAATTTTGTTTCCAAATACCGAACAAAAATAAAACTCCCACTAGATCCAGTACCTCTAGGCATATTGATCATAATTAATTTCATATGATGCATGTTCTCAATAAAATAAACACGTTATTCTAAATAACCTAAAATACATAGAAATCTATCTAAATAGCATGCTTAACAATAAAATAAATGCAATTGTTATATTCAACATACTAATATTACTCTAAATAGAATATCAGTAGGCTTAATAAGTAATCATGTATTTGTTTTATTTAATTTTTTTTAACACATGCTATTTGACAAAGAAGAATTATTTGTAAAATTCATCTCTAAATTTAATGTTATCGATCTATATGCACAATGTATCATAGTAGCACACGAGTCATGAAGTTATAGTAACTCATCTTATTGTACACCAAAAATAATATTTCAGTGTTGACAAAATAGTGGGTCTCATAGACTCGTGTGCATGTATTAAACATTAGTCAACTACTATGAGATTCTTATATCTTTAATTTTTTTTCTCTTTTATTGCTTGTGTCACTTATTGGAAGATAAGCAATTGAAAGACTTGAAAACCACAAACACATGTTTTTGGTAGTCTCGCCCACAACCACGATTTGTGTAAATCCATTCCAAACTTCTCGCTTTCTTACTTATCGACAGAAATCAAACTTAGGTGGTCAAGAACACGTGCGATGATTTAAAAATAGACATGAAAATTTTCAAAAAAAAACTCAAACCCTCGAATTGTGAGATCGTTTGTGACAAAATTTTCCAGATTATTTTATATTTATACAGACTACTACATATTTAAATTTCAATGCACTTGGAGACCATTTGTTGGAGATGCCATTAAAGCTTGTTTGAAGCTTTTTCGCAAAAATAATATTTCTAAACAATTGATTATTAATTCAATGGTACGAGAACACCATAATCAGCTCTGATACCATTGTTGAGAATCGTATACATATTGCGAAAGCATAGGAGCAAAGATATACCTGTCCACTTTAATCCTAAAAAAACAGTTTGAGTATGTTCCATGTACTTTATATCTGAAAATTGTCTTTTCTTCAATTGTTCGAGCAGTATGGTGTTGTTACATAATAGGAATCAACACCGAGTTTTTACAGCACAAAAGCCTTTCAACGTTATGTAGATAAGAGAGAAAAATAGAGTAGGAGACTTTAACGTTTGATTAATTATCAGAGATATCATCTATTGGATTGCCTTGGGTTTATATAGATAACAAATAAGTGTCATAAAGAGACACATCTTATAGGGGTATGTCTGTTAATATTTAACATATTTTGGGTGGTAAAGAATACCTCCAAAAGACATGCCCTTTTGAGCATTTTTTAATTTTGGGTCAACCCACCATGCGTGGCCCGGTTGGGTCCATTACCCAATGAATATCTAACAATATATAAATACACTAATGATAATTTGTACTTGAAGTCACTTTACAATACACAAAATTAAGCATTAATCGTATAATGTTTATATAATAATTTATTTTGATTATGTAATTTAAAATTAAAATGAATAGATAGAAAATAAGAGAAAGGTATATGTGAATTAATAGGGTTGTCTAATATTGAGGAGTTTGTTGATTGAGTTGCGTGACATTAGATTCATATAGAGAGATTGATTAGGAAAAAAAAGATTAAAAACAATTGAGATAAATTTTGTACCATTGGATCAAAGTGGATAAAAATTAAATTAATCTTGATTGTTGTTATTCTTTTATAAATTGAGAATTCAACTTTCAAAAATATTAGATATATATGTATATATATATAGAGAGAGAGAGGGGGGGGGAGATCAATTATATGTCTCTCTAATGATCGATCGACCTGTTATATGTCATTCAATCTAACCCTAAAGATTTATGTGAAGATTATATTGCATAGAGTAATATTATTTGAATATATTTATTAACTCAATTTATTATGATTGTTGAATTAATAACAAATTTTAATTTTATATATAATTTATTGTCACTTTAACGATTATATTATATTAAATCAACTTATAAGATGGATAAATTATGACAACTAGCATAACTTTATTGGATATGGACCAAATAAAAGATAGAGATGATCAGACAGATCTTGAGTGCCAATAGATGAAAGATTGAGCATTTGACCAAAACCATTTGCCTCATACTTTATTCTCATATCTAGTCTGTTTTAAACTTTTTTCAAACCCAGTCTTTTCTTAAAAACATTATTCCAAATGACGTGCTATCATGGATTAAAATGTCATTTGGAATTACGTTTTAAACTGTATAAAAATGTAAGTAAAGCATCTTTTTAAAATCGTCATTTGAAATGATGATTTTATAGTGATGAAAAGATAAACAGTTTCCTAATGGAGTTAGGGCATAAACCTTTACTGTAACCATAAAACGTCATTTAAAATGACGATTTACGAGAACTAAAATCAAATTTAACCTTTTCCAAATTTGAAAAAGCCTTTACTCTCTCCCAAATTCAAAATCGGACAAAACCTCTGTCCCTCTCCAATCCTCCGACAAAGCCACTCCTTGACGAATAGCATCCCAACAAAGGATTTCACAAAAATGAAGACCATCACGGTGTTTCCCTCCTTCAACGAGTTTTGACCATCATCGTTTCTACCGACGAGTTCTGGCCATAACTCCGGTGAGTTTTGTCCACAACTCCCTCTCCTCCGACGAGTTCTATCCCAGTATCCCTATCCTCTGACTAAGGTATTCTGTCTCTCTCTCTCTCTCTGCATTTCTTTTTTAATTTACTCACAACTGGCTGGGGCACATTCTTATGAAACATAGAATTAAAATGATTATGGTCAACGAATTTGCTGGCCTTGTGCCTTCATAACAATCCAACCTTGGTACTTGCTTGAATTTTTGGCACTTTGTGTTAGGATTTAGCTTTCCTAATTTGGTTCACTAAGCGCATGAAAACCAGAGTCATTGCAATGGTGAGGTGCTTATAAATCCAAATTACATGCCTTTACCCTGCCACGTAGTTCAGCTACCGATGACAGCCAGAAAAGACGCATAAACCTTGTGCAAATGATGCCAAAGATTAGGTTTGTATGGATTATATCCTTCTCAAACCCCCCATTAATGGGAACAAAAATGGGTGTTATTGTCATACATTCCTGTATTTAAAATGTGTTAACAGGAATATAAAGTTGTTGTATATATATAAGACCTGAAGTAATTTGTAATTTCAGTGAGATGAGGTTGTTTAAGTTGGTTAGATTGCAATATAATAGCTGTTCGATGTGATCATTGCAATCCAAAGACACTAATGTAACATGAACCAAACACATAGGAAAAAACAAATTGTCTGCAGCTTGTTTAAAGCCTTTTTTAAAAAATAGTTCTTAGATGAATTAAAATAGTCATCCAAGAAACCACTTGTCTTTTTTTCTTATGAAAGCATGGATCATTACGATGTGATCATTGAATTGTTATATCATTACTTTATTATTGTAAAATCATTTCATTACTTTATCAGTATAATCAGTCTAGTGTCAAGTCATATCAATCCTTTTGTAATTCACGAGTTATGTCATTACTTTTTCAGTGTGAAGTCATTTTATTATTTTACCTGTGTCACGTCATGTTAGTCGTACCTAATAGTTGTCCTGTCAAATTTATATATAATTGCATTTCGTGTCTAAATAAATAATATTTATTAATTGTGTATATCATAACTCAAAAAATGTCTAAACGAACATCTAATAGGCATTCTAGTCAAACCATCCAATGTTCTTCATCACGCAATAAACAACAAAGTTTATTTTCAACCAACGAACGTGAACGCTCTATTGGCCGAGCAGCATCGTCAAACGTAGTTCGTTCAATTGAATCATACACAAATTCTACCAGTGTAACTTGGTTTGAATAAAAACGTGAGTTCCGTAACGAGCCCATCAACTCTTATCACTCATTCGGTCAAGTTGGACACGTATTTGTTACCGACTATCAACCTCCGAGTGTTCGTATCAAACTCATGCCAAGATGGAGACAGTTATATGACAAACGTCATAAGCTTGAAGTATACCGTCGCTAGCATGGATTAATGTTACCGAAGACATGTTTGGTTGATATATATGATCCATAAAATTCTACCAACCATAACGAAATCATAGCAAAGCTTGAACGTGAAAACGATCAGATGCAGCGTAGACTTGATCGTTTGTATGCAATCGAGCAAACAAAAATTGAGCAATTTGATCTTTATTAGGCTGAGATTCAAATTTTACAGGATCCATTACTTATTTCATATACTGAACTTTTTGATTATTCCGATTTGAGTGCTGATACGTCTGACACTTCTATTCCATCTAGTTTATGTATACTCGGCAACCCTCTATGTTATTTTTTACATCAACCACAATATTGACAAACTGTATTTTTTACAGTCTCATATAATAAAATTGTTTTATTTAATGTATAAGTATTTTTTTTTCATATTTTTGATGTTTTGTACACTTTTATAAGTCAATTCTCTTTGTTCGATGAACTTATAACATAAAATTGAAATAGACAATTTTTTAGCATACACAAAACAAATTTCTCACAATTAGTCACAAAATTTATATATTACACACGCAAACAATATTTTAAGCATTTTTTTTGGTAATGTAATGCACTGAATTAATTAAATTTTTTTAATTTATAACTTGATTTTTTAGTAGCTTTCAAAGTTTATAAATTTCGGTTTGAAACATGCTTTAATAATATTTTTTTGTTCAAACAAAACAGGACTGAACAAAAATTTTATATCATGAAAATAATTCACAATCTCGTAAGCTACGTTATTAAAAAAAATATAGGTTTTTTAGGGTTATTAGGGTTTTTTTTAAATGTTTTTAGCTTTTTTTTATGGTTTTTTAGTACATTAAATGGTTTTTATTTTTTTGTACACATTTTTTAAAAACATCCTTCAAAGTGACGTTTGTGGGTCAATACTTTAACACCTGTTAGGTTGCTGCTTGAAAATTCTTTTTTAAAAATTCGTTAAAAAAACTCTTTTAAAAATATCATTTTGAACGATGTTCTGAATAAAAAATAATCAATTTAAAAAGGTCATTTGAAATGACGTTTTAATTTATGAAGGCGACATTTCAAATAACGTTTTAAAAAAAACATTAAATTTAAAAAATAAGTTTAAAACAAACGAGTCTGAGAATAAAAATGGTGGAGAAGCAGGGTTTGGTGAAAAGTTCACGAAAGATTAGATTCTTGTGATAAAATTTGTCTGTCATTTGACTTTCAGCAGTAACCGATTAAAGCCATGGCAGCTGGCACACAATTTTTATTATAAACACCTCCATTTGAATTAGTGTGGTATTATTTTTATCCCACAAATATTTTTATTCACCTTATTAAACTTTTAATTATAAAACTATTAAGTCCATCTCTACTATATTTACTCGACTAATGATTAAATCCACCTCATTCTATATCCACCACATTAATGTCTAAACCAAACTTGTGCAATATTTAACTAAGATATAAAAATGATAAAATATTTTTTCTTAAATATGTCTTGATGTGCTAGGACACAAACAACTAAATTCTGAATAAAATATACAAAAAATATTATTTGAATGTTAACAAAAAAATAAAAAAAAATAGATCAGCCTTCACTCAAATACTTTTTATTTTTTAATCATTCCATGTGAATTTCTCTTCAAAAAAAAAACAGTAACTTAGTTCAAAAACAGTATAAATACTTTTTATATACAAAAAAAAGTAACTTATATATATATATACACACAAAACATGTGCGGCAAAATAAAATAAAATTGAAACTAAAACCAACTTGAATATCACTTGAGAAATTTATATTAAATAATTAAGAAATTCGAAAGGTGAAGATTGAAATGAATTTAGTTATTAATAGGAAGGATACAAAAGGTGGTGAGTTTAGCCCGAGCTTTGTCTGAATTTAATTCGGATTGAAATTTTTTAACCTTAACCCTGACTCTAACCTTAAACTTAAAAAACTCAACCCTAATACTACTCTTTTCAAGTTTGATTCGGGTTAATCCGCTCAAGTTGCACCCCTAGGCTTAGTTAACAATGGAGTGAGCATAAAAAATTTTATTTAGTAGTTTTTTTCACTGTCTATTAGAGAGCAACTCTGCTTCTGTACTCGAAGATTACTTTGGAAGTACAATTTAGTCTATTTACCTATAAAAAACTGTTTCTTGTAGAACCTGATAATAAGAACACACACACAAACACACCGAGAGAGAGAGAGAGAGAGAGAGTAGTACATCACTAACAAATCTTGTTTCCTCAAAACAAGTACCACTAACATATCAATTCATCACAAAAGGAAGTGATTGCCTCAGTAGTATTACGAGTGCAATACCATGAAGTCTATTTTTAAAGTATTTGATAAATGCATACTCAAATTTGGCAGACTCAAATCGAGGAAGATCGATCTTTTGGTAGCTTTTTCTTGTTTGTGACAGGGGAAGCAAGTAATTGCCCCATTAACGCAACCATCATCGTCTTCACTAGCTTCCTCTTTGCTGGAATCGGGCTTCCGCTCTTGGGTTTGAACGCCGGCTTCCTGCAGATAGCACATCCGTCTTTTCCAAATGAGTTCAAAAACGCTATCTCACCTTTGCAGCCGTTGCTTTCGACTTCTGCTTTCTCACTCCTGTTCACTAACTCCATCTCTCTCTCTCTCACAGACCACCCTTGTTCTGCTTCTTAAGAGTAAGAAACGATGATATTTATACAGAGGGTCCATAGAGAAATTTTCATGGTGTTGGTCAAAATTAAATGATTTTATGTTTCTGAGGAATGTTTGTCATTAACCAGCTTGCAAGAATTATTCTTGAAAAAGTCAGTTTGGGGGTGTTAAAGACTCATTCAAAAATTTCTCCTACCTCAATTTTTATTCATTAAAAACGTGACACATGTAAATATTTTTATTTTATTTTATTATTTCTCATTACTTGATTATTTTCAATCAATAGTTGTAAATCATCCAAATCAAAATAAACAGATAAATCTCGGCACATGCAGCGATACCAATACCGTAGGCTTATAGAGGTTAATCTCAACTCTTTTTATTTAATTTAATAATTAGATTTAAATTGAGCGTCATTTAATATTAAAACTTACATTTAATCCAATATCAATATTGAATTAAGCCCTCATGACGTTACGCTGTTTGTAATGGTGGTACACAAACATATGCTTAATAGGGGCCAGCTTTGAATACTCATTTTAGCATATGCTTACTGTTGGGCTCTCCTCCGGGGCACCTCAGAAAAACACTAGCCTTGCTTGGTAGGGAATTCAATAAAGTGATCAATAGATGAAATTAAAGTGTTCCACAGGAAAATAAAAGTTCCCTACAGTTAATTTCTTTCACTAATGAATAGAGAGAGTTCATGAATAATATGGAGAATTTCTACAGTTTCTCGAACACCCAATGGAGGATCTGAATTTGGTATTTTTCACATGCTGGACTTTGATAGAAGTTTCTAGATCTACCAGCTTTTTACCAATCTCTGACGGTTTGAAAAAATAATTCTTAAAAAAACCCAAATAGTTTTAGAAAATGTCAACTGAAACTAATAATTTTAAGATAAAAACGTCATTCCAACTAATGTGTTCAAAACCCAACCTAGCCACGCCAAGCAAAGAAGAATTCAGTTGAATTGATGTATTTAATATTTATCCAATTTCATATCTACTTCTCTAAAATCACAAAGAAACCTAATTTTTAGGAATGATATTTGTCAATTTTGAACCATTGAAAAAGTATTCGATCAATGGAAACAGATCAAACTATCTATCAATCCATTTGAAAATTTGAGATTCCGCACTTTGAAAAGTCTTTAGTAATACATCTGTAATAGTTTTCTTGATTGAAGGAGACCTTCCAAGTAAAAACCCATAACAGATCCTCCTCTCTAATTATCATTGAATTGGAGGATCTCAGTAGTTAAAAAAAAATAGGTTGCCACCTCACCATTTTATATTTGTACGGCTAAGATTAATCTATTAATCCAGCAAAACCCTTTTTAATGCACTTGACGGCGGCATCTAATCACAACAGGATCATCATGTGGAGTGCAGACTCCCTTGAGATCTCCATCTTTGAATGTGATGGGAGGATTTTTGTGGGACACCGTTTCTAATTGAACAAGGTTGATTTCTTCCTCCTCTATCCGAACTCTTTGGGCAAAAGCTTTCATCGCCGAGCTGCTTTTTCCTCCTGAAGCAAATCCTCTAGAAATCAACCTGATTTTCCCTATTGGTTGATGATATTCTCGAGGTTCTATAGGGGTTCTTTCTTCTTGGTAGTTCCTTTCTACAAATCTTCTAAGATGGTCACTCTGGATTAGGTCCTCATTCTGATCTTGAAAGGTGAAGCACTCTTCAGTATCGTGCCCGTGGTGGCAGTGAAAACGACAGTATTTATCTCTCTCTCGCTTGTTAGGATGTGTTCTGAGCTTTTCAAGACACTTCAGGATGTTTTCATTTTGCACTTGAAAAAGAACTTGTTCAATTGGACCGTTCAGGGGAGTGTACGCCTAAGCTTTTGCTGCTTGTAAACTTAACACTAACTCGTCCCTGAATGTGACATTATCAGCTTTCCCCTTGTTTGAAGTATTTAATTTGTCTGACTTTTCTTGACTCTTCCTCTTCTTCTCGTAGGTTAAGCCTTTCACACCTTTCTTCGTGTTGACCGCATCTTTTGTATTCATATGGCTCTGAACTCTAGAAAGGTGCTCCGCCATAGTTTTGAGGGAATGTTTGTGCACAAAGAAATATAACCTAGTGGACCTGAGTCCACTTATGAAGGTTATCAAAGCCATCTTGCATCGGCATCACCTATCTAGAGGGACTCTTCCGTAAAACTTGCTACATGCTGTCTGAGAGTCTCTTCTTTCGTCTACTTGATATTGAGGAGAGAAGTAACAAATTTTATGGAGTCTTTCCTCCAATGAAATGGGAAAGGAAAGATTTACTGAGTTCTAGGAATGATCCAATCGACCTAGTACTAGTAGGGAGCCTATTAAACTAGAGAAGGTAGGGAAAGCTCCACACATAATGACATCAGGGATGCTGTGCAATAACATGAGAGATTTGTAGGTCTCCAAATGATATTTATTGTCATCTAAAGTCTCGATGGTTGGTATTTTGAACTTGATTGGGAGAGGATAGTTGGTGACACCCTGAGAGAAGGGCGACTCGAGTCTCTAAACTAGCGTTTCCACGGTTTCTAGAGCTTGAGCTTTTATAGTGTTCAACACATCTCCAATTCAATCATTCACCTCCTTGAACTTTCGGTTCAAAACGACGTCTTCTTCCTAATGTTGCAGAGAATCATTTTGACTATGCTCATCCACCAAATTTGATTCATCGCTAGGGCGAACTTCTTCAAAGTGAAGATCCTGATTTTCTTGTTGATTTTGAGGACCAACAAGGCCTTGCAAAAGTTGTTGGATTTGCTAGGTTTGTTGAGTCATGTCTCCAATGGCTTAGTTCATTTGATCCACATTCCTTCAAGATTGAAAATCCGTTGGGCCTCCTGACGCCTATTAAGGCAATGAAGGTCTGGGTCCAAAATTTCAACCCCAACATTTACTTAAATAGGTTGTTCTCCAGCAGGGTTGTCTTGATTGAAATTCATAGCTCTAGTTGACACCATCTATTAGTATATAGTAAAATTGAGAAACAACTTTGGTTGTCAAGCCATTTTCCACGGACGGACCAAACTATTGGAGTAAAAAATGTGTCCAACAATTCTGAAAACTGTTGAGATTAATCGAGGCCTGGCTACATCTTTTCCTGAGCTCTAGATGAGGTTTCCGGTAGTTGTAGTACCTGAAAAAAAAAAAAGTTGTAGACCATAGGGGTGCTCTAGGGATCAACCCTCTAACGCTTGAGTTGGTATCTGGGAATTTAAGGTGCAGCAATTTAACTAGACTTAGTGCTTACCTGAATCTTACTCCGAAGGTCCCATTTTATAGTATTTTGATAGGTTTCCCAGGAAGAGTGGACTCTAGGCTTTTCGAGCAGTTTGAATTTCCTGATCCCCTTTCGTTTGAGGATACTTGGCTTCTGTGGACTTTATTCTTTGTTTGGAATATCTATCCAAAGTCCTAATTGTGCTAAGAGTTTGTTTGACCACGCGGATAAGGCTTGTCAATGGTATGATCTTATCCTCTTCCCTTGATTTCCTTATCTTCCTCATGGTATTTAAACGAATCTGTCATTTGAACAAATCTTTGGCAGATAAGGTTCCTAAAAATTTGGGATAAGCTTTATTATCCTCTTAGTATCCTAATCCCACCAGATTGGGGAAAACTAATTATCTGAGCTCATCACTCCTTCATCTTTCCTTTCATGCTAACAAGTCAGTCAATGACTACATTTTTAAAGGTAGTGTCAACTAGTACCTTTCCCTTAGATTTATTCTTTTCCCATCAATGCTTTTAGAGAATAATTCGAGTGCAATATGGTAATGTTTGAAACACCATTCACGCCTCACTGACCCACCAAAGCAATCTCCTAAAATAGCCAAATTTTCAACACACCTACCAAATAATTCACCAATAAGGCCTAATTAACACTGATCCACTACAATTCTAACAAAGTAGCCTAATTTTCAATACCTAAATTTCATTTGTAAAATTTGCTACAATTAATTGATTTAAGGGGAATGGAGGGGTTTATGATAGGGGAAATTGGTAGCAAGGCTTTGTCCGAACACAATGATTTATGGGATGTAATCCTGTTAAATTTGAGAAGTTGGTGAAGTGAGTCATGCTCAACCAGGACATTGTTGTAGAGTTTGAAAACGGTGATGGAATCAATTTCAGAGTGATGGGCAATTAGTGTACAATTTTCTCTTTTGATATTGTTCTCATCCTTTCTACGCATTTTCGTACACATAAAACTTCTTGTCAAAAAAAACTTTTGGTGCATTCACTAGAAATTTAAAGATGCACATAGTCCAATAGTCTCGATTCACAATCTAACCTTGAGGATTGATGTGCAGATGAGTAATACTATTAGAACGCAACAGGTTAATTTAATTTATTGATCTAATTCATCACAATAATTGAATTAACATCAAATTATAATTTTAAATGTGATTCACTATCACTTTATCGATATAGACCATATAAAAGAAAGAGATGATCTTACAGTTTTTGAGTGCTAATAGATGAAGATTAGATTCTTTGGAGAATATTTGTCTGCCATTTTTACTTTCAGCAGTAACCAATTAAAGCTTAATTGCGGCTGCCACTCAAATTTTATTCTAAAACACCTCCATTTGCATTATTTTATTTGATTTCTGTTCAACTTTCAGAATATATTGCGTCATATTTTGTAGAATAAATGACATCATTTATTTTTACGTGTGTAATGCTTTATACTTCTAGAATAATCTTACACAATTTTGCACCAAAATGACATTCTCGCATGTTCTGAAGGTGGTAGTGTTTTCGGAGTAAATATTCAATGTAATGATGACATATGCAATAACAACATAATAAAGGCATGTTTGTTTTGAGGAGAAGGTTGGATTGGATTGGAATATCATTTCTAACTCATTCCACCCCTATGGTGTAGAAATACATAAATCATTCTTTATTTTCCATCCTTAGACTTGTTTGTTTACATGATTTACAGTTTTCTGAGAGGTCTAAGTATTACACACCTACAAATTGGAAGGGTGGAGGTATAATTTACTAACAATAATCATTGTTGAAA
This sequence comes from Ilex paraguariensis, assembly GCA_963454935.2. Taxonomy (NCBI): domain Eukaryota; kingdom Viridiplantae; phylum Streptophyta; class Magnoliopsida; order Aquifoliales; family Aquifoliaceae; genus Ilex; species Ilex paraguariensis. Next base: position 647,397 of record CAUOFW020003503.1, on the reverse strand, counting down.
TGAGTCCAAGTGTTGCGTGCGTACAAACTTTAAGAGGTTTATATGTAATTTATATAATAAAATACAATACAATTCAAATCTCAAAAGATAAACAAAATGAATTTTGTTTTTCGCGGTTGAAATCTCTTTAAATTTTACTTTAAAATTAATCCGACGGCTAATATTAACACCCCAAATTTAATAGAAAAAATATGTCATTAAAAGTGTGTTTGACATAATTTTTTTAAAGTATTTTTAGGAATTATAACCTCTCATAAATACTTTAAAAAAATTATTGTTTAGAACTGCTCTACAACCACCACCACCCCACCAACATCACCATTACCACCACCGTCATCGCCACCTCACCACCACCACTACCACCGTTGTTGTCAACCCACAACCACTCCCATCGCTCCACCACCACCACCCCCACTATTATCGCTGCCACCACCTTACCATCATCACCACTACCATCCCTCCCCCCACCCCACCGCCCCACCCACCACCCCACCCTACCACCATCACCACTACCACCCCTCATCCCATTGTCACACCACCACCATCATCACTGCCACCCCACCACCACAACAACCACCACCATCGATACCGCTACCCTACCATCGTTGTCACTGTCCTACTAACCCCATCCCCCACTGTCCCAACTCCCACAACCATAACCACTACCACCATCACCGCTACAAACCCACCACCACCGCCACTACCCCACCACCACCGCCACTACCCCCACTATCGATTGCTACCACCGTCATCCACCGCCACCACCTATCACTATCGTCATCTCATTTTTATATTTATTACTATTACCACCTACCACTATCGTTATCTCATTTTTATATTTATTACCACTACTATCATCATCCCACTACCACGTCACCCACTTTCAGCACCCTCCACTACTCATCGTCACCCACTATCACTGCCAACCATTGTCACCCATCACCACCACTGTCGTTGCCCCACCACCACTACTGATAACCACCATCACCATCGCCCACCACCACCCACGCTCACCACAGTCACTCATGGCTACCACTACCACCATCATCACCCAAAACCCACCATCATCACCGTTGCCACCCACGGCTGTCACTACCACCACAGTCATCGCCACCCACTACCACCATTGTCGCCCACCACCTCTACCACCACTCACACCTATTACAATCAGTATTTAAATTATGTTTTCTCTCATCTATGTTTTGTGATTTGGTTTGGGTGTAAATACAAATCTGTTTATTATTGATTATTTTTTTATTACTCAGTGTCTTTAACCACAGAAAATAACTAATATTTCAAATGGGAGGCGATCTAAGTAATTAATTGACAAGTTGGTGTAATGTTCCCTCTATATTAATTGCAAAAAGTCGCCAGAACCAAGGCCTTGGGCACAATTCCCATTCATCTTCTACCTTGTTAACTCCGCTACTGTATGTGTGGGTAAAAAGAGAGGGGAGGGTGGCAGTTTGAAGGTCCCTTTTGGATGAGAAGCCACATGGAAGCTGTGATATAAACCCAATATACACAAGAGAGAAAGGGTGAGAGAGAGAGAGCTGTCCTTGTTCCTGCCTTCTGTATTTGTTTCACTTTTACGAGAAGAGAGAAAGAGCTCAGTTCTAGATTACCTTGAGAGAGAGAGTGAGAGAAAGATGGCAATGGGGGCACTTATGAAGGGACACACACAGAGAATTAATGGGAACAGAAAGAAGCCATACGGGTTGATGCTGATTCTAGCATTTGGGGCTGCAATGGCGCATTTTCAACCTCCTTGTCATAGAAAAAGATCGTGAAATTATTTCCCTTCAACTTCTCCTGCAGGTTACCTCCCCCCCCCCCCCCATCTTCTTCTTCTCTCTCTCTTTGTGCGCATACGTATGCATGTCCACATGCTGATTCTTGCGCGCATCATTACTCCATTGCAGTATCAGGTAAAACAAGATTGATCTGTGTGTTTGTGGGTTGGGGGGGAGAGGGTCTCAAAGAAAGTTTAAAAGAAAAAGATATGCGGTTGTGGTTATTCTGTTAGTAATATATGTACGTCAAATTAATTAGGAATGCTTGTCTGGTGTAATATTAATAGCACAGTCTACAGTACTCAAAGTAAGCACTTTCTGCTGTTTTTGCTCATACTATTAATTTTTTTTCTCTTGTGTTGTTTTTGCTATTAGTTACTCCATAAAACATATGAAACTATATGTCATCCAATTATTTATTCTTTAAAACTATTTCAAAATTTTTATATATTTGACCGTATGTATTTTGTCGCTTGCTTCAAAATTGTAGTTGAGTTGATAATTATGTTGTGTTATTGAAAGAAGTGGTATTAGATGTGATAATTCGTAAGTCTTATAAATAAGCAAAATTTTATTCATTTAATTTATTGCTTAAAGATCGTAAATTTTAATGGATTATGTTAGTATTTTTTTTTCATAGGCATTTGTATAACAGTTCCATTAATATGGAGGATATAATCGATAATATATTTTGAGCCATTTTAAAAGAAAAATTTGTATGAATATTTTTAGTTCATTTCTTTTGAATTTGGACAATTGTTTTAAAAAAAATTGTTTGTTGTATAGTGCCTTCAGACACGGGTAATGACTAATATACATATATTATATATACACTAATTTCATATATATAATCAATGATAAATATATATATTAAAAATATTTAAATTAAAAAATATATTTTTTCCAACTTAACAAGGGGTGAAAATTTTTGAGTCAACACGATGATACTACTCGAACTTGACACGACCTTGACAAGAAAAAATATTAACATGGATTCAATTAAGTGAAAATAAAATATTAGCGTTAAATTTTTTATTCAAAATTTATGTGGGTCAAGATGAATATGAACACGAACACGACACGAAAATAAACAGGTCAACTCGCAATTCAACACGGCATAATTAGTTAAATGAGTTGAGTTAAGTTTGACTAATGTTCGACACAAACCCGTAATAACTCAACACAAATCTGACATGACACGACTTGATTGTCACCCCTAATCTTAGCCAGCACAAAAAAAATAAAAAATTTAGTCATTATTATTTTTCATCCATCCAACCAAACACAAAAAAATGAAAATATATCATTCTTATTTTTCATCATTGAAGGATAGAAAGTGTATTCTTTTACTCTCCATCTTTTCTATTTCCCATCATTTCTACCTAACGGAGCATAAATCAAGTGATCATGTAGCCTTTTTGTTTGCATTGCGCTAAATCTCTACTTATGAAATGTTTGAACACCTTAGAAATGTAAGGACGGGGGGAGGGCATGGGCTCACCCTCAATTTTTTTTTAATATTACTTATATATATTTCAAATAGTTTTTAGTATATTTAAGTGCGTCTAATCTATCATTTTTTGTTCTTTCAATTAATATAATCTCATAGCTGAATAACTGATTTTTTGGACAAGCATTGGATACCTTATCGATACATCTAAATAAGTTTTTGACATGTAAGACTTATTTTTTAAGTTATAGAGATTATGATAATTTGGTTGCATACCTAAATGAATGATCGATAACTAATATTTTGATTTGTTATATCGAGAAAGTCAATAGCATCTTTTATGTTGTTAGCCTCATTTGTGGCGAAGAATTATAATTAGTTTTTTTTGTTATTTTTATACATTATATTTACTGACATTTGAAGCTTTTTGTATTTATGAATTATCAAATATAATATAGTAAATTTGAATATATTTTTTTATTAATTGAAAGAAAAAAAAATTAAAGTTTCTAAATAAAGTGCCCCATTCTAGATAGAAGTTTTAACTTCGCCCCGTAAATATGTATAGTACAAAAGTGTCAAAATATGATGAAGATTTAATTTACATTTTCTAGCATATGGGCTATTTAATCCACAAAGGTAAAGCTAATGATGAACAAGAAAGCCAGCAAGAATCCGACTTTATTGGTTCAACCCTATCAATTGTGTTGGAAAATTAGCATAATTTTACTTAACAAAATAATATTTACATCACAAACTAACAAGAATATATGCAAATAAATATAAAATAACAATCAATTTATAATAGAATAAAATAGATACTATAAATTAGAAACAGCTGGTTTGCGAGTCCGAGAATTGTGTGAACATTATCCTAAAGAAGCTAAGCCTCCCTACGTGAGGGTACTGACGGATACTAGCGACTCCAAGATTAAATTCAGATGCTCGCAGCAGCACCTCTTCAATGGTCACGCCCACTCGAAGGAAAGGGTAAACCTGACTCAAATCGTATGTTGCCCAAAACACAAAAATACTTGTAATAACATAATTGTAGACAAAGTTTAACAAGAAATGAACTGCAAGTTGAGTGCAAGAACCATTGAGAGTGGCCTCCAATAACATACTTATATAACCATTGTGATTTGTAATAGCCAATCCATTAAAAATATATTTTTAATACATGAAATCAATAGCCAAATAAATCTTCAACCTTGCAACCAAAAACTTTAATTGAAAGTTTTAAAACTTCTTTATAATTCTAACAAATTGTACCTTTAAACTTTGATCATTGGAATTTGGTATGAGTTGATCATTTTGGTAGAGTCTTTTGCATAGTTACAAAAAGTGAGCTATTTTTTGTATGGGGTACCACCCTTTATACTTCTTGGCCAAAGTTTTATCTCAAGTAATGGAATTAGATAAGGTTATTGCGTGTGCCCAAAATTAATTTGAATCATTAATTTTGATTTGAACTGCCACTATTAATTGACAAACTAATAAAGTAACAGAAAAAATAATTATTTTTTACGTGTAATGCGTTTTTATTATTAAAAAAGTAAAAGTACGATAACAATGATATTTTTTTAACATATAGGTTTTCCAAAAACAAAAATTGATGAATCTTTAGAATAGTCAACTTTAATAAATCATTTTCACAAGGAAGAGATTCTGTTATATATAATAGGGATAACGTGTACCTGAAAACATAGTATAATATGAATGATTTTGAGAGAAATTTTAATAACTGTTATATGAGTGTATTTCAGACCGTTAGATGAGCTTATTGAAGTCTGCCTTATTTTATATTATACTAGGGATAACCCGTGCCTGAAAATAAGGTACAATATGAATGGTTTCGAGAGGGATATTGGTGGATGTTGGATAAGTCTATTTAAAATCATTGGATAAACTTATTGAAACTTGTCATATTTTATATTATAGATATAATATATATATATATATATATACTAGTAATTGTTTGTACTTGAAAGTACTACGTAACAAAAAAAAATCAAAATTAAAAGGCATACAAATTAGAAGACTGCTACAAAAATAATATAAGAAACATATTATTGTGGATAACAAATATATGTGAACCGGCCACCTATTCCACAAACAAAAATTACATATAAAAGTCTAATTGAATGTGTAAATATTTTAACTTGTACAATTAGAAAAATTAGCTCACCCATAAGCATCCATTCACCTAGCAACAAGAACATTATAACACATTCAAATGTATGCCACCATGTGCAACCCTTTGAAAGTAAAAATTATGTCCCTGTCAAGTAACATTCTGCACTAGACTTTAGGGTCGGATGTTGTGCACAAACTACATTATGTGAATCCCCATGACTACCCTGCACAATAACAAATAAAAGATTTACTTGTGCATACTCATAAGTAAATATGTTCTTAAATTCCATTAATGGTGCATACCCCACCATATGGGTGTGCAATAAGAGCTTGTGTAAACCAAAGGATTCATGTCCTTAACTGGTTCAATTTTCCAGCAAACACCTAGATGATGAAAAAGAAAATCATGCATTCATTAGATGAAAAGAAAAACAATAAGGAGCCGAGATGGGGAATTAGGGTAGGCTAAATAAATAACAAATAGACGAAACATCAAAAATCTTACTGTTCATCACCTATCATTGTCTTTCACAACCAACTCAAACTGTTACGTTTCAGACCCCTCGTTCTCAATCACGTATCTCATTATCTTTCAAAACCTAATCAAAGAAATAAAAAAAATTACAAAATAAAAACTATTAAAACAGAATAAGCAATAGAGAATGTCATACCTTTAATTTTTTTGAGCGAGAAGATAATTGGGTATTAAGCGATTGAGGGGAGCAGGTCACCAATGTGTCAACTCACTACCATAGATATGTAACTGGGTTAAGATTCATGCCCCATTTCATATAATAGATTAATCCATGAAAGACAAATAACTACCAATAGGGGTTGTAACTATAGTTAAACAGTCCAAGCAAAATCTAATTACAAAGTACTGTCTAAATTGATGATCTATATGAATTCATGCAACAAAAGGGTTAATTAGAGTACAAAAAAGCTAAACCAATTCAAGTACAAAAAATGTGCACATTAGTCATTAATTCCAGTACCAATTTTGTTAGACATTTTATCAAACAAATTGTGTGCAGCGACGCGACTGCTATGAAATGGATGTGATTAAGGAAATGTGTAACCAAAGACCATCGGACACCTCTTTCAAAATCACCACCACCACCTAGCAGCACCTCTAACCAACAGAAATAAATCAAACCTAGCATTACAGAGAACAAAATAATCAAATTGAAGCCCCAATGTTAAAACAAAAAAAAAACTGAATGCATTTCAACCCAAAATAACAGCTTCTACTTTTGCTACAACAGTGCCATGTAAATGTCTATAAATTAAGGATCAAGAACCACCAAACTATCTTACATGAGAAAGGGGAAAAATTGTAAATGAATATAAATTTAGAATATTAAATATACAAAAATGAAAAAGATATTTTATTGGACAAATTGCTTTCCATGTGCTCAAGAAAATGTAAAATCTAAATCAGTTCAATCTAGTCACTACAAACAACGGACAAATAAAACCAGCCATGAAAACCAACTTCAACCAAGGATAGTGTTTTCTGAATTATAATTGTCACGCCCCATCCCGGTCTCCCAAGGATGAGACGCGACTAGGTTTTTGATACATCTATTTACAATTTTTTTAAACTGAACTAATCAAACATTAAATAATCTCATAGATGCAACAACACCACCTATCACCTTAGTCATTAAGTATAATGGTAAAACCTCTCTCATAACATATTTCATATATAAAACACTTGTACCAATTGTTTGTTTCCCAGGTTATAGACATATGCAAAATCCCACACCCACATAACATACATCACAAATTATGTTTATTGAGTCTATTTACAAATATATACAAATAACTGGCCATAATAACTCTCACAAATATAATACACAACCCAGCAATTAGTCATACCGACACTCAACCTGAGTGGTATCACACTAACATTATACAAGACTCAATCAACTGGACAGTTGACTAGTCTACATTCTCCTCTATATTATCTGAAAAGAAAAAGTTATAGGGGTGTGAGTTAAACCACGCGCTCAGTGAATATACATGCTGTATATGAAATAGAAACGACAATAATACACTGAAGTAGGTAAAGACTACATAGATATACGTATCAAACAACAACATCAATCCAATTCCAAACAATTCACAAGTCACATCACATCCACACTACCCCTCATTGGGTAATCGATCTCACATGGACCCGTGTCTCTTGAACCTCCCGGGAAAACCACAATGCTAGCACACCACTGCACGCCCAGTGATTAGCATCGACGCCCTTGTGCACCACATTCTACAATACACAATACGTAGTACAAAGCATCATCCAATCACATAAACACATAGCACATAATCTGGAGAAATGCTATTAAATTCTATCATTTAATATCACATTATAATAGTATTTTCAAAACATATAAAGATATATACCCACCTCAGATGTCCAAATCTATGGCCCTCTGGTCATATCGGTGGATCTTTGCGGTGTCATCGTATTTGTTCCAATACCGACTATCTCACTCATTCCACCTAACACATTTGTAATTACAATATCAATATATTATTACATTTAATAGTCAATCATGCACTAATGCATGCAAATGATACACTCCAAAGTGTCTCGGTAACCCCAGTTACCATAGTATCTATTCACACATTAGCACTTTTGTTCTATGGATAACAATTTCTCCCAAAATTCTCAAAATAAATCACATTAATTACAATTAGGATTAAGTTGGTCAACCACGTTGACCGGGGGTTCATTTTCACACATTTTGACCCCGAATCCTAGAACTGCACTTCCGACATTTTATACATTTCGCACCGGATATTATACTCATTTGCATTTGAAAGTTACATTATCATATCAAGCATCATTTTAAAATGTTGCATGCAAAATTTTAGGTCATTTGAATTAAAATTTACACATGTGATAATAACATTTAAAAATCAGGGTTTCGGCGTTATCGGCACTCATTTCCCACTTCTATCGTACTTTTTATTTAAAACTGCCACACTTAATCTCACACACACATTTAATCGTTCAATTTCAGTCTCTTATTGAACCCATTAACCTCTCCGTTCCACACCCAAAAATCTCAATTCCAACATAGCCTGCCTAAAACATTCCAAGCATCTTAATGTGCATTTTTCACATTTTTCTCATACCTAATTTAATATCCATTCTTAGCTGCCTCTAACTTATGTTAACTCACTTAATTAAACTAACAAAATAACCTGTTTTGCAACTAAAATAAAACAGCCCATTGATATTCAAATAAAACAGCCCATTGATATTCAAATAAAACAGCCCACATAAATACACACCCACACACTTAATTTAAACTCCCAAAAATATGTTTTGAAATTAAACTAAAACAGGTCATTAAAATTAATCAAAACAGTCCATGAAATTTGAATTAAAACAGTCCATTAAAATACAACAGCTCATGTAGTTAAAGTCAAACAGCCTACTAATTAAAAATGCTAAAACAATCCACACATATACAAATATGTACATACTAAAATTAATAACAACTCAAGCTTAAACTTAATTCCACATACCTTTTTCTTCTCCTTCTTTGCTCATGGATTCAAGAACCACACACTTATTATTATTTTCTTTCTTTCTTTCTTTCTTTTTTCTCTTTCTTTTTTCCCCTTTCCCTCTTACTCACCTCACTCTCTTGGTTCCCAGCTGATCGGAACGCACACACACACTTAATGATATATTAAACACACACACACATTCTCACACCTTTAAACACACACACACGACACACCTTTTTATTTTCTTTTTTTTTAAGCCAACACATGTAAAGGTAATGGGTTAATGACAGTTGTCTACCCCCAAGTTTTTACATGATTTCGAAATCGATCCACTCATATTTTCACATATAAAATTTTTAAAAATGGGTCTTACTAATATATCACTAACGGGGTCCACCTACCCAATATGTGCTCATTTACATCATGCTTATGAAAGATTTAATTTAATTAACCCCTTTAATAATTTCACATAATTACAATTTAGCCCACTAAATTATATGAATATGCATGCAATGTGTGATTGGGTCTCACAACTCTCCCCCACTAATAAAAATTTCGTCCTCGAAATTAGTTACCTGCACTAAACAAATTAGGATATTGTGCCCGCACACTCTCCTCAATCTCCTAAGTTGTTTCCTCTACTGAGTTACTACACCACAAAACCTTTACCAACGGTATCGTCTTCGTGCGTAATATTTTCTCCTTCCTACTCAAAATTTGAACCGCCTGTTCTATATAAGTAAATCCTCAGCTAACTCCATCGGTTCTGAAATCAACACATGGGATGGATCAGGCATGTACTTTTATAGCATAAACACATGGAATACATCATGCAACCTAGACAACTCTACTGGTAACTTCAAGCGGTATGCAACTGCTCCAATCCGCTCTAAAATGCTGTATGGATCAATATACCTAGGAGCCAACTTCCATTTCCTGCCAAAACAAATAACTCCTTTCCAAGGTGATACTCGTAAGAACACTCCATCACCACCTCAAATTCCAAGTCACGTTGGCGATTGTCATCATAACTTTTCTGCCTGCTCTGTGCACTCTGGAATCTCTCTTGTATAATTTTAATCTGATCAGCAGTCATCTACACAATCTCTGGACCGAATAACTTCCTCTCACCCACTTCACTACAGCACACTGGGGTCCTACACTTCCTCCCATACAATGCTTCATACGGTGCTATTTCAATTGAACTCTAGTAACTGTTATTATAAGAAAATTTAATTAAAGTCAAATAATTATCCTAGATACCTCGAAGGTCCATGACACAATCGCTCGGCATGTCCTCCAATGTCTTGATAGTTCGCTCTTTCTGTCCATCTGTTTGTGGGTGGAATGCTATACTAAACTTCAAAGTAGTGCCCAAAGTAGTCTGTAAGCTAGGCCAAAACCTTGAAGTAAATCGTGGATCCCTATCAGAGACAATAGATACAGGTACACCATGCAATCTCACAATCTCATCAATATACAATCTAGCTAGCCTGTCAAGAGCATAGGACATCTTAACAGCTAGAAAATGAACAGACTTAGTCAATCTATCAACTATCACTCAAATCGCCTCATGTTTTTTCTACGTACGGGGCAAATTACTCACAAAATCCATAGTAATATGCTCCCACTTTCATTCTGAAATCGATAAAGACTGTAATAACCCGGCTGGTCTTTGATTCTCAGCCTTCACCTGCTGACATACCAAACATCGACCCACAAACTCAGCTATCTCTTGTTTCATTCTAGGCCACCAATAATGCTCTCTCAGGTCACGATACAAATTTGTACTACCTGAATGCATAGCATATGCTGAACTGTGTGCTTCCTCTAGAATCTCTCTTTTTAACCCTGCATCATTAGGTACACATAATCGAGAACCAAATAACAAACGATCAGCATTATCAATAATAAAATCAGTCTTCACCTCTTTCTTCAATTTCTCAATCTAGAGATCAAACTGTTGGGCCTCTCTGATCCTGTCCACCAACACTAGTCTCAAGGTCAGTGTAACAAGTAGAGTTGCAGTCTCTTCTATCCCAACTGCATTCTCAAAGATTTCAAAGTCACAAATAAACCTCTCTAAATTAATCGCAAACTAGTCAATCTATCTGATGATTTTCGACTCAAAGCATTTGCCACAACATTTAATTTCCCTGGTTGGTAATGAATAGTATAATCATAATCCTTAATAAACTCAATCTAGCATCTCTGCCTTAGGTTCAACTATTTCTGGGTAAACAGATATTTTAAACTCTGGTGATCTGTATAAATCTCACATGTAACCCCATATAGAAAATGTCTCCACAACCTCGGTGCAAAAACAATAGCTACAAGCTCCAAATCGTGGGTAGGATAATTGTGATCATGTGATTTCAGCTGTCTGGAGGCATAATTTACCACTCTACCATGCTACATCAACACACAACACAAATCTTGATGTGAGACATCACTATAAACCACGAACCCATCACAACCTAACGGAATGGTCAATACTGGTGCAGTTGTCAATGTGGTCTTTAGCTCCTGAAAACTCTGCTCACATCTATCAGACCACTCAAAATTCACATCCTTCCGAGTCAATCGGGTCAAAGGCAAAGCTATAACAGAGAAATTCTGTACAAACCTCCGATAGTAACTTGTCAATCCCAAAAAAATTTAAATGTCTGTCACTGTCCTCGATCTCTCCCAATTAATTACAATATCAATCTTAGCTGAATCAACACATACACTATTACCAGAAACAACATGCCCCAAAAACACAACCCTGTCCAACCAAAATTCATATTTGTTGAATTTGGCAAATAATTGCCTATCCCTCAAAGTCTGCAGTACCACCCTCAAATACTGCATATGTTCCTCCTTACTACGAGAGTATATCAAAATATCATCAATGAACACTATCACAAATGAATCAAGATATGACTGGAATATTCGGTTCATCAGATTCATAAATACAACATGAGCATTAGTCACACTAAATGGCATCACCAGAAATTCATAATGTTCATACCTGGTCTGAAAAGTAGTCTTCGATATATCATTATCCCGTACTTTCAACTGATGATATCCTGACCGAAGATCAATCTTTGAAAACACCTGGGCACCTTGTAACTGGTCTAGCAAATCATCAATACGTGACAATGGATACTTGTTCCGAATGGTCACCCTATTCAGCTGTCTATAATCAATACATAACCTTATAGTGCCATCCTTCTTCTTTACAAATAATACTGGTGCACTCCAAGGAGATACACTAGGCCGTATAAATCCCCGATCTAACAAATTCTGTAACTGCACTTTAAGTTCCTTCAATTCAACTAGAGTCATCCCGTATGGAGTAATGGATATGGGACTAGTTCCAGGCACAAGCTCAATGGTAAATTCCACCTCCCGTTCCACTGATAACCCTAATAACTCTTTAGAAAACACATCAGCAAATGTACTAACCACAGGAATATTCTTCAATTCAGGAGTACCCCTCTGAGTATCTTTCACATAAGTCAAATACCAATAGCATCCTTTCCTGAGTAATTTCCTAGCTTTAATTGCTGATATCAAATTCCTCAGCTCAGGGCGTTGCTCTCCAAAGAACTAAAACAAAGGAACATATGAAATTCTAAATACTACTTCTTTACGAAAAATAGTCAATAGTAGCATGATATGCAGACAACCAATACATTCCTAAAATCACATCAAAATCCTAGAAGTCAAAAGGTAACAGATCTGCAGGTAATTCTCTATTACCCAACTAAACTAGGCACTCCCTATATACTATTCTGGTTGACACATAATCACCCGTGGGCGTAGCTATAGTCAATCCACAGTCTAACATAGTGGGTGTTCTATCAACATGTATGGAGAATGGTAGTGATATAAATGAACGTGTGGTACCTGAATTTATAAATACTCGTGTTTGCTGACCAAAAATAGACATCATACCTATGACTACATCTGAGGTCTCCTGAGCATCACGCTGGGTAAGTATAAAAACATGACCTCCAACCTCAGGTCCACTGCCACCAACACCGCTACCTCTAGTACTGTCTCCTCGTCCTCGACCTCTGTCACTTGCTGTTCCTCGAAACATCGTAGGTGCACTGCCTATCGATGAACTCTGGGTAGAATATTGTGGACAATCTCTCTGCATATGTACCTCCTGATCACATAAAAAGGAACATCATGACATAGCAGATCCTGGTCCTCCCATAGGACAATTTCGTACAATGTGCCCAATCTGCCCACAACAGTAACAAGTAACTGTACTCCCCCAAGACTGTCTCATCTCTCTACTCGGTGCAAATGAAGATGATTCGCTCATTCCCTCTCCTCGACTCTGGAATGGGACTCCTAATTTCTTTTTACTGACACCCTTCGAAAACATTCCTCTCCAAGCTCTACTAAAGAAACTTCCCTTGAAACCCTGTCCACTTGGCTCATATCTTCCTATTTTTGCCTGCTCACTTGCACTTTCCTTTTCTTTCAGATTAGTTTTCATAATTAGGGCTTTGTTTTATAAGTCTAAAAATGTTGTTAATTCCAGCATTGAAACACGGGATCTAATATTATAATTTAGCACCATTTAGAATCTTCTGCATCTTCTCCCCTCATCTACGACAACAGAAGGTATAAATCTTGACAAAGTACTAAATTTACTCTCGTACTCCAGCACTAACTGATTCCCTCTGTTGCAAATGTAAAAATTCATTTTATTTCTAATATCAATAGCTCGAGGAAAAATACTTCTTGTCAAAAAAACATCTGTAAACTGCTGCCATGTGGGAATTCTAGGAACTGAACTAGCCTCCCCTTCAGTTCACACTGGCAGCAATGCTCTCTCCATAGCTTGCCACCAATACTGGGCCTTCTCTGATAACATAAAAGTGGCCAACAATAATTTATCCTCCTTGCTAATTACCATCACCCTGAATGTCTTCTCGATGCCCCGTAACCAATTTTCTGCCTCCAATGTACTTGCAGTTCCTGTAAATATCAGTGGATCAAGCTTTTTAAACTGTTCGTACAACGTACCCGTGGGCTTTACTATTTTCATTCGCGTTGTATGTTGCTTAAAGTACTTAACTGTTGCTTTCTACAGTTGTCTAGCTTCCCAATTACCTGGTTCCTCCTCCACCTAGGGTCTTTTTTCCCAATCTCCAGCCCGAGTAGATGACCCTTCTCCCTCCATGTATCACTGTAACAAATGTAAGTATCGCATATGGGTCATGATAACATGCAATATATATTCCACACACTCACACGGACCTCTAACACCCCACCTAAACAGACCAGTTCCTAAGTCCACTGTCACGCTAGACTCAACTAGACTATTGAATTATAAACTTTAGTTCTTATACCAACTAAATTGTCATGCCCCATCCCGATCTCTCAAGGATGAGACGCGACTAGATTTTTGATACACCTATTTATAATTATTATAAATTGGACTAATCAAACATTAAATAATCTCATAGGTGCAATAACACCACCTATCACCTTAATCATTAAGCATGATGGTAAAACCTCTCTCAATACCTATTTCATATATAAAACACATGTACCAATTATTTGTTTCTCAGGTTATAGGCATATACAAAATCTCACACCCACATAACATACATCACAAAGTATGTTTGTTGAATCTATTTATAAATATATACTAATAATCGGCCATAATAATCTCTCACAAATATAATACACAGCCCAACAATTACATACCGACACTCAACCTGAGTGGTATCACACTAACGTTGTACAAGACTCAATCAATTGGACAGTGGACTAGTCTGCATCCTCATCTATAGTACTTGAAAAGAAGAAACTATAGGGGTGTGAACTAAACCACGCGCTCAGTGAGTATACATGTTGTATATGAAATGAAAACGATAGTAATATACTGAACTAGGTAGATACTACGTAGCTACACGTATCAAACAACAATATCAATCCAATTCCAAAAAATTCACAAGTCACATCACATCCACACAACCCCTCATTGGGTGATCAATTTCACATGGATCTGTGTCTCCCGAACCTCCCAGCATCACCACAATGGTAGTACACCACTGCATGCCCAGTGATCAGGCATCGACGCCCCTGTCTTAACAGTGTGTTACATTCCACAATACACAATACGCAGTACACAACATCATCCAATAACATAAACACATAGCACATAATCTGGAGAAATGCTATTAAATTCTATCATTTAATATCATATTATAATAACATTTTCAAAACATATAAAGATATGCACCTACCTCAGATGTACAAATCTGCGGCCCTCCGATCCTATCGGTGGATCTTTTCGGTGTCACCGTATTTGTTCAAATACCGACTGTCTCACTCATTTCACCTAACACATTTGTAATTATAATATCAATATATTTATTACATTTATTAATTAATCATGCACTAATGCATGCAAATGATACACCCCAAAGTGTCCTGATAACCCCAATTACCGTACTATCTATTCACACATTAGCACTTTTGTTCTATGGATCACATTTTCTCTCCAAATTTTCAAAATAAATCACATTAATCACAATTAAGATTAAGTTGGTCAAACACATTGATCGGGGGCCCATTTTCATACATTTTGACCCCGAATCCTAAAAACTGCACTTCCGACATTTCATACATTTCGCACTAGATATTATACTCATTTACATTCGAAAGTCACATTATCATTTCAAGCATCATTTTAAAATGTTGCATGCAAAATTTCAGGTCATTTGAATTAAAATATACACATGTGATAATAACATTTTGAAATCAGAGTTTCGGCGTTATCGACACTCATTTTCCACTTTTATCGTACTTTTTATTTAAAACTGTCACACTTAATCTCACACACACATTTAATCGTGAAATTTCAGCCTCTTATTGAACCCATTAACCTCTCCGTTCCACACCCAAAAATCTCAATTCCAACATAGCCTGCCTAAAACATTCCAAGCATCTTAATGTGCATTTTTCACATTTTCTCATACCTAATTTAATATCCATTCTTAGCAACCCCTAACTTATGTTAACTCACTTAATTAAACTAAAAAAATAACATGTTTTGTAACTAAAATAAAACAACCCATTGATATTCAAATAAAACAACCCACATAAATACACACGCACACACTTAATTTAAACTCCCAAAAATATGTTTTGAAATTAAACTACAACAGGTCATTAAAATTAATCAAAACAGTCCATGAAATTTGAATTAAAACAGCTCATTAAAATACAACAGCTCATGTAGTTAAAGTCAAACAGCCTACTAATTAAAAATGCTAAAACAGTCCACACATATACAAATATGTACATACTAAAATTAATAACAACTCAAGCTTAAACTTAATTCCACATACATTTTTCTTCTCCTTCTTTGCTCACGGATTCAAGAACCGCACACTTATTATTATTTTCTTTCTTTCTTTCTTTCTTTTTTCTCTTTCTTTTTTCCCCTTTCCCTCTTGCTCACCTCACTCTCTCGGTTCCCAGCTGATTAGAACGCACACACACACACACACACGTAATGATATATTAAACACACACACACATTCTCACACCTTTAAACACACACACAAATACACATGGCTCACACTCACACACACACGACACACCTTTTTGTTTTCTTTTTTTTTTAAGCCAACAGATGTAAAGGTAATGGGTTAGTTACACTTGTCTCCCCCAAGTTTTTAAATGATTTCAAAATCGACCCACTCATATTTTCACACATGAAATTCCTATAAATGGGTCTTACTAATATTTCACTAACGGGGTCCACCTACCCAATATATGCTCATTCACATCATGCTTATAAAAGATTTAATTTAATTAACCCCTTTAATAATTTTACATAATTATAATTTAGCCCACAAAATTATATGAATATGCATGCAATGCGTGATTAGGTCACATAATAATTCCAATCATGATATTCAATTGGCAAAATTCATTTAAAAGCAAAGGACTTATGAAACCAAATAGAAAATTTTGACCATGAGAAACATAATGTAAATTTTGAAAGCAATAAACAGCCAAAAAGACTCATTTTTTGTGTGTGAACCACAAACCAGATACTCAAATATCTGAAATTAATACTCCAAATGGACCTATGAAATAAAAAAAATAAAAAATCATTAGAGAGAATGAAAGCCAAAACAATGTGTATATTTGCCAAAATTGAGATCTTTAATTTATGTGTAATTTTGTGGTGGTTTATTAGGCATTTCAACAAACACCTAATGTGCAAGATCGGCTGGTGGCTAGTAGTCGTTAGTGGGGAAGAGGGCGGGGGTGGTGGTTGTGCTTTGGTAGTTTTGGTTACTGGCTCAAAGAGTGATTTGAGGTTGCGAGTTAGGTGGCGGAAGTTTGATTTGGTCAATTGTGTATGTGTGTGTGTAAGAGAGAGATACATGTGAGCAGAAGAGACATTAATATTTAAAGATCACAACCACTCAACACAAAAAAAAATGTAATGCTCTGAAAGAAATAACAAAAACGCATAAATAACAAAAAGATTTACCAATAGGATCGCATGAAAAACATTACCCCCACTAAAATTTTCAAATCATTACCAACCCCTCAATTGCTCAATTGCACATATAGTAACAATGTGCAAAGAGGAGAGGATGGGTATTTTGGGTGAGGTAGGGCGTGGCTTACGCAAAGGGGGTAAGGGGTTTGCGCAGAAGAGGGAGATTTTTGGGGGGTTGTTAAGAGGGAGAGAGAGAGAAGCAGAGGGAGGGGGCGGGTTGCGCAGAAGGTGGGGGGTTTGCACAGAAGGGGAAGACTTGGGGGGGGGGGTTCGTTAATTGTGTGTGAGAGAGAAAGAGAAACAGAGGGGTATGTGTGTGATAGAGAGAGAATCAGCTGGTGGGGGTGGGTTTGCGCAGACGGAGTAGGGGTGGGGGTTTGCGCACAAATTGGAGGCCTTGGGATGGGGAGCTGTTCGTGTGTGTGTGTGTGTGAAAAGAGAGAGAAGGAGGGAGAGAGAGAGAGAAGCAAATAAAAGGATATACATGGGAGAGGTGTGGGTGTGGTTGTGCCACTGGCGACTGTTGTGTCACTGGAGATGGTGTAACACAGAGAGATGGAGAGATAGAGAGAGAGAGAAAGAGATGGCGTGAAGGTAAGGCAGAGAGGCGACATGCCTCTAAGAGTGAGTGACAGTGAGAAATGATTGATGTCATAGGTTTTTTTTTTTTGGGGCGGGGGGGAAGAATATGTGTGGGATAAAATTCAAATTATGAGGTTGTTATATAGATATACTAGTTAATGCAAGCACAAAAAACACATCAATTAGAAAAATTAGAATTAATTTGGGCTCATTATGATTTTACAAAAAAATCATCAAAATTTTCTCAAAAAATTGATTCCCAAAACAATATTGGGACGTGTACACAATATTCATAATCAAACATTGAAAGGTTAGTAATTATTAAGGAAATTTTTGTACTTTGTACCATGAAAGATGTCTCAATTCTCACTTTACACTCCGAAAGATTATTTTTTCTACTTTGCACCATAAATTTCTTAAATTGATTCCATTGTGGCCCTGAGACTAACATTCGTTTAGGATTCTATTAAAAATTGATGCACTTGCCACCCAAGAATATAAATGGTAGGTTTATATTTTTGTCCAAGAACAACACGTGGGTGCCATATGAAACAAATTTTAATGGAATTTGAAACGGATGTTAGTCCAAAGGCCACATTGAAATCAATTTATGACATTTATGATGCAATATGAAAAAATAAACTTTTAAGGTACAAAGTGAAAATCGAGACATCTTTTGGAGTGCAAAGTGTGAAAAATCCACTTATTAGATACCTATTTATTCTAGAAAAAACACGACACAACCAACTACCAAACTCACTCACGCCAAAATCCTACTTGAATATAATCATTTATCATCCATCCCAACAATATAGAGAATAGTTATAGAGGTACTTATAACAACATGATTTTAAATCCACAATAATTATAGAGAATATAAATATTCTCCGCGCCAACCAAAAAACCATGAATGAATGCAATACAGATCCAAAAATAAAAAATGTAAAGAACTGCAAAAGAATCAAACCCCAGCCCATCTGTCCAACACAGTTGCTGTAGTGATCTATAATTTCGTCCTTTGGCCCTGGATTTAGGTTGCAATCCCCTTCATTCTCTCCCAATATCAATACATAAGGTGATCATGTTCAACATTAACATTTTTTAAATTGAGACAGACGAAAATTGCAATACAAAACAAACAGAAAGTGTTGCAAAACTAACCAACTCTAAAGAACTATTCAATGAGAACATAGTGGTTGTATTTTCTAACAAACTGATATCCGTGACATTTGAAAAGTGGTTTTAAGTTAACTCATAGCTAGTCTTTGTTTTCCAGAACATAATATCCCTCATTTAACTATAAATCATGCTAAAAATTTGTTTTAGCTTTATTAAATATGAAAATTGGAAATTTCAATAACTAATTTTTGTTTTGAAAAAAAAAACAATTGTTGGTGTTTACCCCATAAAAGAGAACAATGTATCTATTTCCATAAGCCTAGTGAGTACAATGGTATTTCGGGATGCTACAAAATTGAGCAAGAATACTGTCAGAAATATTTAATAAACTATAGTCATTTGTCTCTTACGAATTTAACAACTCCTCTTCTTCTGTGTATTTAAATGTAGGCCATGCGCATTTTGCTTCTTTTTCTTTCTTTTTCTTTTTCTTTTTCTTTTTTTTTGGCCTGTGAATGTGTATATTTGCTTGACCCAACCAATTAAACAATGACTCACCCAATGATTAAATGTATACTCCATTACCTTGATGTCTTGATTGGAAACCCATCATCTAAGTTAGAGAATAAGAGTTTCATGCAAAACAGAGCACTCAAAAAATAAACATACCAAAGCATTCTTAAAAGGTAACTTAATTGGTTGGATTTGACGAATTTTCTAAAAGCTAAGCAGAAAAAATGCAGATTATAGGCACCCAACAAAGAAATCTTGGCAACACTCTAATAGCCAGTATAACAAAGGAGCTTCAAGGCGGTAAAAAATAGGCTTGCAAAAATGTAATTGCATACCAGTGTTCAACCAAGCCTTATTATTTGTATAACCTTGACAAAATAAAATCCAATCACCAAAAAAATATTACATAAAAAGAAAAGAAGACAACTATAAAAACAATATGTTAGTCAGTTGGTGGGTTTTCTATGATTTGGTTTAACAAATGGTTGATGTGCATTATCAAGAAAGGGAGTGGAGCAGCTATAAAGTTTAATTCCCCAGGAAAAAAACAATAGAAAATTGTTTGTATTTGTGTTCGTGTGTGTTGCTTTACAGCTGCGGGATGTTGTTTTGTCTCTGTCATTGTTCGTCTGCATGTGGGTGTCACTGTTCGTGTTTGGGTGGGTGGGTGTGAGCAAAAAGAGGTGGAGAAATATAGAGAGGGAACAAAGGGAGAAAATAGGGGGCGATAAAGAGGGAGATAGAGGAGATTTCGGGAAGATATTAGAGCAAGGATTGGGGGATCACAAGCCTTCTCGTACAGAAAGGAAATCGCAGAATGTGTGTTTGTTCGCTGTGTGTGTGAGAGAGAGAGAGAGAGATATGATAAATGTCAATACTGTCAACATATGTCAATTTTGCACCAAAATGACATTCTCGAGTGTTCGGGAGGTAGTAATGTTTTTGAAGTAAATATTCAATAGAATGATGATATATGTCAATATTGTCCCATTGTATCATAATGCAAATAAGGGATGGTTGGTTTTGGAGAGAATGTTAGATGGGATTGGAGTATCATTTCCAACTCATTCCACCCCCATGGTGTAGGAAGACATAAATCATTTTTTATTTTCCGCCCTTCCCCTTGTTTGGTTATATGATTTACAGTTTTGTGGGACTCATAAAAAAGAGGAGTATTAATGGTGTCTTCATTTGATAATTTACAAGGATGCCATTTCATTTAGGTTGAAGGAGGACATTTTAGTCTTTGCATGGCCTTGTACTGGTAGTGCCTCTATGGCCAAACTTTTATACCACCTGCACTGTGGCATTAAATCAACCGCATAATTGGGATATTGGTATTAACTACCTCATTATAACCGGGCCAACAAAACAAAACAAACAAGGGAGTAAGTGAGACATGATTATTTTAAGCTTATCCGGACCTTTTATACCATCCTTTTCCACAAAGTAAATATGCCTAAATGAACAACGTGAACCCCAAATTTGGAACACTTAAATTGGGGAAGATTGATCTTTTGCTAGATTGTTCTTGTTCGTGAGAGGGGCAGCCAGTAATTGCCTCATGAACACAACCATCATTGTCTTCACTAGCTTCCTCTTTACTGGAATCGGGCTTCCGATCTTGGGTTTGAACTCCGGCTTCCTGTTATCACCTCCGTCTTCCCTCGCGTTCACCAACGCCATTTCTCTCTCTCCCTCTCTACCAGAGACAAGCTTGTTCTGCTTCTTAAGAATAAAGAATGATGGTATTTATAGAGTGGTCCAACTAAGATAACTTTTCTATACTATATCTAAACTTTTCATTCAATAAAACTGTGACACATAATTTTTTTAATTTTATTATTTATCTTTAATTTATTAGCTTTTCGATTAATAATTATAAATCATTCAAGTGAAAAGCAACCACTATAGATGAATTTAGGTGTTATCTCTTTATATTTAAAAATGTCATATGAATAAAAAAGGTAGCTGATATTTGTTATTAACTTTCTTGTGAAATGATTGAGAAATCGAATTCTTCTCGAAGTGAATCAATGGAGGTTTTCACCCTGCTCAAAATGGATTTTCTTTGTCAAATTCTATTATTTATTTATTTGTTTACATTTTTCTAAAAAGTGTGCACATAACACATTATCTATATAGACGGTAATCTCAACTCTTTTTTTTTTTTATTGCTTTCGGGTCTTTAAAAATGTGTAACATTATATGTGATTGATGGATTCCCATGTGAAAGATTTGTGTGTGTCTGTTTGTGTGTTGGATGATTTACTTGGCAGGTAATACCACCTTGGCTATGCACTTGTTTGTAGTGGTGATACACAATAATCACAATAATTATCTATGAGCTGTAAACTAAGGGTGAAACATAAATTTAGACGTCTAAAATTTGAATCTTAATAATTTTTTGAGATTAGATTATGATAAATTTATTCCTTTTAAATATCTTATTTTTGGCATAGATGACCTATATTTAGACCGGATTAGAAAGATGATTAGTCGAGATACGCGTAAACTGACTCAAACACTCCTGACAGTTAAAAAAAAATACCTATGAGATAGTTTCATTATAGATCTTTCAATATCAGATACAAATTGTCTTGCTTCAGAGAGTAAAAATTACTCGGATTCGGCCAAACGGAAGTTCCAAAATCCCACCGAAAGCAAAGCAATTGAACCCAGCTTTGAATACTCATTTTAGCAAATGCTTAATTTTGCTTGGCCTACATTTAATTTATTTTACTAATGAATAGGGAGAGTTCACGTGAATAATATGGAGAATCTAACATTGAGAACCCGAATTTATAAACTAATTAGGGTAACGTTTCTGAAGGCACAGTATAATATAAGTGAAAAGTGATGAATTTGATAGGGTGAAAATTCAATGTGAATAGTTTTGAGAGGGATGTTGGAGGCCGTTAGATAAATCTATTTGAAACTGTCGAATAGACTTATTGAAGTCTGTTCTATTTAATATTATAGATTTGACAAAAATAAAAACAATATTCTATAATATTTAATCTTCTTACAAATTCTATATTTTACTCATTTTTGGCTACATTTTTCATAATTTTTGAACCACAGAAGCTCCAACAAATCATACTAATACTCTAAGGAATCAATTTTAATTCGTTAATTTTAAGAGATTTGGCATGGAATTTTTTTTTTTGGTTCTAGTACCCAACTTATTTGACCCAATTAATTATTTTTTTCATAAATGGCATTCTCGAGTGTTCAGGAGGTGGTTGTGTTTTTGGAGTAAATATTCAATATAATGTTTATATATGTAAATATTGTCTCATTGTATCATAATGCAATAACAACCTAATAAGGGCATATTTGTTTTGAGAAGGTTGGATGGGATTGGAGTATCATTTCCAACTCATTCCACCCCTATGGTGTAGAAATACATAAATCATTCTTTATTTTCCGTTCTTACATTTGTTTGTTTACATGATTTATAGTTTTATGAGGGGTTTAAGTGTTACACGTTTATAAATTTTAAGGGTCGAAGTATAATTTACTAACGATCATTGAAGACAGGGGTCCAAGTGTTGCTTGTATGGCGGCGGTAGTGGTGGTGGTGGGGCGACGACGACAACGACGACGGTGGTTATGGTAAAGGTGGCGGCGGCGGTGGCAATAGTGGTGATGATTGTAGGAGTTGGGTGGAGGCGGTGGTGGTAGGGTGGCGTGGCGATGGTAATGGTGGGGCACTAGTGGTGGTGGTGGGACGACAGTGGTGGTGGCGGCAGCGATGAAAGTGGTGGTAGGATAACAACAACAATGGTGGGGCAGTGGTGACGGTAGTGGGGGGGGGGGGGGCAGTGAGGTGTGGTGGTATGGCCATTTCAAACACTATTTTTTTTTAAGTGCATATTAGAATTATTTTTGAAAAATCACCTCAAACACACTTTTAGAGAGCCTATTATTCCTATTAAATTTGAGAAGTTAATATTAGCCGTCAAATTAACTTTAAAATAAAATTTAAAATGATCTAGACCGAAAAAGTAAAAGTCATTTTGTTTATCTTTTTGGAATTTAAATTGTATTGTACTTTATTATAAAAACTAGTAATTACCCGTGTCTAAAGACAGTTTGAAACTTCAAAATATCGCTCATAATCATAACTTTTCCTCCATTTGTTTTAATTAAAGACATTGAAATCAAACTAACCCTTGCTATTTTTTAAAAAAATTTCGACCAAATTTTCTTTAAAAATAATAATTCAAGAAAATCTCAATACAAAGTTTATATATCTCACTATATGTATCATTGCCCAACACAATCTCAAAGAATAAATTATTTAACCTAACTCGAAGACATTATCATATTTTAGTCACTACACAACTCAAACAAAAATAATATTTATATCATAATAACAAAGGTCATAGTCACATGTTATATATGTAAGTCCAACCAAATAACCAAAATTTATTGTTCACAATCATACAGAATAATTATCATAGGTCACAATTCAATTCTAGTTTCTCCAAAATCACCATTCCAAACCCAACCACCAAAACTACCATCAATTCTCACCAAGGTAAACATATCCTTATAATCATGTGTGATTAGTTCACCTTACTAAATACGGAACAAACAAAACACACACGTGACAATCATAGAAAGGAGCTCCTATGACGGCGCAATTCACCTCAAAGTCGTACCACCATCAAAGAATATAAGTCTAGGTCCAACATACCAACAGATGCTACCTATAAAGAAAAATTAACAAAACAAAGTAAAAATCAACACATGAGTGGAGCAAAAAACATAGGGAGGGCAAACGAATCATAAGAATAAAATATGTTACCTTAACATTGTGTTGAAAAATCACCAAGGTAAAGCCCACTACATAAAATCTAACCGAACCAACAAAACTCATTAAGGCCATAATCAAATCTTAGAGTTGTTGGAAGTCATTGATGTGAATAAAGGTTTAGTATTGGAGCCTTGTAGATCCAATGGACTTTAGCTCCAATATATATCTAGCAATAATTTAAAATATCAAATAAAAATTGAACAAAGTAGAACGCATTTAGAGTTCTTACAAAGGCCATAACCTACCCTAAGTAACACGGATCAAAATTCTGAGAAAACCGTCATTTTCAAAAACCTGTAATACATAAAACAATTGATATGTTAATCAAACTTTCAACATTTTTGAAACGTCCAACTTTCTTATTTTTCTTTCTAGTTTTGCAAGGATCACATGAATCGCATATGCATTTTTTTCAACAAATATCACCGCAACAAAGTAATATTCAAAAAAGACCAAGGATTTTGCAGTGCATATAAGTACCCCTACCTTACCATCCAGATGTGTTTCCTACTTTGATCTGTTAGTTTCTAGCATCTCCTATTACAATCCTACAACAAAAAATCTACAAGATAGTTCAACAAAAGAAATCAAATTGATGGGATATAAGAGAAAATGATTACAATTTCAAAGCATAGCAACTACATTGGTAAAGCATATAGCAATCCATACGAAAAAAAAATGAAACCAAATTTGTTAAACCAAATCTAATCAAACCACCATCATTCAACCACCCACTTCTATCAAAATAACTATAACATGTAACATTCAACTAATGCACATGCCAGTACAAACACAACTTGGAGGCAACATAATATAAAAATTCTAAATCATTGACAAAACATTTAAGAGACCTCTGGTTATCTACAGGCAACATCCATTGCTCTCACATACAAAGTGCAAACACAACATATTAATAAAAATATATTGGATGGCCACTCTTATCAATTATCCAGTCACTACATAAACTGACAACCTAAGTAGTATAAACAAAGATCAAATATAAAGCGTCTAGAAATTTCAAAAAAAAAATTATGCATCATCCTAATGAAAAGAAAGTGAGAATGAAAATAATTAAAATTTGAGTTTTATGCTTACTTGTAGTACGTACAGTCAAGTGGAAGCTCATACTACGAACACAATATTAGCTAGAACAACAAATGAAAATTATCAAAGCCCCATATTTAATCTAGAACAAATATATTAGATGGTCGCTCTTATCAGTTATCTAGTCAATACATAACTGACAGGCTTACATAGTATAAACAAAGATCAAATGTAAAGCATCTATAGAAATTTCAAAAAAAAATTATTCATAATCCTAATGAAAAGAAACTGAGAATGAAAATAATTGAAATTTAAGTTTTACACTTACTTATAGTACGTACAGTCAAATGGAACATCATACTACAAACACAATATTAGCTAGAACAACAAACAAAAATTATCAAAAGTCCCATATTTAATCAAGAACAAAACAAAAATAAAAAAAAAAAATCTCAAAAAAATAACCACACATGAAATTCCTAATAGAAATAAAAATATCAATCTTGTTAAAAATAAACACACGAATCTGAAAACATTTCAAGTCAACTTGGTTTCTTGTTACAAATAAAAGCCAATTCTTAACTTAACAATAAAAACAAAAGATATAATCCATGACCCAAATAAGATTAAACGAATCCAGTTGAATATAGCAAAACTCATAAAACTAGTATAAATTAGGTAGTGCTAGATTTTCTATAACAACGCTAGTTGAATATAGCAAAACTCATAAAAATAGTATAAATTAGGGAGTGCTAGATTTTCTATAACAACGCTAGCAATATTAGTAAAATTGGGTTGGTGAATTGAACTTTTTCATATTTATTTCCCATCTTATCACACCCATATGATCATTCTATGTCTATTCAAAAGCAAACCCTTCTTTCTTTTTTTCCAAATTGACACCTTTAAAAGTGTTAACATAAAACCTAGAACAGGAATTTCATGTTCAAGCTTAGAGACCTTTAATCATAACATTGAAGAGATTGAACAATAATTGAAATTAACTAAACGCAAAGAAAGTACACACTTCTTAGCTATCTAAGCCCCAAACTTGATAGTCAGCTACATATTTATGCTTTCTACCTAAGATACTCAATGGCATGATTAATACATACACAACTAATCACATTGAGACAAAAGCCCGTGGATAGAGCACTTACCTTCAGCATTCTGAAGTTAGGAATTTGTTAGCCATTTGTTTTACTGCCATTAACCTACAACAAAATCCACTAAGAAAAAAAGTCCTATGGAGCATAATAACAGATAGTTAGTGGACAACACCAACAGGTGATTAAATTACACAATTCAACAAATCACAGTAATCAAAAAAATACAAGAGAGAGAGAGAGAGAAAATATATGTGTGTTGCAAACACCTATTTTCCTTCATCAAGCTTGTGGCACGTGTGCTTCTAATCATAGGATACCTTGTTAATGCTATCTTCTTTTCTTACCACATGCAAAGGTATTGTACACATGCATATAGAAAAACAAAGACAAAATTAAGAAGAGCATAACTCACATCAACTTTCTAGGTCTTGTTCTCAACCTTCACCTGCATATAAAAAAAGCCCAAAAACATAACTACAGAAGAACCAACAAAGAATTACAAATCAAGAGCAAGTAATAAAATAACAATAAAATTGGAAAAGGGGAATAATGAATGCATGAGACCACATTCTCGGTGCCCGCCCCAAACATCTGTCCAAGAAGGGCCATGATACTAGAAACATATCATTACAGAGTCACTGATCAATTCCACACCAAAAAGGTTAGCGCCTTTTGGATTTATGGGACTCAACCCACGCCCACCTAGGTTCCTCTATCCAAATCCCTGGTGCCACACTGAGACACATATACATGCATTCTCCCATCTTCTATACCTTTTAACAATTTTTTAGTGTTTAAGAGTGGGTAATTTGAGGTTCTAGAGAATTCTTTTGCAACACCCAAAGGTCATTTATTTTTTTTTTTTAGGTAGGTGGAAATTTTTTTTTCACCCCAATTAGTATTTTATTTCATTGATAAGAAGACGTTTAAATACAAGATAATAAAATACAAAATTAGGCGAGTAAAATAAACAATGCACTTGAGGGCGCTGCTTTTACTACTGAACAGTCACGTGAATAGGGACGTGAACAGTGACTGTTCAGCAGCTGCATCCACCTGAGGTATACAACAGTAAAATAGGCAGCCGAAGGGATCCAAGGTCCATGAGCAGCTGCTATCTTGATCTGGCATGAGCTGGCGGAAGAGCTGATGGGAAAGCTGAAGGAGCTGAAGCCGTCAATAGGCTAATCTGCCATTGGGCTGTGAGCAAAAGTAGTATGATGAGGAGACTGAAAAGACTCCTGATACAACTCAGAAGACGTCTTGATAGTCCCATTGTTAGGCAAATGGAAAGCCTTAGACGAAAAATATACGTTCATGGCTAGCTCCTCCTTGAAGTGTAGAAGACGAATATCCAGCAAGAGATAGAGAAAGCCAGATGAAGAAGACCAAGTGCAAAATAAACAACAGTAGACAACCATTAAAACGATAAGCCCTTGTTTGAGTATTCAGAACAGAGACTTGCAAAATTGACGAAAGTCAGGCTGGGCAGGAATTCCAATTGTCAGAGCAAGAGCATTCTCTCAGGGAAGAAGAATGTTCCATAGTATCCTACCATTAGACAGCAACAGAAGAGCCACCAAATCCAGCATCCTGACTTCGAAACAGGTGCCTGTCTTGCTCATCCAAGCTTGAGATTTCTGTTTTTATAAATTATTTAGTGAACTTGCAATTAGCTGTAGAGTCCAGATGGTTTAGGACAGTGCAGAGAACCTCTTACGAACTGCCTTGATCCCACGCTGGTGATGTTGCAATAAAAGCCTGATTTGAAGAGGCAAGTCTCCTTGATTCGAGTATAAACGAGGGGCTTGACCCAAAACCCCTTGATTTGCCAGAGCATCTACAACCGAGTTTCCTTCTCGATAAATATGTTGTATTTGAAAGTCCATAGGCTGTAGAAGGGGAAGTATTTGATTCATGAATGTTCACAAATGCCAGGATGGCGAAGATTTTTTGGTAATCATGTCCAATAAGACTTGAGAGTCAGTCTCAATTACCCAAGGATAGACCTCTAAGCCATAATTATGGATGAGGGAAAGACCATCCAGTGAAGAACGCATCTCAGCTTCCATATTTGTACATCTATCATAGGAGTAAGAACCTGCTAGAACAAATTGACCCCAATGACCCAAAGGTCATTTAAAGTAGCCTACAAATTTCACAAAATGAACATTTAATAATAATCAACTCAACATTCATTCCATCTTAACATTCATAATAAACAAACAAAAACCCTATTTCATAATAAAAAAATAAATTGAAATTTCATAATAAACCTATTTCTTAATTACTACAAACCTATTTCATAATTAAAAATAAATAAATTAAAATTTCACAAACTCTATTCAACACCCAAATTAAAAACACAAACATTCAAAATCCCAAATTAATTTGCTGTTGTGTGTGTGTGTGTGTGCGCGCGCCGCAATGAGTGTTGTGTTGTGGGTTTGACTGTGTGTGTTGTGTGGTGGGTTCAACTGTGTGTGTGTGTGTGCATTATCTGTGTGTTGTTTGTGAGTTTGACTGTGTGTTGTGTGGTGGGATCGACTATGTGTGTGTGTGTGTCATGTGAGAGAGAAAGAGAGAGAAAGACAGTGTATATGGTCGATGTGAGAGTAACCATGACAAAGAGAGGGAGGGTTATGCTGCTGGTTTAGTTGTGGCAGATGAGAGTGATAGATGAGAGAGAAAGAAAGAGAGGTCATTGGTTACTGCTAGCATGTGTGTGTGTGTGTTATGGGGTAGTGTGTGTTGGGTTAAAATGTGCGGGAAAAAGTATTTGGGTGGGATGCATTGTGAACCTTTAGATTAAGTTGAAAGAATTGAGATGAAATTTTATCCATTGAATTAAAAGTAGATTAAATTTGAGTCGTTCTTATGCTTTCCCAAATGAATTAAATTTGGGTTAAATTTTAAAGTAAAAATAGATTCAAAATTGATTCTATCTTATTAGTATAGATATAGAGAGAGAGAGGAGATGAGATAATATATTCAAAACGTCTAAGAAATAAGAGAGAGGGAGAGAGGGAGAGAGAGAGAGAGTTAAATGAGAGATATGAGTGTTAGAGTTAAGTCCAATTATGATCGTCAAATCAGTATTTATGAGATGATTTGGATCGTATTTTATGTTAGGATTACGTTGTTCGTTGGATATGTTATGTTTTGTCTCAAAATGATTTAGACCTCTCTTTGTCTCCAAAATTCAAACTCAGCTATATTTTATATTATATAGATATACTAGTCATTGCCCGTGCCTGAAGGCACTATATTACTTATAAAATTTCAACACACAAAGATAGGATGTTTGAATAATTTCAACACATAGCGGTTAGATTGGTTTTGAACATTTTTTTGGTACAATTGGTATTTTATTTTTTTTATATTGGTCACTTATTTTTTTTTAATTCCTGATTAATTTGGGCTTTGAATTTGTTTTTTAATTTTTTGAGAACTATAGGTTTTCATACAATAGTGGTTTTATTTTTGGTATAAATAATAACTTGATGATTTTATTTATGGATTATAAAGACAATTTAAATTTCATTGATTAATAAGAGTAAGAAGTAAACATCAATCATCAGTACTAAGATGCGTGATAAGAAGATCTACTTACAGTGTACTCTAGGTATGAATCAGTTTGTAATAAAAAAGATGAAAAATTATATAGTAAGTATATAATAGTTTTTAATGAAATATTATATCAAAAATTTTGAAAAAATAGATATACTAAATAACTTACATGTCCAAAAATGGTGACATTGTCTATTTGGGTACTGGTTTTTGTGTTGTAGTGACGGTGTGTATGCGGTTATTAGGGTCAAATGTTAAACTATCAAACTTTGAAAAAGAAGCACTAAACTTAAAGATATTTTATATTATGTGTGTTTAATAAAAATATTTTTAATTTTATGTAAAGTTTTACCGTAAAATTAGAAATTAAACAAAACTAACCTAAATCAAAGTACAAACAATACACTTTTTACATATAAGATTTAGATCATTTAATTTAAAATGAATTCAATATGAGTTGATATTGTATTTTTTCAAATTTAAGATAGAGACGTATGAGAGATAGAAGTATAGAGTCTTACGATAAGAAGTTTCTTCATGGGCGGAAAAAGAAATTCAGGACTAACTGTAGACCGTTAGATCAAAATTTTTGAAATAATATGAACCGTCTTTTATGTTGAAATTACGTTGTCCGTTGGATGTGTTTATGTTTTGCCTCAAAATGTTCTGGACCTCTCTTTATTTTTTAGATTCAAACTTGTTCTATTTTATTATATAGATATTTTCCTTTTTCCTTTTTCTCATTCCATTTCATTATTTACCACTTCATAAAACTAAACGAAACGAAACGAATGATGATTCTACCATACTTGGGCTTGTTATTCTTTTTCAGATGGCTTGAAATCAAGAAGGTTAATTCTGTTTAATTATTAACTTCCCCGAGCTATTAAGGATTCAAATCTTCTCCAAATATATTTGGATTGACAGTTATTTTTATTATTCTGTATCTTCAGGCATAGACAACAACTAATCCTTTAATATGATCACCATAAGCTTTCAACTGAATTACCCATTTTTCTCCTTCTGCCTAATTTACCATTTGTTGCCAATTACAACATATAATGATGTTAATAATTTCTAATATCCAGCCTAAGTGTTCAACATTTTCTTTTTAATGAAAGAAAATGGACAGTAAAGAGGGAAATGAGAAAGTAACAGGGAGAACTTGGTTGCCATGATGTTCAAAATTACAAAGTCCTATTTAAAAAAGTTAATGGTAGATGATTATGGTTTTAAGTGATGAATGAACTTGTTCATTATGGGGGGAAAACAACGACAAAGAGGGAAAGTGAGACACTAAGTCAAGTGATCATGCAGCCTTTTTGTATGCATTGTGCTAAATCTCTACTTATGAAAAGTTTGAACACCTTAGAAATGTAAGGACTGCGGTGGGGGGGGGGGGGGGGTATGGGCTCACCCTCAATTTAAAAAAAAAAAATTACTAATGTATATTTCAAAATAATTTTAAGTATATTTAAGTGTGTTCATTCTATCATGTTTTGTTCTATCAATTAATATAGTCTCATAGCTGAATAACTGAATTTTTGGACATGCTTTGGATACTTTATAGATACATCCAAATAAATTTTTGACATATAAGACTTATTTTTTAAGTTATAGAGATTATGATAATTATGTTGCATACCTGAATGAATGATCAATAATTAATAGTTTGATTTGTTATATATAGAAAGTCTATAACATCTTTTATGCTGTTAGCCTCATTTTTTGTGAAGAATTGTAATTAGTTTTTTTTTTTGTTATTTGTATGCATTATATTTACTGACATTTGATACTTTTCATATTTTATGAATTATCAAATACAATATAGAAAATTTGAATATATTTTTTTATTAATTAAAAGAAAAAAAATTAAAATTTCTAAGTAAAGTGTCCACCTTGGACAAAATTTTTAATTTTGCCCTGTACGTATGTATGGTACAAAAGTGTTTAAATATGATGAAGATTTAATTTACTTTTTCTAGCATATGGGCTATTCAATCCACAAAGGTAAAGCTAATGATGAACAAGAAAGCCCGCAAGAATCCGACTTTATTGGTTCAACCCTATCAATTGTACCTTTAAACCTTGATCATTGGAATTTGGTATGAGTTGAGCATGTTGGTACACTCTTTTGCATAGTGACAGTTATTTTTTGTGTAGGGTGCCACCCATTATACTTGTTCATCAATATTTTTTCTCAAGTAATGGAATAGGATAAGGTTATTGATCGTGTCCAAAATTAAATTCGAATCATTAATTTTGATTTGAACTGCCACTATTAATTGACAAACTAATAAGTAACAGAAAAAGTAATTATTTTTTATGTGTAATGCGTTTTTATTATATAAAAAGTAAAAGTACGATAACAACAATGATATTTTTGTATCATATAGACTTTAATAAATCATTTTTCCATGGAAGAGATTGTGTTCCTCTCTCCATTTATTGGGTATAAGATTCTAGTGACCATCGAAGACATTACCCGCACAAATTCACTTAAAGATAATCAATATATCTATATAATAAAGTAGAATGAATTTAAATTTTAGAGATAAAGAGTGGTCTAGATCGTTTCGTGACTAAAAAAAGAATCACCTAATGGACAATGTTATCCCAAACTATCTCGAGCTATTAACGTCTCAGATCGTTTTAATCCGACGTACCACATTAACTCTTTTGAAATATTTTTACTACTCAAAATTTATAATTTTCAAAATTGATATTCCAAAATTTAATTCTCTCAAATATTTTCCTTAATCAAACAAATTTCTCCCTTTCATTCCTTTGTATCTCTCTCTCTCACGCACAATTCACGCAAAAAGTATCAATTTTTCACAATAGATTCCTCTGTATCTCTCTCCGTATCTCATGAAAATATTAGATAATGTCTGATTCAAGTAAATACTACATCTCTCTGTAGATAGATAGTATATATCACAGAGAGATATAGTATATTACGAAAATATTCCTCTATATATCTCTTTGAAAGAAAATTATGTAATAAATATTAGATAGTATATATCACAAAAATATTCATTTGTATCTCTCTCTTTCATTCAAACAATATTACAAACACGAATTATACAAATTCAAGAGTCAATTTTATTTTTTTCATAATCAATAAAAAAGAAAAAAACATAACTTGCAAAAAAATTAAAGAAATTAAATATGTTTAACATGTAAAATATACAAGATTAAATTCATACACAAACATGAATCATACAAATTTAATATTTAGTGAACAACGCAAAACAACAATAATTACTAAATAATCCAAATCTAAATACTCGAAAAAAATGATACAAAATTATAAGAAATACTATGAACACGAATCATATCAATTCAATATTTAGTGAATAACACGAAACAACAATCTTTACTAAATAATCTAATACTAAATAACATTTAGTTTAAAAAAATATACTAAAAATATAAATAACAAAAAAGAATGATATAAAATTAAAAACACTACTACAAACTCGAATCATACAAATTCAATAGTCAATTTTGTTTTTTTCATAATTAATAAAAAAAACATAACTTGCAAAAAATCTAATTTAACAAAAAAATATGCTTAACATGTAAAATATATAAGATTAAATTCAAACTATTTGACAACTCAGATATCAAAAGATATATTAAAGAAAATATGTTTTACATTTAAAATATACAAAATTAAATTTACATACAAATATGAATCATACAAATTTAATATTTAGTGAACAATACAAAGTAACAATATTTACTAATTAATCTAAATCTAAATACCTAAGAAAAGTGATACAAAATTACAAGCGAGGGAAACGAAACAAAATTATAAGTAAAACTATGAACACGAATTATACAAATTCAATATTTAATGAACAACACGAAAAAAAAATCTTTACTAAATAAAATTTAGTTTAAGAAAATATACTAAGAATATAAATAACTAAAAAGAATCATATAAAATTAAAAACACTATTATAAACTCGAATCATACAAATTCAATAGTCAAGTCGTATTTTTTGGAAGTCGGTTGAATTTTTGATAGTTATATTTTGTCATTTGATAACATCTGCAGACTTAGTTTATTTGTGGGAGTATTGTTTTTATTTTCATTCTATTAGTTATGAATTCTTTTATTATTTAGATAAAGTTGATTATGAATATTAAAATCGTGAATTTTGAATCAAAAACAGATCATTGAATATTATTAATTGATATATTTTTTCAGATGTTTGAATTATTATGTTTCAGTAGCTATAACATAATTTTTATGACATAACAATTTAATGTGAAAATATATGTTATGTATGTAAGTTGATGTTATAAAAATATTAGCGGACACATTTTATTCGTCGTTTATTATAATATTGTATTTTACTTTATATTTATATATGGACAAATATTTATAACTAATTTACAAGTAACACCATATATTCTAGACACAGTATAATATAAATAATTTTTAAAAAAATATTAATAATTATTAGATAAATATATTTGTGACCGTATAAAAGAAAGCGATGATCTGACAGTTTTTGAGTGCTGATAGATGAAGATTAGATTCTTGGTAGAAAACTTGTCTGCCATTTTTACTTTCAGCAGTAACCAATTAAAGCTTCATTGCAGCTGCCACACAATGTTTATCCTAAAGCACCTCCATTTGCATCATTTTATTTGTTTTCTGTTCAACTTTCAGAATTTATTGTGTCATATGTTGTAGAATAAATGACATCATTTGTTTTTACTTGTGTAATAATATACTTTCAGAACAATCTTACAGATTTTTGCACCAAAATGACATTCTCAAGTGTTCGGGGCGGTTGTAGTGCTTTTGGAATAAATATTCAATATAATGATAATATATGTCAATACTATCTCATTGTATCGTAATGCAATAACAACCCAATAAGGGCATGTTTAATTTAGGGAGAAGGTTAGATGAGATGAAAGTATTATTTTCAATCTATTCTATTCCCATAGTATAGGAAGACATAAATCATTTTTTATTTTCCCTCTTTCACCTTATTTATTATATGATCTACAATGTTGTGGGACCTATTTAACCAAATTTATTATGATTTTTGAATTGATCGTGAGTTCTATTAAATATTGAAACTTAGTATTGATTCAATGATTTTAATTAAATCACATCATTATATCAATAAATTATGTCAAATTTTTATATTCAAATAACATTATTCCTTACTTCTATATGACAAAAGTTTGGCGAAGACATGGTAGGACGTGTTTGAATTGCATCTCAAATAGCTTTCTCCTTATTTTTAGAATTTTGGAAACAAAAAACCATTTTCAAAATCCAAACCAAACCAAAGAGGCCTTGGTCTTTCCATGGCCTTGTACTCGCAGTGCCTCTATGACCAAACTGTTTTCAGCCTATAAGAATGTGTTTCTTGTAGAACCTGATAATCAGAGTAAAGACAAAGATTTCATGCATTAAACACAAGAAAACACAGAGAGAGAGAGAGAGAGAGAGAGAGAGAGAGAGAGGAGTACATCACTAACAGATCTTGTTTCCTCTAAACAAGCACCACTAACATATATTTCATCACTAAAGGAAGTGATTACCTCAGTAGTATTACAAGGGCAATACCATGAAGTCTATTTTTAAAGTATTTGATAAATGCATACTAAAATTTGGCAGACTTAAATTAAGGAAGATTGATCTTTTGGTAGCTTTTTCTTGTTTGTGACAGGGGAAGCAAGTAATTGCCCCATGAACACAACCATCATCGTCTTCACTAGCTTCCTCTTTGCTGGAATCGGGCTTCCGATCTTGGGTTTGAACTCCGGCTTCCTGGTATCACCTCCGTCTTCACTCTTGTTCACCAACGCCATCTCTCTGTCCCTCTCTCTCCCTCTCTACCACAGACAAGCTTGTTCTGCTTCTTAAGAGTAAAGAATGATGGTATTTATAGAGTGGTCCAACTACGATAACTTTTCCATACCGTATCTAAACTTTTCATTCAATAAAACTGTGACACATAATTTTTTTAATTTTATTATTTATCTTTAATTTATTAGCTTTTTAATTAATAATTATAAATCATTCAAGTGAAAATCAACCGCTATAAATGAATTTGTGTTATCTCTTAGTATTTAAAAATGTCATATGAATAAAAAAAAATAGTTGATATCTGTGATTAACTTTCTTGCGAAAGAATTGGGAGATCGGATTCTTCTCGAAGTGAATTAACAAAAGTTTTCACCTCATTCGAAACAGATTTTTTTTCTCTAAATTCTTTTATTTATTTATTTTTTTACATTTTTCTAAAAAGTGTGCACGTACACCTTATCTTAACGGTAATCTCAACTTTTTTTTTTTTTTTATTGCTTTCGGGTCTTTAAAAATGTGTAACATTACAGGTGATTGATTGATTCCGATGTGAAAGACACCCATCTTTGTGTGTGTCTCTTTGTGTGTTGGATGATTTACTTGGCAGGTAATACCACCTTGGCTATGCCCTTGTTTGTTGTGGTGATACACAATAATTATCTATGAGCTGTAAATTCAAGAGTGAAATATAAATTTAGATGTTTAAAATTTAAATTTTAATAAATTTTTAATATTAAATTATAAAAAATTTATCTCTTATAAATACCTTAGTTTCGGCATATATCACCTATTTTTTGACCGGATTAATAGCCGAGAGACGTATAAACTAACTCGAACACTTCTGACAATTAAAAAAAAAATACCTATGAGATAGTTTCATTATAGATCTTTCTACATCAGATACAAATTGTCTTGCTTCAGAGAGTAAAAATTACTTCCGACCAAAAGAAAAAAAAAAAGAGAGTAAAAATTACTCGGATTAGGCCAAACTAAAGTTCCAAAATCCCACCGAAAGCAAAGCAATTGGGGCCAGCTTTGAATACTCATTTTACCAAATGCTTAATTTTGCTTGGCCTACATTTAATTCGTTTGCAATAATGTTATATTGATCAAATTAAAAGTTCAAATGACATGACAGTTAATTATTTAAAATTTTTATTGAGGATCATATGACATGACACTATATAAAAAAGATCAAGTCAACTGCTATGTCATTTAGCTCTTGATTTGATCATAAAATTTAGTCAGCATAACATTATTTTTTTTCTTATACTAACGAATAGGGAGAGTTCACGTGAATAATATGGAGAATCTAACTTTGAGAACCCGAATTTATAAACTAATTATGTCTTTAGATATTTTCTTCAACACTCAATAGAGGATCTGAATTTGGTATCTTCCACTTGCTGAATTTTGGTAAAAGTCTCTAGATTTATCGAGAAAAATCATTGAAAACTATCCTCAATAGAGTGGACGGATAAGTATATGATGCCCACTTTTTTCTTTTTAATATTATATTAAAAAATAATTCTCAGCCGTATATGTTATTTTTATTTATTAATTTTTTTTATAGTTGTTGATTATAAAAATAATAAAAACTTTACACCCGACATTTTGTGGTTTGCCAAAAAAATAAAATAAAATAGGATACCGTATTTTTTATGTACTAAAGTCTAATCATAGAGCGGACTCGTCAGTCAAAGCATCTTCCTCGTGGCTTATTCGGATGAATTTTTGAGAAGGGTTTGAATTGTCATTCTCGAATCCTTTCAAACTCAAATTTCTGTTGACAAAAATAAGATTTAATATTAAATTAAGTTCATACTAATGTATTGTATGAGCACGGATATATCACTATTATGATAAATATATTTATATATAAAAGATTATTGTACTCCTTCATCAATCTAATTCAAACTCATGTCTATATACGTATATGTCTAATTGTCTTTTTGTATCTTAAATTCGTTAGCCCTCATCCGAAACCCCTCCCTCTCCATGGGTTTGATGAAACCCATGATCTAGGGTTTAAGGTCCGTGTCAATAACAGGCCAAATTTGGTAACTCAAACTTCAATTTTTTGGCTAAACATAAATTTTATGTGTCATTTAACCTATTTTTTTCTGAACCTATCTTCCAAAGCCTCCAAGCCAACTTACCACACAGCCCCTTGGTGGACTTACACTTCCTCCACTGGGTATGAACTATAAACAAAAGGCTCTATCTATGTCTCACTCACTCACTTTCTCAGATGGGCTCACTATTGCGCTATTTATGCGCCGAGATTCTCTTTACCCGCTTGTCAAAGAATGATACAATATTGGGCCAACTTCATTTTACCCTCTTACATGTGGTTAGATCTTTGTTTAGACCACACCCTTCAAAAAATAGTCGCTTAACCCTTAATTTGCACAGTTAACTCCAAGGAAGTATTAAAATGACCTAAATATCCTCTTTTCTTTTTCCCCTTTGTTTTATTTTTCTCCACTGTTCTTCTTCCCCCCCCCCCCCCCCTTCTTTCTTCTTCTTCTCAGCTGAAATTAATTGCCTGAATCATTCAAATCCTTGATAATAAAAACAGTAAATCCCATTTTGCCCCTAAAAGATAGAAAAATTCTCAATTTACTTTTCAAATGATTATTTTTTTTATATTGTCCACTTAAAAAAATAAAAACGTTACAATATAATCCACCATCCTATTTTCATTTGGCCGTCGAGTTGTTTTGTGTTAAAACAACAAATCAAGAATTACTAACCACTGTGCCAGTTAGCAAAGACGGGTCACAACCACTATCTTAGAACGGATCCATCAATCAGCATGATCATTTGAGCACCACATTATTTAGTCCTATTTTTTTTTATCCCATTATTTGGTCACCGAAAATCATATCCCTCAATGGTCTTCGATTATGAAAGAGTCTCTCAAATCTTTAAAAAGCAAAACCATCTAATGGTAAAACAAACCAGAATGATTAAAAAAAAACAAGAAGAAGAAAAAACCTCGTTCATGTACAATCCTAGAATGTTCCTAGCTAGCAATATCATTTCACATGTCACGGATTACAATACGAGCAATGCTAATAGAAGGAGCAAAAAACCAATAAAATGCACTATTCACAGAAAGCTTACAAAAGTCTAGATAACCACAATCACAACACCAATACCAAACGTTTGTTTGGAATTTCCTATGGATTGGTCAGTAGCATCATGTTCTTGAACTCTTCGAAATCAAGCACCCCGTCTGAATTGGAATCATAAACAATAATCATGCTCTTACAGTCCTGGCCACCATGCTCGTCCCACAATCCTAATCTCGACAACACGCTTTGAAGCTCCTCACTAGTAATGAAGCCATCTCCATCCAAATCATAGACCTTGAAAGCCTCAACAAGTTCACTCTCAGTGTTGCTATCCTCCTCGGCGTCTTTGCTTTCGCCAATGTTCCTCTTAACAACACTGTCATAAAAGAACGAAAAATCAATGGGGTCAAGACTAGTTTTGCCCAACGATGACTCGAGCTCGTCTAGGCTAGAGTGGAGGCCAATTCTCTCGAGAAGGCATTGGAGCTCATCCAGGCTCACAAGGCCATCCCCATTTTTGTCAAGCTTTTCAAAAATCCGGTGCAGATCATTTGAGTTAATTGAAGACATGCTGGTGCCAAGATTTGAAATATGTCGAAATTGGCTTGTCTGACATGTTAACGATGTGTGTACCTTCACTTTTGAAGAGGAAATAGAGAGGAGAAGGCTATATATACAAGGATGTTGTAGAAATCTATATTGTCCTTGCTTGGATGTCTATGGATACTAATGGTCAACACTATTGTGGTTAAGATCATATGAAAGAAGTTGCTGGAGGAATTGCTGAGAAAAGAACAAGGATGCTTTTGTGCGGCGTGTTGCGTTAATTTGAAGACAAAACAAGAGCTTTCGTCTGAAATTTGTTCTCTTTCATTCCTCATGTTTTCTACTTTGAGAAATTACACAGGCATCCCCCAAGTAATCTCATAATCACACGATCATCACCTAGTATTGCCAAAATTACACAAAACTCCTTACTTTTTAAGGAAAATTCGTCGTAAGTTGGGGAAAGATTTGGAGGAGAAGACTATGTTACCGAAAATAATTTCGGTACGGTTAGCTTTGAATTTTATAATTTTTGTGGGTTTTGATACAAATTTTTTAATTTGTTTACTATGAAAAAAATTAGGTTATGTTACAATTTCTAAAATTTGAGTTATAATTTTTGGGTTATCACTTTTGTGGTAACGATGTGATCGAACGTAAGTTATCACAAAAGCTTTAAATAACCTTCAAAAGTGGTAAAACAATTATAAAATTTATAAAGGTGGTATATAGGCATGTCAATAGATTAGATTTTGATCCAAATTTGATCTGAACCCGAATACGATATAGATGGATAGGGATTGCTATTTTTTATTGATTATCTAAATTCAATATCTTATATTTTACGGATTTGAATTTAGATATACTTATATTCGATCCTACTATAATTCAATTAAAATATTTATATATTTTTGTATAAATGTTAAAGAAATTAAATGATTATTCGAAGAAATTTGGTTAAAATTTAGTTAAATTCAATTATTCGAATTAGATCAAATCATCTAATTGTTAGCGAATTCAAATATGAACCACAAAAATAAAATCCATGGAATTCCAATCAGACTTTCAAATTCATATTTGATTTCTAATCAATAAATATCTTATTCAAACCTGATCCCTTGACAGGCCTAGTGGTATAGTACTGAATTTTTAAATTTTTTTTTGGACCGTAGACTTCTCCATGTATGCAATATTAGAATTGCAGCTAATTTAATTTTCTAAAAATAGCTTCTTGCTTTTAATACAGTATCATATTACTGTCCAAGGGTCAAATTTCAGAAACAGTAATACTATTTAAATTTAAAATTTTGAATTAATTTATCGACTTTATGATATAATTTTATTGAAATTATTGAATCAACATCAAATTTTAATATTTGATAGGATCTCATAATCAGTCTAAATATTATAGTGAATTAGATTAATAAATTAAATCAATAAAATAGATTTAATAACACTGCTCTTTTGAAAATCATGATGTGAAATGGTAACGACGATGAAGGCTAGGTTGCCGGGGTTATTTTGGGATAATGTTTTTTAAAAAAAATAAATTGATGGGTATTAAAGTCATTTTAATGTAAATGTTAACAGAGTTAACGGTGCATTTTGGTCTATCAACCACAAGGGCGTTAAAGTGCCATTTTAGAACATGAGGGAGGTGATGTGCAGATGGGTCAAACCACAAGGGGGTAAATGAAGAAAAACAATATGCAGTGAAG
This sequence comes from Ilex paraguariensis, assembly GCA_963454935.2. Taxonomy (NCBI): domain Eukaryota; kingdom Viridiplantae; phylum Streptophyta; class Magnoliopsida; order Aquifoliales; family Aquifoliaceae; genus Ilex; species Ilex paraguariensis. Next base: position 606,000 of record CAUOFW020003503.1, on the reverse strand, counting down.
TTTGTCAAATCTACCTGCGAGTTGTAGTTACTAAAACACTACCCGAATATTTAAAAAAAATGAAATAGTCAACTTTTCTAATAATCTGATTCTGCAAAATTAGAATGTTAGATTGAAAAGAAAATGTATATGTATTTGGGAGAATAAAATGTTACAACGGATCCACGATTTGAGTATTGAGGTAAATAATAAAGTGATAGAAAATAAGTAAGGCACACACACAAATGGACAAAAGATATTTATGTGGTTCAACTATTGCCAACGTTCACGACAAACAATGATCAAATTTTTTTTCTATAAAGTAAAATAATAATACAAGAGTAACTGTTTCTTCCCTCACAAGTACTCACTCTTACTCATGAAAATGCACTATGACCTCACCGATATCATTTGGATATCACCCGTGTCAGATGCCTCCCAACTCTCTACACTAAAAAAAAGCTTCTGATTTCCGATGTCTTCAATCGAGGCTGAGCATCCTTTTATATAGGAGTAGACTACGGTACATCTCACATGTTTTTCGGTACCATATAGAGATTTATCACATTTGTGGTAATTTTTATCATATTTTTGGATAGTTTTACTATTATCGTAGTACCCTAAAAAATGATAAAAATATTTATTATAAATGTGATAAAAATATTCATAAATATTGTAAAAATACTTACAAATATTGTAAATCAGTTACAAAAGTGATAATTTTTTTGGTATTTAAGAAACATGGTAAAAATAGTTATTACAAATGTAATAAAAATATTCACACTAGTGGTAAAAATACATATAAAAATAATAAATATTTTAATTATAAAATAACCCATAAAAATTATAAAAATAATTTTTAAAGTCATAAATTTTTGAGATATGGTAGTACAATTTTTTTTGACTGTACCATAGTCAAGTCCTTCGTAAAAGAATTCTACAGAGAAAACATCCAATCCATCAGATGTGCAATCAGATTTGTGCGTGATTGAGCCACCTAACAAGGGGTTTGACTATGATTCTGTCAAATATTTTTTGGTATGATGCTAAAAAAATAAAATGAACGGTTGATATATAACGAATAATTTCTACCGTTGATTAAATTTAACACTTTTTATTGGCTGCCCAGATTTACGATATCATAAATAAAAAAAAACATAGAAAGAGTTGCAAAATACTTGAAAGAAAGAGAAATATGGAGTTGCATAATTGTATTTATCCTATGAACTTTCAAGAGATTATAAAATTATCATAATTTATTAAAATAAAGAATGAAATTATTATAAAAAAAAAAAAAAAAAAACTCAGAAGACGAAGAAGGAGAAAACGAAGAAGGAAAAAAATAAAAGTCAAACCACTATTTAGATGAAGAATATCAATTTGGTTAACATTACCTTGGTTAAGAGTACATTTTTCTTTTTTTTTTTGTTAACATTACCATTTTGATTACCACTTGTTTTTGTTAAGAGTAAAAAACTCAGAAGTAGGAGAAATATGGAGTTGCAAATTGTATTTATCCTATGAACCTTCAAGAGATTATAAAATAATCATAATTTATTAAATTAAAGATTGAGATTATAGTAAAATCTTAAAAAAAAAAAAACTAAGAAGAAGAAGAGAAAAACAAAAGTCAGACCAATATTTACCACTGTTTTAATTTAGAGTACCACTTTTTTAGTTAACATTATTATTATTTTAGTTAAGAGTACCATTTTCATAGTTAACATTACCACTATTTTAATTTAGAGTACCATTTTTTTTGTTAAAATTACCATTATTTTAGTTAAGAGTACTATTTTTATAGTTAATATTACCACTGTTTTAATTTAGAGTATCACTGATTTTGATAATGTTACTATTTTTTTGGTTCATATTACCACTATTTATGATAAGAGTAGCACTTTTTGGGCTAACAGTATAATGTTTTTGGTCAAGAGTACCACTTTTTGGGTTAACAGCACAATTTTTTTGATCAAGAGTACCACTTTTTGGGTTAATATTACAATATTTTTAGTCAAGAGTACCATATTTTTTGTTAACATTATCACTGTTTTAATTTAGAGAACCATTTTTTTTGTTATCATTACTATTATTTTGGTTAAGAGTACCATTTTTATGGTTAATATTACCACTTTTTTGGTTCACATTACCACTATTTATGATAAGAGTAGCACTTTTTGGGTTAACAGTACAATTTTTTTGGTTAAGAGTACCATTTTTTAGATTAACAGTACAAGTTTTTTTGGTGAAAACTACCAATTTTTGGGTTAACATTATAATTTTTTTGGTCAATAGTACCACTTTTTTAGTTAATATTACTACTATTTTAATTTAGAATACCACTTTTTTGGTTAACATTACCATTATTTTGGTTAAGAGTACCATTTTTATGGTTAACATTACCACTATTTTAATTTAGAGTACCACTTTTTTGGTTAAGAATACCATAATTTTGATAATATTACCACTTTTTTGGTTCACATTACCACTATTTAAGATAAGAGTAGCATTTTTTAGGTTAACAGTACAATTTTTTTAGTCAAGAGTACCACTTTTTTGGGTTAACAGTACAATTTTTTGGTCAAGAGTACCACTTTTTTGTTAATATTACAATTTTTTTAGTCAAGAGTAACACTTTTTTGGGTTAACAGTCCAATTTTTTTGGTCAAGAGTACCACTTTTTGGGTTAACAGTCCAATTTTTTAAGTGAAGAGTACCACTTTTTTGTTAACATTACAATTTTTTTGGTAAAGAGTACCACTTTTTGGGTTAACAGTACAATTTTTTTGGTCAAGAGTACAACTTTTTGGGTTAACAGTATAATTTTTTTGGTCAAGAGTACAATTTTTTGGGTTAACAGTACAATTTTTTTTTGTGAAGAGTACCATTTTTGGGTTATTATTACAATTTTTTTGGTCAAAAGTACCTCTTTTTTTGTTAAGATCATAATGTTTTTAGTCAAAATACCATTTATTTTGTTAAGATTATAAGTAGAACTATTTTGTTGGTTAAAAGTATAATTTTTTCGATTTAGATTACCATTTTTTGTGTACACTAGCACTTTTTTTTGGTTAACATCACATTTTTTTTGATTAACATTATAAAACTTTTGATTAACATTACCACTCTTTGCTTCAGATTACAACTGTTTGGTTAATATTAACATTTTTTTTTGTTAATATTACCATTTTTTTGGTTAATATTACCACCGGAGGCATTTAGCAATCGGAATCATGACCGATCATACTAGGGATCAAGAGAATAATTAGCGATCATGCTTGCCATCAATAGCGATCTAGGTAGGGATTATGGGATGATGTTGCGATCATGTGTTTACGATCAAGAGCGATCAAAGTAGAAGTTGCGATCAAGAGCGATCAAAGTAGAAGTTGCGATCAAGAGCGATCAAGGTAGCGATCATCAAAGAAGTTGCGATCATGGTAGCAATCAAGATCTTTAGCGATCATGGATCAACAGCGATCAAAGTAGCGATTAAGGACCATTGAAGGGATCAAGATTTATAAAAATAAAAATTATTTTTATCTGATTTTTATAAAAATAAAAATAAAAGTAATTTTAATTTATAAAAATAATTTTTTTTTTATAAAATTAAAAATAAAAAATATTTTATTTCATCCAATTTATATTTAATTAATAAAAATTTAAAATTTAAAATAAAAAAAATAAAGAAAATATGAAAAATATAAAATATAAAAAATAAAAAATATTTAATTTATCAAATTAACTTCCATCTACCATTAATTCAACAAATTAACATCTAAAATAATGGTCAATTAATCAAATTCGTCCTATTAACGATAAATTAATCAATCAAATTAACATATATATAAAACTATTTAAAAAATATTCAATTTATCAAATCAATTTTTTTTAAAAACAATTAGGCATTAGAAGAATAACATACCGACAGATGGATGAATGAAATTTTGACACATACTAACCCAATTCCCGCCTAAATTCATTTCTGTTGCTTCTTCGAGAAGCTTAGTAGGTTCACTTTTTTCATCTTTGTTCTCTTCTGCTTCGGTTCATTGTCTTTCTTTTCTTCTCCTTCATTGTATTTCTTCTCTGCTTTGGTTCCTTGTTCAAGTCTTCTAAAGTGATGATAACCTCCTACTCTTCTTTATTATTTGTAATCTCAGCTCAAAATATTTATAATGTAAGTTCTATTTAATCCTAGTCTGTATAAGTTATATTGTTTAGCACAAAAAATTAAACTCTTTTTATGGTTAATGATGGATTTTATATTCAGGGGGAAGAAGAGCTCAAGTGAATGTAATCGGTCAACAAGCTCGTGATTTTTTTATTAGTGAGAGATTTGTATAACGTAAATGCTAAATCATTTTTATTGATCTTATTTGTATGCCATTGATGATGTTATTTCTCCATTGTAGCAAAGATTGTTTGAAGACAATGAAAGGAAAGGAAAATAAAAAACTCGACCATAGGGTAAGGGATATTATGTAATTCTCCACTTTGTAAGGATATGTTGCATATGTGTATGTATAACTATTCCACTCACTCATTCAGTTCGTGAAACAACTTGGACTACAATGGAAGAATATGGAACATTGTGAGAAAGAAAAATATATAGAGATGGCAAAGGCATCAAAAAAAGAAAAGGAGTTGTGCAAAAAGGAATGTACACCACAAGAAAAGGTAAATCATAATACTAAATTTTTTGTGTAGGATGTGTCTATTTTGTGTGTTGTATAATGACAAATGTTTGATGATACAGTTGAGAACCAGATGTTCACCGGGATTGATGGTGAAAGCAATAGAGAAGTTTAGCGATGAACAAAAAAATGGGGTTGAAGAAATTGGTTTCGGAGGTTTGTTAAGCCTCAAATGCAAAATATTGAGGAGAGATTTGTGTGAGTGGGTGGTTGAACACTTTGACCCTAATTCATGTGTGTTGAATATTCACGAAAAATCTTTAAAGTTCTCTGCTGAGGATGTAGAATCTATATTGGGGTTGAGATATGGGGGAATATATGTGGAGACGAGTGGCCCGTATGAAAGAATAAATGGAATCTGTAATTCCATGTTCACTGGAATGAAGGATATTCCAGTGAACTATTTGAATAACAAATTAGGTGAAATGAAGGTGGATTTAGAAGACTTTTGGAGCATCTTTATCTTATTTGTACTTGGATGTCTATTGTGTCCTACAACAAAGAACTCAATTAGTAGCTCATTTCTCAATTCTGTGGTGGAGGTTGGTTCTTTGGGAGGGAAGAACTGGGCCAAGTTGGCGTTTGATGCTTTGATTGAGGAGGTGAAAAAATATAAGACATATGGACAAAACAATATTAGGGGTTGTCTACTAGTTCTCAAGGTAATGTATTGATTACCTAAAAGATCGTGTACTTAGTATTGTTGTTTTTGTTTTGAATTGAGAGTAGTTGGTTGTTGTAGTTTATTCTAATCGAGAGTAGTTGCTTGTTATAGGTTTTTTATTTGCAGCACCTAACACCCATAGGAGTTTCCCTTGTGCCAATCAAATGTCAATCCATTCCCCGCATTGGAGCATGGGGTGATTTGGAAATAAAAAATGGTGTGTTTATCTTTAAGAAGTTGACCAATATGAAAGAGGTATGTATTGATATTATTTGTTTATAAGTGATGTGTTTGTATTTTAATTTCAATTTGATTATTAAAGTGTCAGGATTATGATTGAGAGTTATTTATGTATGTTGTAGGTTCCAGAAGTAGCCCCCCTCAATGAACAACCACATGTTCCGCAACCACAAGTTCCATGCAAAAAGGAGGATCCTAACATAGGGCAGTCAAGTGATGGCCAATACAAAGTATGTGTAATAATGTTGGCTTATATATGTGACTTTGAGTATTTCTATTTCTAATTATGTGTACATGATGATTTGATATTATTTTTTTCAGTCATGGGAAGAAAGATTTTCATCCCTCGAAAAATCAATGGCCAAAATCAAGGATGACCTATCTAGCAAAGTAGATTCCGTGGTTACCATTATGGAGAAAATCGTTGATGCAGTGGAATCCATGAAGCAATCCATGAATGAATGTGATGGAGAGAATAAAGATGAAGAAACCTTAAATGAATCCAAAATGATAATCGGACGTGGATTCTGCTTCAAGTGGTGCAAACACCGGATATAAAGTCTATGAAACATACACCGCGGCAGCATTCAAATGTTATTGTAAACACACCTCACCTTCAACCGGCTTCACACTCATGCACCCAAAAAAATTACAACCCAAAGTTGCAACAAAAGTATAGTGCAAAGGTGTTGCGAAGAAACTCTAAGCGAAAGCCAAGTAAATACTTGAAAGCACCATATGATATTTTCAAGGTATGATAGTCATTATAAAATCCATATTTTTTGTAATAAAAATATATATTCCAAATCTCTAATCTTGTTTGTGTAAGCAGCAATTTTATTTGAAGAAGTATGAAAATACTATGTTGAAGAAGGACAAGACAGATATAGCGGCGGTATAACACTTCAAACTTAATTGTAGTTTTACATTATTACAAGATTAATCGATAATGCATTATAATACTGCTCTATGTGTGTTATCACAGTTGAACAATAATGGAACCTTGTTTGACAAGGAGATGGAGGAAACTAGATTGGACATGGAGGAAACTGGAAAGAAGACAGAGGAAGCTATAAAGATGGGTGATGAAGATGAGGTGAATGCAAATGAGGATGAAGAGGAACAGTTGGAGGTAGGTGGAAATAAGGAAGAAGAGGAGGTGAATGTAAATAAGGATGAACATGGGGAGATGGAAGCAACTGGAAATAAGGATGAAGAGGTGGAGATGGAGGAAGCTGGAAACGTAGACGATGACGAAGCTATAAATAAGGATGAAAAGGAGGTGAATGCAAATAAAGATGGAGAGGAGAAGATGGAGGAAGTTGTAAATAAGCATGAGGCTGGTGGTGTTAATGTATATATGGTTGAAAACATAACAAAGGATGATGAGAAGGCCGAAGTGAAAATACAAAAAGTTCTGGAAGAAATAACAAATTTTTCGCATTCCCTCAAATATACCCGTTCATGAGGTTTAATTTCGTATTCCACATTAAATGTTTGTTTAAACAAATCTTTGTATTGACTTTATTTAAACAATTTTGCCACATTTAATAATACTTTTCATTAAATTGAATAAGCAGGTTTCAGATTCCACCAGTTTGTGGACCCATCAGATGAGGATTATCCACCCATTTATGAAATTAGTGATTTTGATAAAATGTGTCTTGAATTACATTTTTGACAACACACTTGACATGAAGTATTTATACTATATACCAATTCTCACATGTTATTTTTATATATTGTGGGAGCATCACCAATTATTAATCCATATTTTTCATGAAATAGTGAGACACTCGTGAGATTTGAAACATGTTCTGCCAATAGATATTCATTTATTGAATCTCTACAACCAAGAAAATGATTGTTAGACATTGTGAGTTAAAAATGGACATTTATTTATTGTGTTTTTCACTCATTGACCAAGTATTGATTTTGTACATTTTGACATGAAGATAATAGATTTGACATCTTGTATTATTCCGGATGATGTGAAGTTTAATCCTTGTACAAAAAGGTCAAGGTGGTATCTATCCACATGGTTTGTGGTAATGTGTTTTATTTGATTTTTTTAATGTTGATTATTTGACTTTTTAAATCTTGAATATGTAAAATGTGGGTTAATGTGTACCCATTTTTTACTTTCAATAACCAGCAAAAAGCACTTGGAAGGGTAAGGCAGGGAAATGAACAAGAAAAAACAATCGGATTGCTTGATTGTCAAAGGTACTTCGTTTCAGATTTCAAGGATTGTGATAAGGTACTAGATGACCCATTTTTTTTTTGTTTATAATTGCTCATTTACAGAATAATTAATATCTGGTTTTATTTATGTAGATATATATACCCATGAACGACAATAACACCCATTGGTATTTATGCGTGGTGGATGTAGTGAAGGAAGAAGTTTTATTATTTGATTCTCTACTATCATATCCGAACAATATCCGTTATTTTGTTGTTGCAAATGTGGTTAAACAATTAGATCTAGTCCTTGAGATTGTTATACCTATGTACATGCCAACATTGACCAAGTGGCACATATATGGAGTGGATTGGGCTCCTAGGCAAACAAATAGCTATGACTGTAGAATATTTGTCATAAAGGAGATGCATGCCCAATTTTTGAATCACTCATTAAAAATTATAGTATGATTGATATTCTCCTTAATTAATATTTTACTGCAAACATTAAATTTGTATATGTACCATTTGTCAATTTAACTATGGTTATTGGTTATTGTTTTTAGGATGAATCCAATACGATGTGTAAGGATCTAGCATTCAAAGTTATTACTCACATATACAACGAATCAAGAAACAAGATCATAAACAAGGCACAACAGTACCAACAAAAGAATTGTGGTAAAAATCGGAGATGATATGTGTGACATATTTTTTTTTTGTATACAAAAGTTGAAGTCATGTATAGTGTTTATGGCCTTCATTTAGTGGCACATACTAATTTTTTTGTAAAAACAGAAATAGCTAAATTGGAATCAATTCTTTTTTGCCAATGTTTTGTTGAATCAATTGCCTTATTTTGGTGAATCAATTTTTTTTGCCTTTGTTTTCCTAGCCATAGAGTGGTGGTTGTATTTTGTTGACTTATTTTTTTTTTGCCTGTGTTTTGTTGATTGAGGTTGGGTGATTTTGGTGATTTGTGGGGTGGTGATTTGTGATGTTTGATGTGTGAAAATATATAGATACTATTGCTTTTTTTGTGTAGGCCATTTTTTTTTAAATGGATCCTTGGCGTTTTGTCATCCTTTGTTGATGAGAAGGATGAGGAAGATTAACAGAAATATGAATAATGTGGAGTCATTCCTTATATATGGCTACAGTAGCCAACAAATCATTGTCACTAACCATTCTTACCCGTCATTCTTACCAACCATTCACGTTCAAATGGAATCCAAAGACTTTGACAAGTAGTTATACAAGCGGAATTTTTTTATTTGCAATTTTTTTGTTTGGTAGGGACTATAATATATAACATAAGCGTATAACATAGTGTACCTATATTATTTTTGAGATAAATTCTATTCATCTTCTTCGTTTTCATCATCCAAGCGCCTCAGGCTACTCTATGTGATAGTAACTTATATATAACAACCTACACCTAAATTGGCATGCATAGTTATACAAACAGTAGTGTGCACGCCATTTTCAGATGTAGGTTACATATAAATAGTTTTATTCAACAATAGTAGCAATGGTAAAGAGGTGAAGGTTTGTTGTTGGTGAGATATACTTGTTGAATGAGGAATTTATATATTTTATTCATACAAAAAGGCATACCATACATACCATAAGCACATAGACCTCAATTACTTTCAAACATTTTTTACTTATGCGGATAGTAATGGACTCCAACATCAACCAACTGAAATGCAAAATGCCAAAAATTATGAAAACCCAATATAGTGGGACTCTATATTTGAAAAGTTGAAGACTATAATATCTCACAACACAATCTCAACAATTTGTAAATAAACTGGACCATCATATAAACAAAAGCTTTATAGTTAAATAAGAATGGACTGTTATTCAATCCAAGTTACTATAACTAAGTTAATACATCACTGATTAATCAACTAATGATGTTCAAAAAAATATATAATCTAAGGAAAACTTATGAAAAAACAGAATATAAAGCCCCCTAAGTTAAAAAAATGGGTACCTTGTTGAAGTAGTGTCACTGTCTTCCCACCCACAAGCAAATGGTGTGTATGACAGTGAATTAAGCATTATACGGTCGGCATTGTCCATTGCCTATAATAGCATATGCATCTTTAATGCATGCTTGCATATCAAAATAACACCAATAATACCCAAGAAACGTAATCAACCTATTAGCAGGCTTTTTCCAGCGAGAGTTGATACTTCACATTGTAGAAACATAGAGGATTTGTACACAAAAAAGATCCAAACACAAAATCACCACCTTAGATCAATCACTTGAACCCTCCCCTAAATTTAAAAGTATCAATAAGTAACAGAAGATCAAACAATGAAAAGCAACGAATCGAAAGATTAAACAAAAAAAATTAAAAATAAACTGTAAAAAAATATCTCAGAAAGAAGATCACAAAAAAAGGATTCAAAAGAGGGTTTCGGAGAGAGAAGGGCAGAAGGTTGCTGTTGAATCGTGTGTGCTACGAGACAGAGAAAGAGAAAGACAGGAGATAGAGAGAGAGAGAGAGAGAATCGGGCAAGGGAAGTTGGGCAAGGGAGGGGAAGGGGTTTGGAAGAGAAAGAAAAAGAGAAGTGAAGAGTTGGTTTCTTGGGAGACGTGTATAGCGTGTTGGGGAAGCCTCCAAAAAATTAAAAATTTGAAACAATTATTTGAAAATTTTTGAATAAAACGTTTAATAAAAAAAGTGTTACAATAAAATAAATAAATTCGTAACATATTTAACTAAAAAATTATCTATAAAATCCTAGCATAAAACAAATAAAATTAAATAAATCTAAATCATACCTAACCAAAAATAATAAACTGGTAAATGTACAAGGTTGTAATATTATCTAAAAATTGGTGACCTTATTCAAATGGTGGTTAACTTAATAAATATAATATTAATCAAAAAAATGGTAATCTTACCCACAAAATTTGCTAAACCTAACCCCAATTTGTGATATCCTTTTCCAAAATAGTGGTAATATGTTTAAAAAAAATTGTAATGTCCCCATAAATTACAAATAAATATTAACCAAAATGAGGTACACTTACCCTAAAAGTGGTAAATTGTTCCAAAAAAAAACAATAAATTAATATTCGATCTCATGAATATAATAAAACACATTAGAAGTTGAATCTATCAACACTTATATTTTGTATGACTATGAAAAGTATACAAAATGAGATTTAATTTAATCAAATTAACATTCAATTATGAGATGTAAAAAAATTATGTTTTGTAATCAAATTAACATTCAATTATGTGTTCTAACCATTTTAAAGGTAACAATCTATATCAAATAAGTGGTAAATGTACCCCTAAGTTGTAAAATTAACCACAAATTAGTGACTTTGTTATAATAATAATTGTAATATTATCTAAAAGAGTGATAATCTTACCCCCAATATGTGCTAAACTTATTACTCCCACTTTTAAAGATCCATAATGGAGAGAATGTTGAATGATATTTACTTTTTTAGTCAAAAACTAGGAAGTTGAATATGGTAAAACACAGAGGAAGTTGAATGTCATTCCCCACCCCCAAAGCATACATTAAACAATTTTATTACATGTTTAATTATTTAATATTTAATTAATTTGTGTTCTTACCATTTTAAAGGTAACAATCTTTACCAAATAAGTGGTAAATGTACCACTTGAATGATCTTCACTTTTTCAATTCTGTGAAGTCAACAACTAGGAAGTTGAATATCATTCCCCACCCCAAAAGCTTACATCAAACAATTTTATCACATGTTTAATTATTTAATTGAATTTATATTGAATTTAATATCAAGTCAAGACTAATTTTATATTATATTATATCCAACAAAAATTTAATTATATTAAATAGAATAGTAAATTTTAATTCATCTAACTTTTAACCTTTATTAAAGTCCATTTTTTTTAAAAAAATCCATAATAAATTAAAAAGTTTTGTATGACATAATTTCAAAATTAACCTGTTATGTGAACATAAGAAAACAATGATTATAATATAATGCACATCTTTTGAAAATCACCCAATATTTGCAATCCTCCCAAGATGTTCTAATTTTGACATAATAGTTGGAAAAAAAATATGTTTTTAAGTAGGTAATATAATTTTTGTGTAATAAATGACATTTAATTGTGAAGTAAATGTAAAACCACTGTTCCAACTACTATGATTTTCTTAACACAATAACAAACAATCACCAATTATAGCCTGCATTTCTTCATCACTCTTAAAATCTCCATTATTTCATCACCCATCTAACTTCAATCCAACATATTTACCGATCTTGTCTTGATCATCCATGCAATTAAGTGGAATTCAAGGTATTGGAAGATTCAAATCAAACAAGGTAAGTATTTAACGATTTTTTCTCCGTAGATGTTTGTTATTACTTGTGTTATGTCCACAACTCTTATCTTCTTATTTTGATAGGTAGAAATATTAGTCATTTCTTAAAGATGAAATTGTTAATTATTTGTCCTTAGGTATAATCGACACAAATGGAAAAAGGAAGGCAGGTTGTTTTAGACTTAAACAGTGATGTAACAGATGACATATTGCATGATTATGAAAATGATGAATATCTAGACTTCCATCAGAAAAGCAAGGATGAGTTAGCATCCAATGAATCCATTGCAAACAAGGATGAGTTAACAACAATTGAAGACGTTGCAATGTGGGAAGATTTAACATCTACAGAATTCCTTGCAATGACATTTATATCACATGAAGATGCCAGACAATTTTATAACACATATGGTAGATATGCAGGTTTCAGTGTTCGTAAGGATGACCTAAAGCATGAAAAGAACAACATGCCAATTTCAAGATGGTGGGTTTGTTCGAGAGAAGGCTATCGGTCGACAAAGAATGCAGAACGCGTAGAGCGATCAAGGGAACCACGAGGGTTAACACGACTTGGATGCAATGCAACATTCCGAGTGAAGTTTGATAGGAAGACACAAAAATGGGTTGTAAAAGAGTTTGTAATGGACCATAACCATGAATTGGTTCCACAATGTGGTGTTCCATTTCTCTGATCACATAGGTGTGTCAAAAGCCCCGACAGAGCACAAGCTATATCATTGCGCAATGTTGGTATGTGTAAAAGTCATATTAGGGAAAAGTTGTGTCAAGGATCTCTACAATGACATGACATCCTACTGTAGATAAGAGTTGGGCGCATTAGCCTACTTTAGCGCGAAGGAAGAGCTGGACCCGCAATTCTATTTCAAGTATTCTGTCGCCGAAGACAATTCGTTGAATTGCTTGTTTTGGGCTGATTCGACATCTCGACTAGATTACAAGTGCTTTGGTGAGGTGATGACGTTTGATACTACATATCGAACGACTGCATATAAGAAGCCTTTTGTGATATTTACAGGTGTCAACCACCACAACGCTACAACTATATTTGGGTGCACATTACTTTTAGATGAGACGATTGATACACATGTGTGGGTATTGAATACCTTTCTTCATGCAATGGAAAACAAGATGCTTGTATCTGTTATTACCGATGGAGATAAAGCAATGGCTAATGCAATTGAAAGAGTATTTCCTCAAGTGACGCATCACTTATGTAGATGGCCTTTGTCAAGAAATGTCTTCACAAATATAAATGCTGAAAATTTTGTCAATGCATTCAAGAGTGCATGTGTGGCCGATGTACTCCGGACGAATTTGAAAATGAGTGAAAATCAATGGTCGAATCATTTAGATTGGAGGATAACAATTGGATAGTGGAAGTTAATGCAAAGCGATTCAAATTGGCCGAAGCGTACTTGCCAGGAAAATTTTTTGTCGGCCTAAAAAGCACGCAACGATCGGAGAGTATGAATGCCTACCTTAAACGCTTTCTAAAAACAAGCCAACGATTATTCGAGTGTGTTAGGCACTATGACAGGGCTTGTCAAGGATCAAGGAGTGTGAGGCCAATGATGACTTTGAGTCGGAACATTCTAGGCCAGTGATGCAGACATCACTTAGATGCTTAGAGCAACATGCTGCTACTCTATTTACCAGATAGATTTTCTTCAAGATCTGTGATAAGATACAAGAAGAAGCTATATTTTTTGTCGTGGATAAGATCGCGATTGATAGTCATCGGAGTTACTATTTGTCTCGATTCACAAAACCACAATCAAGATGGATTGTGGAATATTATCCTCAAATTCATGCGTTTAAATGCAATTGCATAAAATTTGAGTCTTTTGGGATTCCATGCTCACATGATCGCGGTCATGAAGTATGAGCACATACAAGAGTTTCCTCATTCCATGGTGATGGACAGATGGACCATTAAAGCAAAAGCTGGGTATACATGTGCACACGATAGTGGTAATGTGCAGCCGAATGTGTCAATTCCTACGCGTTATGCTGAACTTATGTCAATGTGCAGCCAAATGTGTTATTATGCTTCACAGTCGCTCTCAGACTCAAATGACTTGAGGAGTACGGTGCAACAAAGAACCTCACTTCTTAAAGCCCGTTATGAGTCACTTGCAAACACGATGCAAATGTGACGACTATACAATTCGGTGTGAATGATCCAAAGACTGTAAAAACTAAGGATACTCATAGTCGTGCACAAAAGAATATTCCAATCAACCCACGAAGATGTAGTAAATGTATGACATCCTAAAATCCGGGGGTCCGTTGGTTACCCATCAACCCGCAGAATACACGTGGATACCGAGTAACTCGATATCACACCGTTATGCCCCATTTACCGAGGTCCTTAATTTAACAAAATTCGGGCAGAGTCTCCTTTGTACGGGGAGCTCTACCCAAAATACAACCTGTGCAATATACATTAACATGACCCATCCGAGGCCCTATATAACACAATGACCACACAAGGTCCATTTATAAGTAAAACTTGACCACACTTGGTCCAATTATAATTAAACATTGGTCACACCGGGTCCAATCATCCATATTTATATAAAAATATGCAAGGTTAGTTTAACAATAGTCCATATAAGTTCTATTACAATTTAAAAGATTACATGCTTAAAACATTCTTTCCACAAATATTTTACATCAACACAAAATAAAGCCACATTCGACTTTCTTCAAACATGAGGGTCCAAATTGGAGCCATCCACCGGTGTACCTCTCTCACCTGAAATGTTTCCCATATAGGGTGAGCCAACGCTCAGTAGAAAAACTCTTATAGAGGCTACTCCCCACCTAAAATGCATATGCAATGCGCACATGCCAGAAACAACGTCTTCCAAATAAGAATATGTTATTCAAGATAGAATCTCATGATGTCATGCCAAGTAATGAGATGAAACTCACTCATGCATGCTATCCCGAGCCCACACCGAATCCCACAACACAGTGCAACTCATATGTGTAAAACAAACGCCTTCGATAAAACACATCCAAAGATCATTTTGAAATCAACCATATGTCATAAAACCAATTCATTCTTGAATGTTTTCCATCAAATGAATAATTTATATATCAAAATCATGTGCCTTTATGGGGTATCGGATTCAGGAATCGCACTTCCGGCTCCGTATGCCGTTACACTTTTTTAGAATTTTCTCGAAACATTCTAGAAATCACAAAGTAGCACTTTCTAACTATCAATTCACACTAGAATTGATCCTACCGATTTCCATAAAACCAACCATAATAGAAAAATGTTAGAAATACCCAAAACAGCTCCCATGAACCCTCTGGACACCTTAGGTTAGAAATAGATTCGAGTAGGAGGAACCCTACCTCTTGAAGCGTAAAGAATTCGTAGGAAACCTCAAGAACAAGATTCAAGCCCAAAGGTTAGATTTCTCTAAAATCCTCCCTTTGGATCTTCAGTGAAATCTGTGTTTTTGGTACTTACGTGTAGCCCACGTCATGTAGATCGACTTTAATTCGTGGCCCGATGAAACTCCGAGAATCGACGGAAGAAAGCTTAAATAATTATTATTTTTTCCTCTTTGCTCTTGGGTCTGATCCAGCAGGCCAAATGAAGGAAAAATATCTGATTTTTTAGATATTTATCCATATTTATACTTTTTAAAGACTTGGCCCTCGTCGCGCCAAGTGTCCTCTTTTGTCCGGGTCCGTTTTCGTCCCGAAATGATTAAATTTCGTACCGATTTAAAGTAAAAATATTTTATATGAACTTTATTTAAAATATTTTTCAAATTTCAAAATTTTTATAAAAATTTTATTTTTGGGGGTCACCTGACGCTGTTGCCTCGAAAAACGTAAAAAAACTCGACTATTACAGAATTCGACAAAAATTGATAGGGTAACTAGATTTCGCGAGACGAATCCAACAGTGAGATCCATTTCATCATCCGACGTCTAGAAAAATACTAGTTTTTAACCCGCACTATAATGACAAATTATCATTTTGCCCTTTTTTCAGAAAAAGTTCAAATTTTTCCCAGGTTTCACATGTTTCCCCCCTTANACGTCTAGAAAAATACTAGTTTTTAACCCGCACTATAATGACAAATTATCATTTTGCCCTTTTTTCAGAAAAAGNACTTTTTCAATTCTGTGAAGTCAACAACTAGGAAGTTGAATATCATTCCCCACCCCAAAAGCTTACATCAAACAATTTTATCACATGTTTAATTATTTAATTGAATTTATATTGAATTTAATATCAAGTCAAGACTAATTTTATATTATATTATATCCAACAAAAATTTAANCAATTTTATCACATGTTTAATTATTTAATTGAATTTATATTGAATTTAATATCAAGTCAAGACTAATTTTATATTATATTATATCCAACAAAAATTTAATTATATTAAATAGAATAGTAAATTTTAATTCATCTAACTTTTAACCTTTATTAAAGTCCATTTTTTTTAAAAAAATCCATAATAAATTAAAAAGTTTTGTATGACATAATTTCAAAATTAACCTGTTATGTGAACATAAGAAAACAATGATTATAATATAATGCACATCTTTTGAAAATCACCCAATATTTGCAATCCTCCCAAGATGTTCTAAATTTGACATAATAGTTGGAAAAAAAATATGTTTTTAAGTAGGTAATATAATTTTTGTGTAATAAATGACATTTAATTGTGAAGTAAATGTAAAACCACTGTTCCAACTACTATGATTTTCTTAACACAATAACAAACAATCACCAATTATAGCCTGCANAGTAAATGTAAAACCACTGTTCCAACTACTATGATTTTCTTAACACAATAACAAACAGAAGTCAATCACCAATTATAGCCTGCATTTCTTCATCACTCTTAAAATCTCCATTATTTCATCACTCATCTAACTTCAATCCAACATATTTACCGATCTTGTCTTGATCATCCATGCAATTAAGTGGAATTCAAGGTATTGGAAGATTCAAATCAAACAAGGTAAGTATTTAACGATTTTTTCTCCGTAGATGTTTGTTATTACTTGTGTTATGTCCACAACTCTTATCTTCTTATTTTGATAGGTAGAAATATTAGTCATTTCTTAAAGATGAAATTGTTAATTATTTGTCCTTAGGTATAATCGACACAAATGGAAAAAGGAAGGCAGGTTGTTTTAGACTTAAACAGTGATGTAGCAGATGACATATTGCATGATTATGAAAATGATGAATATCTAGACTTCCATCAGAAAAGCAAGGATGAGTTAGCATCCAATGAATCCATTGCAAACAAGGATGAGTTAACAACAATTGAAGACGTTGCAATGTGGGAAGATTTAACATCTACAGAATTCCTTGCAATGACATTTATATCACATGAAGATGCCAGACAATTTTATAACACATATGGTAGATATGCGGGTTTCAGTGTTCGTAAGGATGACCTAAAGCATGAAAAGAACAACATGCCAATTTCAAGATGGTGGGTTTGTTCGAGAGAAGGCTATCGGTCGGCAAAGAATGCAGAACACGTAGAGCGATCAAGGGAACCACGAGGGTTAACACGACTTGGATGCAATGCAATATTCTGAGTGAAGTTTGATAGGAAGACACAAAAATGGGTTGTAAAAGAGTTTGTAATGGACCATAACCATGAATTGGTTCCACAATGTGGTGTTCCATTTCTCTGATCACATAGGTGTGTCAAAAGCCCCGACAGAGCACAAGCTATATCATTGCGCAATGTTGGTATGTGTAAAAGTCATATTAGGGAAAAGTTGTGTCAAGGATCTCTACAATGACATGACATCCTACTGTAGAGAAGAGTTGGGCGCATTAGCCTACTTTAGCGCGAGGGAAGAGCTGGACCCGCAATACTATTTCAAGTATTCTGTCGCCGAAGACAATTCATTGAATTGCTTGTTTTGGGCTGATTCGACATCTCGACTAGATTACAAGTGCTTTGGTGAGGTGATGACGTTTGATACTACATATCGAACGACTGCATATAAGAAGCCTTTTGTGATATTTACAGGTGTCAACCACCACAACGCTACAACTATATTTGGGTGCACATTACTTTTAGATGAGACGATTGATACACATGTGTGGGTATTGA
The DNA here is from genome assembly GCA_963454935.2 of Ilex paraguariensis. Classification (NCBI taxonomy): domain Eukaryota; kingdom Viridiplantae; phylum Streptophyta; class Magnoliopsida; order Aquifoliales; family Aquifoliaceae; genus Ilex; species Ilex paraguariensis. The sequence goes on along the minus strand of CAUOFW020003503.1, from coordinate 587,746 downwards.
ATACCTTTCTTCATGCAATGGAAAACAAGATGCTTGTATCTGTTATTACCGATGGAGATAAAGCAATGGCTAATGCAATTGAAAGAGTATTTCCTCAAGCGACGCATCACTTATGTAGATGACATTTGTCAAGAAATGCCTTCACAAATATAAATGCTGAAAATTTTGTCAATGCATTCAAGAGGTGCATGTGTGGCCGATGTACTTCAGACGAATTTGAAAATGAGTGAAAATCAATGGTCAAATCATTTAGATTGGAGGGTAACAATTGGATAGCGGAAGTTTATGCAAAGCGATTCAAATTGGCCGAAGCGTACTTGCGAGGAAAATTTTTTGTCGGCCTAAAAAGCACGCAACGATCGGAGAGTATGAATGCCTACCTTAAACGCTTTCTAAAAACAAGCCAACGATTATTCGAGTTTGTTAGGCACTATGACAGGGCTTGTCAAGGATCAAGGAGTGTGAGGCCAATGATGACTTTGAGTCGGAACATTCTAGGTCAGTGATGCAGACAACACTTAGATGCTTAGAGCAACATGCTGCTACTCTATTTACCAGATAGATTTTCTTCAAGATCTGTGATAAGATACAAGAAGAAGCTATATTTTTTGTCGTGGATAAGATCGCGATTGATAGTCATCGGAGTTACTATTTTTCTCGATTCACAAAACCACAATCAAGATGGATTGTGGAATATTATCCTCAAATTCATGCGTTTAAATGCAATTGCATAAAATTTGAGTCTTTTGGGATTCCATGCTCTCACATGATCGCGGTCATGAAGTATGAGCACATACAAGAGTTTCCTCATTCCATGGTGATGGACAGATGGACCATTAAAGCAAAAGCTGGGTATACATGTGCACACGATAGTGGTAATGTGCAGCCGAATGTGTCAATTCCTACGCGTTATGCTGAACTTATGTCAATGTGCAGCCAAATGTGTTATTATGCTTCACATTCGCTCTCAGACTCAAATGACTTGAGGAGTACGGTGCAACAAAGAACTTCACTTCTTAAAGCCCGTCATGAGTCACTTGCAAACACGATGCAAATGTGACGACTATACAATTCGGTGTGAATGATCCAAAGATTGTAAAAACTAAAGATACTCATAGTCGTGCACAAAAGAATATTCCAATCAACCCACGAAGATGTAGTAAATGTATGACATCCCAAAATCCGGGGGTCCGTTGGTTACCCATCAACCCGTAGAATACACGTGGATACTGAGTAACTCGATATCACACCGTTATGTCCCATTTACCGAGGTCCTTAATTTAACAAAATTCGGGCAGAGTCTCCTTTGTACGGGGAGCTCTACCCAAAATACAACCTGTGCAATATACATTAACATGACCCATCCGAGGCCCTATATAACACAATGACCACACAAGGTCCATTTATAAGTAAAACTTGACCACACTTGGTCCAATTATAATTAAACATTGGTCACACCGGGTCCAATCATCCATATTTATATAAAAATATGCAAGGTTAGTTTAACAATAGTCCATATAAGTTCTAATACAATTTAAAAGATTACATGCTTAAAACATTCTTTCCACAAATATTTTACATCAACACAAAATAAAGCCACATTCGGCTTTCTTGAAACATGAGGGTCCAAATTGGAGCCATCCACCGGCGTACCTCTCCCACCTGAAATGTTTCCCATATAGGGTGAGCCAACGTTTAGTAGAAAAACTCCTACAGAGGTTACTCCCCACCTAAAATACGTATGCAATGCGCAAATGGNTGAAATGTTTCCCGTATAGGGTGAGCCAATGCCCAGTAGAATAATCCCTACAGAGGCTACTCATCACCTAAAATGCATATGCAATGTATAAATGCAACATTTCACAACAAGTATTCCCTCCAACAATAACATATAATACAATGTTGGAAAATCATGATGCCATGCCAAGTAATGAAATGAAACTCACTCATGCATGCTATCCCGAGCCCACACCGACTCACACAGNAACATTTCACAACAAGTATTCCCTCCAACAATAACATATAATACAATGTTGGAAAATCATGATGCCATGCCAAGTAATGAGATGAAACTCACCCATGCATGCTATCCCGAGCCCACACCGACTCCCACAACACAATGCGACACTTACGTGTAAAACAAACGTCTTTGATGAAACACATCCAAAGATCATTTTGAAATCAACCATATCTCATAAAGCTAATTCATTATTGAATGTTTCCTATTAAGTGAATAATTTATATATCAAAATCATGTGCCTTTATGGGGTATCAGATTCAGGAATCGCACCTCTGGCTCCGTATGCCGTTACACTTTTATGGAATTTCACTGTCGGTAAGTGTATGAACTAAGTGGCCGGGTTTTTCACCCGAGGGAGTATCTAGCCCCACTTGCTATACCCGACACAAGTTGTTTTATGCATGTAACCGTGCGACTCCGTAGGACGTTCCATCCCACTTTTCTGAGCCCACCATTNCACAAGTTTTCTTATGCATGTCACCGTGCGACTCCGTAGGACATTCCATCCCACTTTCCCGAGCCTACCATCAAGAACCAATGTTGGTGTTGATCACCCCATGCAACCCTACACCCACACTCATGCATGTAGCCCATAAATGTGATGTCAATTCCATGTCCACATTGCAATGCATGTCAAATGAACAATTTTTTTACATATCAATGTATACCATGACAATTTATATCATTTCCATATAATCACCATAACCATTGCAAGTTCAATATATCCAAGAGCATATATCAACACTTCATCAACATGATAACACATAATACATGCTAATATCACATTTCATTCACAAGGCATAATATAAAACACAAAGCATGCCCACATGATCCCAATTTTCAAGGGATTACATAAATACTAACATATACCAAAATCAAGCCAAGATTTTATATGGACCATTTCAAACAAAATAAAAATCAGAATATATGATTTTTACATAACCAATTATCGAAACATTCTAGAAATCACAAAGTAGCACTTTCTAACTATCAATTCACACTAGAATTGATCCTACCGATTTCCATAAAACCAACCATAATAGAAAAAATGTTAGAAATACCCAAAACAGCTCCCATGAACCCTCTGGACACCTTAGGTTAGAAATAGGTTCTAGTAGGAGGAACCCTACCTATTGAAGCGTAAAGAATTCGTAGGAAATCTCAAGAACAAGATTTAAGCCCAAAGGTTAGATTTCTCTAAAATCCTCCTTTTGGATCTTCGGTGAAAATCTTTGTTTTTGGTACTTACGTGTAGCCCACGTCACGTAGATCGACTTTAATTCGTGGTCCGACGAATTCCGACCGACGAAACTCCGAGAATCGACGGAAGAAAGCTTAAATAATTATTATTTTTTCCTCTTTGTTCTTGGGTCTGATCCAACAGGCCAAATGAAGGGAAAATATCTGATTTTTTAGATATTTACCCATATTTATACTTTTTAAAGACTTGGCCCTCATCGCGCCAAGTGTCCTCTTTTGTCCGGGTTCGTTTTCGTCCCGAAATGATTAAATTTCGTACCGATTTAAGGTAAAAATATTTTATATGAACTTTATTTAAAATATTTTTCAAATTTCAAAATTTTTATAAAAAAATTATTTTTGGGGGTCACCGGACGCTGTTGCCTCGAAAAACGTAAAAAAACTCGACTATCACAGAATTCGACAAAAATTGATAGGGTAACTAGATTTCGCGAGACGAATCCAACAGTGAGATCCATTTCATCATCCGAGGTCTAGAAAAATACTAATTTTTAACCCGCACTATAATGACAAATTATCATTTTGCCCTTTTTTCAGAAAAAGTTCAAATTTTTCCCAGGTTTCACATGTTTCCCCCCTTAAAAGAATTTCGTCCCCGAAATTCACATACACATGCATATACAATCACATGCATATGCAAAAGTCAAATAATGCTAAATGACCATACGAATGTACCTCCATCCTCGAACAAGAAAGGATAATTGGTACGGATAGTGTCCTCGCGCTCCCGTGTCGCCTCCTCCACTCCTTGGTGCTGCCACAACACCTTCATTAGCCGCACGGTCTTGTCTCATAAAACTTGTTCTTGGCCATCCAGCGCACCGGTCCCTCCTCGAAGGTCCTATCAGCATCAACAAAAAGCTCTCCCCAATCTACTACATGAGTCGGATCTGGGGTGTATTTTCGGAACATAGAGACATGAAAAACCACATAGACACCTGATAAATTTGGCGATAATACCAACCGGTAAGCCACTACATCCACCCTCTCAAGTACCTTGAAGGGCCCGATATACCTCGGTGACAACTTTCCCCGCTTACCAAACTTGACCACTCCTCTCCTAGGCATCACCTTCAAGAAGATATGATCTCCCACCTCAAACTCTAGAGGTCGCCGCCGTCTGTCGGCGTAGCACTTCTGTCGGCTCTGAGTTGTGAGAAGACGCTTCCGTATCAAGTCCACCTTCTCAGAGGTGTCCCTGACCAAATTTGGACCCAGAGATGATCACTCTCCCACCTCTGTCCAACAAACCGGAGAACGGCATGACCTTCCATATAATGCCTCAAAGGATGTCATCTGTATGCTTGTCTGGTAACTATTATTGTATGCGAACTCCACCAATGGTAAGTGATCTTCTTAGCTACCCTTGAGATCTAGGACGCATGCCCGTAGCATATCCTCTAAAGTCTGGATAGTCCTCTCAGACTGATCGTTCGTCTGGGGATGAAAGGCAGTGTTCATCATTAACTGTGTCCCCATGGCTCGCTGAAAACTCTCCCAAAAATGAGTCATAAACCTGGGATCCCGGTCCGATACAATAGATACGGGCACTCCATGCAGCCGGACAATCTCTCGTATATACAACCCGCAGAATTCCTCTAGTGTGAAGGTCATCTGCACCGCTAAAAAATGTGCCGACTTGGTCAGTCGGTCCACTACCACCCACACCGCATCATGACCCCATGATGTCCGTGACAAGTGAGTCACAAAATCTATCATGACACGTTCCCACTTCCATCAGCTACCTCCAACGAATAGTCATAACTCCCCGTAATGACTCCCGGGAAGCCATACTAGTCATAACTCCCCGTAACTTCTGACTAAGTACATCAGCCATCACGTTTGCCTTACCAGGATGATAATGCAAAGTGAAGTCGTAGTCCTCTAGATACTCCATCTACCTGCGTTGCCTCATGTTGAGGTCCTGCTGAGTGAAAATATACTTTAGACTCTTATGGTCCGAAAAAACTTCAAACTGCTCGCCATATAGGTAGTGACGCCAAGCCTTCAAGGCAAAGACAATTGTCGCCAACTCCATGTCATGTGTGGGATAATTCTGCTCGTGATTCTTTAACTGTCGAGAACCATAAGCTACTACCCTCCCGGACTACATAAAAATACATCCGAGCTCGTCCTTCGAGGCATCACAATAGACTGTGTACCTCTGTCCTCGTTCTGGAACTATCAAAATAGGAGCCGAAGTAAGCCTCCTCTTCAACTCCTAGAATGCATTCTCACAAGAATCATTCCACAAAAATTTGACCTCTTTCCGGGTCAACTTTGTCATAGGTGTAGCCAACCGAGAGAAATCTTCAATAAATTGCCGATAGTACCCCGCCAATCCCAAGAAATAACGTATCTCGAAGACTGACTTCAGTTTCTCCCAATTCATAACTACCTCAACCTTCTCCGAGTCTACAGATACACCCGAAGCTGACACTACATGCCCCAAAAACTTTACTTCCGTAAGCCAAAATTCACACTTCCTGAACTTGACGTACAACTGATGCTTTCTCAATGTCTGAATAACAATCCTCAAGTGACCCTCATGCTCCTCCTCAGACTTGGAGTAGATCAGGATGTCGTCAAAAAAAATCACAACAAACTGATCTAAATAGGGTTGGAACACCCTGTGCATGAGATCCATGAATGCCGCTGGAGCATTCGTCAATCCAAAAGGCATGACAGTAAACTCGAAATGCCCATACCGCATCCTAAACGTCGTCTTAGGGATATCTTCCTCCCTAACTCTCAACTGATGGTAATCGGTGCGAAGATCTATCTTGGAGTAGACTCGCGCCCCTCTCAACTGATCAAACAAGTCATCGATCCTTGGCAAAGGGTACCTATTCTTGATAGTGACCCGGTTCAACCGTCGATAATCAATACACAACCGAAGAGTCTTGTCTTTCTTCTTGGCAAACAAGATCGGAGTGCCCCATAGTGAAGTGCTCGGTCTAATAAACCCCTTGTCCAACAATTCTTACAATTGGACCTTGAGTTCTTGTAACTTAGCTGGTGCCATCCTATGCGGAGCCCATAGAGATAGGCGATGTACCCGGATGTAACTTAATAGTAAAGTCTACATTCCTATGTGGAGGTAATTCTAGTAGTTCATCCAGAAAAATATCCTTATACTCGCACACAACCCGAAATAGACCAAACTTCTGCCTCACCTCATCCTCCAAGGTAAGGCTAGCAAGTCAACCCATCAACTGTCCGTGCCATCTAGAGTTATACACGGCTTGGGGTAAAGCATACTACTTCTCCTCCTAAAACTTGAAACAAACACCATCAGGCGTATAAGCCGTGACCCTCTTTTGATCATAATCAATGACGACTCGGTGTGCCATCAACCAATCCATCCCAAGGATTATATCAAATTCTGACATGTTCATGACCCTAAGGTCCACGGTGAGTAGAATCCCCGAGATTTCTAACTTACGATCCCAACATATCTGATCAATTCTCACCCCAGCACCTAGGGAAGAACTCACATGCAACGACTCTTCTAAGGTCTCAACCTCTAAGCTCAAGTCATCCACACAAGATGCAACAATAAATGAATGAGATGCACCAGAATTGAACAATACTTTAGCCCACAAATGAGAGAGTAAGAATGTACCCTGTATCACCGACGGATCTACCGGCTTAGTCTGTGGCATAATGGCGTAGACACGCCCCTGAGTCCCTGAAGTCTCAACTTGTGAGCCCTGGCCTCGTCCTCGTCCCATGACTTGGCCCATCTGGCCAGCTTGTAGTGCCCTCGCACGAGAAGTAGTAGGGGCTTGCGCTATACCCTGGAATTGGTACTGGTTGCCCTGACCCATAGTAGGGTAGTGAGGAGCATATTGCATCTGCGGTTGCCCCACTGAAGTCTGAGACTACGATAACCCATGACCCTGGGATCCCTACCTCTGAGGACAATCCCTCTTGTGACCCAGTTGGTGGCAATGATAGCAAGTCCTCTGGCCAGCCTGATAGGAAGGCCTCTAATTTCTCCTACCTTGGGAGGATTGACCTTGGCCTTGGCCTAGATAACTGCAGCCATGTCCCTGAAACCCTTATGGAGTAGAAGTCCTCTACTTCTACCTCGAGCTACAAGAAGAGGATTGACCCTCCTTCTTCTTGTCTTTTGCACCAGACTCCTGAATGCTCCTTGCGTCATCCACCTCTTTCTCAATGACCAAAGCTCTGGTGACCATCAAATCGAAGTCTTGCAGAAGAAGACCGATGATTTTACCCCAGATGGATAACTTCAGCCCATCCTCAAATTTCCTGACCTTGGCCATATCTGTGGCCACATATTGGTTAGCGAAACGTGCTAACTCAATGAATTTAGCCATGTATTTCATCACTGACATCGTTCCTTGCCTCAGATCTAGGAACTCCCGGGGCCTTCGCATGCCTCGTAGCCGCCGGGAAGTATTTTCCCATGAAGAGTTCCTTGAAATCTACCCATGTCATGACTTCCAAGTTCTTGGAGTCTTTCACCCAATCCCACCATACTTGGGATTCCCCCTTCAGTTGGAATGTAGCTAGAGTTATTTTGGTGGCGTCAGAGGTAATCTACATTGCCCTCAAGATCTTGTCAACCTGTCGGAACCAATGATCAGCTACCATTAGGTCCGCCCCTTCCATGAAGATCGGCGGCTGATGTGCCTTGAACTTCTGGAGATGACTGGAGCCTCCTTGGCCCCCATTTGTACCCGTTTGTGCGATAGTGGCAACTATAGTACCAAGAGCCTCTATGAAGGATTGTTGGTCAGTAGTAAGTAGTGGTTAGTTGTTCCGCCCACCGCCTCGACCTTGGCTGTGTCCTCTTCCTCTTGTTTNATGTCCTCTTCCTCTTGTTGCCATATACACACACGTCAAATGATAATAGAATATTCACATAACATCCCAATGTAGGGATCAAACTTGAAACATTAAGATTTCATCTCCTTGTTTTTCTACTAGAATCTATACCATCCACTAGAAAATATTTAAACTTGAACTATCCCATTCATTTCTTTTTCGACTCCCAAGGTTATGTTTTCTAACCCTAGTTTCTATTTCTATATACACTTTATCATGTATATCATTCACATAATCACATAGCAAGTAATCATGTTTCACATAGCACGTTGCACAAAACATGTAACAATTTAAGCACATAAGAAGAGATGCACAATGCATGCAATGGTCTAGTCTCAATGCCCAACAAGCCTTAGGTAAATCTTATAACCTATGCTTTGATACCAAGCTGTGACACCCCAAAATCCGGAGGTCCGTTGATTACCCATCAACCCATGAAATACCCGTGGATACCGAGTAATTCGATATCACACCGTTATACCTCATTTACCGAGGTTCTTAATTTAACAAAATTCGGGCAGAGTCTCCTTTGTACGGGGAGCTCTACCCAAAACATAACCTATGCAATATACATTAACATGACCTATTCGAGGCCCCATATAACACAATGACCACACAAGGTCCATTTATAAGTAAAACTTGACCACACCGGGTCCAATTATAATTAAACATTGACCACACCGGGTCCAATCACTCATATTTATATCAAAACATGCAAGGTTAGTTTAACAATAGTCCATATAAATTCTATTACAATTTAAAAGATTACATGCTTAAAACATTCTTTCCACAAATATTTTACATCAACACAAAATAAAGCCACATTCGACTTTCTTCAAACATGAGGGTCCAAATTGGAGCCATCCACCGGTGTACCTCTCTCACCTGAAATGTTTCCCATATAGGGTGAGCCAACGCTCAGTAGAAAAACTCTTATAGAGGCTACTCCCCACCTAAAATGCATATGCAATGCGCACATGCCAGAAACAACGTCTTCCAAATAAGAATATGTTATTCAAGATAGAATCTCATGATGTCATGCCAAGTAATGAGATGAAACTCACTCATGCATGCTATCCCGAGCCCACACCGAATCCCACAACACAGTGCAACTCATATGTGTAAAACAAACGCCTTCGATAAAACACATCCAAAGATCATTTTGAAATCAACCATATGTCATAAAACCAATTCATTCTTGAATGTTTTCCATCAAATGAATAATTTATATATCAAAATCATGTGCCTTTATGGGGTATCGGATTCAGGAATCGCACTTCCGGCTCCGTATGCCGTTACACTTTTTTAGAATTTTCTCGAAACATTCTAGAAATCACAAAGTAGCACTTTCTAACTATCAATTCACACTAGAATTGATCCTACCGATTTCCATAAAACCAACCATAATAGAAAAATGTTAGAAATACCCAAAACAGCTCCCATGAACCCTCTGGACACCTTAGGTTAGAAATAGATTCGAGTAGGAGGAACCCTACCTCTTGAAGCGTAAAGAATTCGTAGGAAACCTCAAGAACAAGATTCAAGCCCAAAGGTTAGATTTCTCTAAAATCCTCCCTTTGGATCTTCAGTGAAATCTGTGTTTTTGGTACTTACGTGTAGCCCACGTCATGTAGATCGACTTTAATTCGTGGCCCGATGAAACTCCGAGAATCGACGGAAGAAAGCTTAAATAATTATTATTTTTTCCTCTTTGCTCTTGGGTCTGATCCAGCAGGCCAAATGAAGGAAAAATATCTGATTTTTTAGATATTTATCCATATTTATACTTTTTAAAGACTTGGCCCTCGTCGCGCCAAGTGTCCTCTTTTGTCCGGGTCCGTTTTCGTCCCGAAATGATTAAATTTCGTACCGATTTAAAGTAAAAATATTTTATATGAACTTTATTTAAAATATTTTTCAACTTTCAAAATTTTTATAAAAATTTTATTTTTGGGGATCACCGGACGCCCGTCGCCTCGAAAAATGTAAAAAAACTCGACTATATCAGAATTCGACAAAAATTGATAGGGTAACTAGATTTCGCGAGACGAATCCAACAGTCATGTCCGTTTCATCATCCGAGGTCTAGAAAAATACCATTTTTCAACCCACACTATAATGATAAATTACCATTGTGCCATTTTTTCAAAAAAAAGTTCAAATTTTTTCTGGGTTTCACAAAATGCAAGGGCACTGGCCATACTGTTAGAAAATGTCTATTCTTGATGTCTCAATCCAATGATCCATTCGAGGACATGCCTTTTTCACAACCAGTTGGATCACAACAACCACGAGACATTCCTTTTTTACAACTTAGTGGATCAGACCAATCGCCCCACATGCCTTTTTCACAGCATGGTGGATCGCAACAATCTATGCCATCATCGAAAAAGGATGACCGTTGCATTCCCTTTGTCAATGAGGGTATCCTCAACTATCAAGTTCATATAATACTCTTTGGATGTTTATATTTTTTTTCATATGTACTCATTCCTTGTTATTTTAGGATGGAATGTCAAGCTTTGATTCTACCATTCAATCACAATACATCAACACTAGTTTCAGTAATATGGAGGTAATTACAAAAATTATAAATTTTATCCCACAAATTTTATTTTTTCATCATTGTCATCTAACCATAAATTTATGCTATCACAGTGAGTACCAATTTCATGTAGGAAGATGGGTTGATGAAATTTTACTTTTTTTGCCTTTTGAATGAAAAGGTTTAATTTACATTCTCCATTCCAAGTTCTTTTTTCACTTAGATATACCTTTATTTTTTTTTTGGAGAACTTGAGAGAATATTTTTGATTAAAAATTAAATTAAACCTAGCTTGGGGGAAGTATTTACCTTACCCTCGATGCAGTCACGTGAACAGTAGCTAAGAGAGCCAAGATGAGCAATGTGTAGCAACTATTTTGAGCATTCCAACATTCCAAAAATAACAGCTGCTGGTAATTGACAGATGCCCAATATTGATTTTTCTATGCAAAGTCTGCTCCTTGTCATTGCAGCTTGAATTCTAGCATGTCTTCTCCATCTTCCCCTATCAAGTTGTTTGACTTTGGGGCAGCAGGGGTGGGAGTAGAGGCGGTGCTGCCTACTGGAGAAGGGACACTTCCTTGCTCTGATTGTTCTAAGTTTTGTACTTTTGACTCTCCTGACATTGGATTAACTTTAATTACAAAATTTCTATCTGGCCTTTTTTTCCTAGATGATATTTTGTCAAATCATGCTTAATTGTGCTGACACACCAATAACATTCTCATTCCTACTGACCATTCAACTTATCTATTAAATGAAACTTATACATTATGCATGTTGACATTCTTTTTCATTGTCGTTGTGATAGTAATATCTTCCTCATTAAACACAACCAATCAATATGTCTGTGAGGGTTAAGTTAATGTGTTGGTAACAATTTGGTGTTCCATGATATGTTTTCCATACAATGAAAATTTTTATTCATGATAGTCTATGCAACAAATACATTTTCAAACTACTTAAAGCGAAAGGCCTTTGTTGTAAAAATACTTTTAANATGAAAAGTTTTATTCATGACAGTCTATGCAACAAATACATTTTCAGATTACTTAAAGCGAAAGACCTTTGTTGTAAAAATACTTTTACTGTTCGACATTTATTGGTTTAGTAATTTTTTGACGTTGTTAGATTTAAGTTGACGTTGAATCTATAGAGAACTTTAATCTTAGACCGTAGCGATTTAATATGTCGTTGATCTTGCATTAAAAGTTGTCTCGTATGTAGATTGAGATTGAAAGGGGAAGTATGAGTATGAGAAGCATTGTCACAGACTCCTTGGTTGGCGAAAGAGTTTGCAAATGCATTTCCTTCCCTATAGGAATGCCCCATTCCAAAAGAACCAAACTCATTTTATATATAAAGAATAAACAATCTTTTGAGGCAATATTATCACGTTTTTTGGGTTAGAGTACCATTTTTTTGATAAGATTACCACTTTTTTGAGTGAAAGATGACCGTGTTGAGGTAAACGTATAATTTTTTTTGGTTAAGAGTACCACTCTTTTTGTTAATATTACCACTATTTTCGTAGACATTACAATTATTTTGGTTTCGGTACCACTATTTTGGATAACATTATCACTTTTTGGGTTAAGATTACTACTGTTTTGGTTAAGAGTATCACTCTTTTAGGTAAGATTACATGTTCAGGAAAAACTATTTTATTGGTTATTTTTTGGTTAACATTACCATTGATTAGGTTAACATTACTTTTGGTTAAGATTACACTTTTTTGGTTAACATTACAATTCTTTTGATTAAAATTACCATTTTTTTTTCTTTGAGATTACCACTGTTGAGTTAAGAGTACCATTTTTTTTCATAAAAGCCCATTATTTGAGGCAAGATTACAACTATTTTGGTTAAGAATACCATTTTTTTTCATAAAAGTACCATTTTTTAGGCAAGATTACCACTATTTTGGTTAAGAGAACATCTATTTTGGATAATATTATCACTTTTTTGGTTAAAATTATCACTATTTTGGTTAAGAGTACCACTCTTTTGGTTAACATTACCACTATTTTCGTAGACATTACCACTATTTTGGTTTCTGTACCACTATTTTGGATAACATTACCAATTTTTTGGTTAAGATTATCACTATTTTGGTTAAAAGTACCACTCTTTTAGATAAGATTACATGTTCAGGTAAAACCATTTTATTGGTTATTTTTTGGTTAACATTACCACTGATTAGGTTAACATTACTCATACAAGAGATTACATTTTTTTGGTTAACATTACAATTCTTTTGATTAAGATTACCATTTTTTTTTCTTTAAATTACCACTTTTGAGGTAAGAATACCATTTTTTTGGTTAAGAATATCATTTTCTTCATAAAAAGCCCATTATTTGAGGAAAAATTACCACTATTTTGGTTAAAAGTACCTTTGTTTTGGATAATATTATCACTTTTTTGGTTAAGATTACCACTATTTTGGTTAAGAGTACCACTCTTTTGGTTAACATTACCACTATTTTCGTAGACATTACCACTATTTTGGTTTCTGTACCACTATTTTGGATAACATTACCAATTTTTTGGTTAAGATTATCACTATTTTGGTTAAAAGTACCACTCTTTTAGATAAGATTACATGTTCAGGTAAAACCATTTTATTGGTTATTTTTTGGTTAACATTACCACTGATTAGGTTAACATTACTCATACAAGAGATTACATTTTTTTGGTTAACATTACAATTCTTTTGATTAAGATTACCATTTTTTTTTCTTTAAATTACCACTTTTGAGGTAAGAATACCATTTTTTTGGTTAAGAATATCATTTTCTTCATAAAAAGCCCATTATTTGAGGAAAAATTACCACTATTTTGGTTAAAAGTACCTTTGTTTTGGATAATATTATCACTTTTTTGGTTAAGATTACCACTATTTTGGTTAAGAGTATCACTCTTTTGGTTAACATTACCATTATTTTTGTAGACAGTACCACTATTTTGGTTAAGAGTACCACTGTTTTGGATAACATTACAATTTTTTTGGTTAAGATTACCACTGTTTTGGTTAAGAGTACAACTCTTTTAGGTAAGATTACATGTTGAGGTAGGACCATTTTATTGGTTATGTTTTGGTTAACATTACATTGTTAACATTACTTTTGGTTAAGATTACATTTTTTTGGTTAACATTACCAAACTTGTGATTAACATTACCACTTTTTTTGTGAAGTACCACTTTTTTTTTGTTAATATTACCATTATTTAGTTACTATTACCATTATTTTGATAATGGATCAAGTGCAGGTTTGCCATCAATCAAGTGGATCCAATCAAGTTAGCAATCAACAGTGGGATCAAGTGAGGTTAGCAATCCTTGATCGATCAAGTGAGGTTTGCAATCAAGATTGGGATCAGGTGACCAAGAGTAGCTATCAATAGCTTCACACCGATAGGTGCAGTGGATCAATAGTGGGATCAAGGGATTTTTAANATTTTGGTTAAAAGTACCTTTGTTTTGGATAATATTATCACTTTTTTGGTTAAGATTACCACTATTTTGGTTAAGAGTATCACTCTTTTGGTTAACATTACCATTATTTTCGTAGACAGTACCACTATTTTGGTTAAGAGTACCACTGTTTTGGATAACATTACAATTTTTTTGGTTAAGATTACCACTGTTTTGGTTAAGAGTACAACTCTTTTAGGTAAGATTACATGTTGAGGTAGGACCATTTTATTGGTTATGTTTTGGTTAACATTACATTGTTAACATTACTTTTGGTTAAGATTACATTTTTTTGGTTAACATTACCAAACTTGTGATTAACATTACCACTTTTTTTGTGAAGTACCACTTTTTTTTGGTTAATATTACCATTATTTAGTTACTATTACCATTATTTTGATAATGGATCAAGTGCAGGTTTGCCATCAATCAAGTGGATCCAATCAAGTTAGCAATCAACAGTGGGATCAAGTGAGGTTAGCAATCCTTGATCGATCAAGTGAGGTTTGCAATCAAGATTGGGATCAAGTGACCAAGAGTAGCTATCAATAGCTTCACACCGATAGGTGCAGTGGATCAATAGTGGGATCAAGGGATTTTTAATTTTTTTTAAATCTCAAATTTTATTGCATAAATCTCAAAATTACAAGAATAAAAAAAAACAAAAATTGTTTAACCGAAAAACCAGAAAACTGTATTTCTGATTTATAACAGAAAACAGAACAACAAAGCAAAACAGGTTTTCTGTACAAATGCAACATTCCTGAAACTGCTGGGTAACATCCTACCAACTCAATCCCAACAAACCAGACCAGTTTAGCTGCTCAGTCAACTGCATCAGTACACAGAACAGACTGCAGCAAAGCACCAGCTCCATTCTGCCATCTTCATCCCAGCATACCAATCCATTCCAATTTTCAACTGCTCAGCAATCTTAGTACTAAATTACCACAACCATGCTTATCACAATCATTATTATTCTCATTTTATGTATAAAGAACAAAGATATTTTAGATTTTTGACAAAAACACTATTGCTAGTTCAACTATAATTACATACAATTGTCACTACTGCTACTTCAACTATTGTATCAAAAACCAATAACTACAATTACATACAATTNTTATGTATAAAGAACAAAGATATTTTAGATTTTTGACAAAAACACTACTGCTAGTTCAACTATAATTACATACAATTGTCACTACTGTTACTTCAACTATTGTATCAAAAACCAATAACTACAATTACATACAATTGTCACTTCCTAGCTATTTATTTTCTTTTCATAAAAAAAAGACTCAATTCTATCCAACCTACTATCCATTCTCTTCAGAGACTCCTTTATTTCATTTTGAGTATCCTTTATTTCATTTTGAGAATTTTCAAATTCCTCCATCTTTCTACCCAATCGTACTAGCAACATTCCATATACCTGCAATGCATCAAGAGGAAAACCATCTGTGGAAGAATTTGGGACACCAGCTGTGGAAGAATTTGGTACACCAGCAGTTGAAGAATTTGGGACATCCNTTCTACCCAATCGTACTAGCAACATTCCATATACCTGCAATGCATCAAGAGGAAAACCAGCTGTGGAAGAATTTGGGACACCAGCTGTGGAAGAATTTGGTACACCAGCAGTTGAAGAATTTGGGACATCCTAGATTTGGGCTTCATCATCCTCAGCTTCAACTTCATTCTTGACTTTTGGCTGCGGTTGCTAAGTTGTATTCTTCTTCCCTTGCGCCAAACTCTTCTTTATTGTCCCACCATAAATTGGATTCATGGGAGTGGAATAAGTGTCGCTTGAGTGAATCACAACTCCACAATCCTCCATAATCTTTGAAATTAAAATTGGGAATGGGAGACATCGTCACCTATCCTTTATACCTTGTACCAAAATAATTTCATCAACTATTAAACAAGGTAAATCTATACATATACCCTTTCCAATGGCATACAAGAGATGAGCTCGATGAAGTCCAAATTTAGCAGTATGTCCTTTTGGTATAATATTGTACCCCACTATAAGATTTAACATCCAATATTTGGGAGTTNTACCTTGTACCAAAATAATTTCATCAACTATTAAACAAGGTAAATCTATACATATACATTTTCCAATGGCATACAAGAGATGAGCTCGATGAAGTCCAAATTTAGTAGTATGTCCTTTTGGTATAATATTGTACCCCACTATAAGATTTAACATCCAATATTTGGGAGTAAGGTCTTGCTAAAAAAATTCTGGATCGTCAACACTCTCACTAAATTTATTAGGTATACCATCAATTTCTGCATGAACATCTTTCAGTTTAGGTATGTCCTTAAAATTCTTGAATGGATAGGTAAGGGTATTATTAGAAATGAAGGGTCGGCGAACTCCCAATATTTTTTAAACTAACTCTGGAGTTACTTCAAAACTTACGTTCCTCACAAGGAACTTAAGCTTGTAATTATCTCTATCAATATCATGCATATTAGAATAAAATATCTTCACCAATGTATTATATGCATTATCCATCTTCTTGATATCTACCGCAGAATTCCATTGATGAAGATAAAAAAATAACATCACATCCTACCTCTTTTAATTGATCTAGCAAAAACACCCCTCTCCAATAACAAAGGCCTATAATTAATGTAGTTTTCAGACCACTGTTTGCAATCTTTGTTGAAGAAAGATATTTCCTCATTGCATATGGAGTTGGATGAACTTGGATTGGGGTTGGATGAACTTGGTGGATGATTAACAGTGGGATCAACTGGATTGAAGGAGGTGGGATTGGTGGAGGTGGGATCAACAGTTGGATCCATGGAGGAAGAATGATTACATTTCTTCTTCAAGGAGGAGGAGGGAGGATCGTTATAACTTTTCTTCCTCTTCATTTTTTCACTGGTATCCACAACTTTTGGCCTATATTTCTTTCTACCGGTCATTCTGTTGTAACAAAAAAAAAAATCTACTCAAAAAAGCAATAACATGGACAATTATCTATTATTTTGAGCAATAACAATTGAAGATGTGAGGAAGATAGGATTGTTTGAACCATCACTCACAAAACCATAATTCGTTCAACCCCAAAACACATGCAACTATTTGTACAAAAAATTTTATGAAATTCAGAGAGACAGACACAACTATGTATAAAAAATTATGACGAAATAAACTTGTTTTTTCGCTAATTAAACAAAAAAAAAACTATTATAGTGGAGCTGAATTCTCATGACAATATACACCCCATACGCAAGTTAAACAACCACGACACCCCAAGTCACAGGCACCTTTCTCTCCCTTCTCTGATGGAAAAGCACGATGCAGGCTGTTTCGAGATGATTAGGGCGCCAAACTTTGAAGCACTCACCTGATTTAGGGTTTTGAGTATGCAATCAGGATGCGTTTTCACAAATTTGGGCTTAGATTTCGGGTTAGATCACTGATTTAGGGTTAGATTTGGGGTTAGATAGCTGGTTTAGGGTTAGATTTGGGGTTAGATGGCTGATTTAGGGTTTGAGGAGTTGGGTTTTCGGTTTGCTATGCTTGGGGGAATAGAAGAAAAAGTTTGATTGCTAGTAACCGATTAAACTTGGATCCAGATCGCACGATTGGATCCAGGGATTAGATCCGGCGATTGCGAATAGAAGAAAACGTGATCACTATAGTGAACGATCACACTTGAATCCAACAATCAGGAATAGAAGAAAACGTGATCGCTATAGTGAGCGATCACACTTGGATCCAGCGATCACAATCATTCTTTTGAGCATCCAGATTTTATCTTCAGTAAATATCACTTATACCTCAAAATTTTCACTTTTTTTTCAATTTTTGCCTCATATTTTTCATATATTACACCCTCAACTATTAATTAATTTCATATTCCCCCAATTTATTTTACCTATTTTAATTTAACATATTTGATAACTTTGTTATAATTTTTTTAGCGTTAAAACAAATGTTGTAATAATTTTACNCTAACTTATCGTGGCAAGTTCGTCACTGAAAATTTTTGATGATCAATTAAAGTATCGTCGCTAAAATAGAATATTAGTGACAAAAAATTTAGTTGCTCAAAAATTCATCTTCTTGTCAGAAAAAAACTTTCGTCGCCAAATTATATTATAGTTATATTTTTTCTCTTTGGCGATGATATAATATTTGTCGTTGAAAATCAAGGTACATTTTTTACGACTAACATATTTTCAACGTCAAATAACAAATGAATACCCTCACCTTTAAATAATAGGCGACAAAATTTATTTGTCACAAAAATAAGAGATTTTTAGCGACTAAATTTTATTCATCACTAAAGGTGTCAAACGTGTGGGATTAAATGGGTAGTAGGTAAAAAATATGTAAACCTATACACGATACGTTTAATAAACGGGTGAAAAATCTCAATACAAACACAACCCGTTTAATAAACGAGTAACACAATACGACTCGTTTAACCCGTTAAATTTTTAAAAAATTATATTAACAAATTTTAATACTTCATTGTTCTTACTTTACTTTTTTTACTATCAGTTGTACTTATCTAAAAAAAGAGGAATTTTTATTCAAATCTCACATAAAAATTAAATTTTAAGGCTAAAAAACAAAGGCAAGAGACCACTGTCTTTTACAGGTAAGACAACCCTCCTCATTTCACCTCATTTGCTGATATAGGACAAAAATAAAAGGCATTGATTTACCTTTGTCTTTGAACCGTTACTCATCTCCCTATCTCCCCTCTTTTTGTCTTTGAACTACTGTTTTATTTCTTTTTTTTTGGGTGTTGATTTCTTTTAATCTTTTTTTCTGGCTAAATTTTTTAAATAATTATTAATTTATTATTATATTAATTTTATTTAACACATGTGTGATAAACGGTTTGAAAGGTCTCACCCAACACGATTAATTTATTAAACATGTCTGACGGGTCAATTTGTTTACCACCCAAACCTGTTAAGATCTCACTCAAACCCGCTTAATTCGTGTTGATTCGTGTCAGTTAATCGTGTCATGTTAGATTTTGATAGATGTACTCATCTCCAAACAAAATCAGTTCTAAAGAGTCATATTTTATGATTATTATTGTCCTTGTAATAAATCAAAATAAATTCACTGAAGTGCTTTAATCATTAAAGATCATTATAATACTTTTTTGCAACGAAACGTAATATTTGTCGTAGAATGTCTTCTTTTTTTTTTTGCAATAATTTTTCTTACACGTCGTAAAAAATTGTCGCAGTAAAACGTTTTTTCTTGTAGTGATATTCTGCGAATAAATATAAATTGTTGCCAAACAAAAAAAAATTAAATTTTTTTTTTGCAACAAACATGTATTGTCGCTAAGTATTATTATTTTTGTTTTCTTATTTTTCGTTATTTTGACAAAAATTTTGCGACCGAAAAATTATTTTGGCCTTAATTTTTTTTTGTCACCCATAAAATTAGCATTTAGCGCTAACATTGGCGCCAATTTTTTGTTTGGAGGAAATGTTTTTGCTAAAATTATTGATGACGACTACAAAAAATGGTCACAAAAAATATTATAAAAAAGTTTATCGCGACAAACATTTGAAATTGTCGCCGAAAATTATTTTTTTACAACAAATTTTATTGTTCATTGTCAAAATTCATCGCTAAAAACAAATTTGTTGAAGTGATTTCTAGAGTCTAAGGCACCACCTACTTATAGACTTAGTAATGGCGACTTTTCAAAAAAAATGTGCTAACTATTTGAATGGTGTTTTTTAATTCAAGATTTGTCAATGATACTTTTATGAAATTACTAGGGTAAATCTCCTGGATGGATTGAAGAGAAGACTCGTCAAACATGTGCGTGCACACACTCGGGCGAAAATTTCCTCAACAATCCACCCTATTCAATCCTTTGTGCGTTTTGAGCATTCCATTGCGTGCTTGCGCCGTGAAAAATTAGTAGGTATAATACTACAACTAGGTGACAAAAGGATCATAATTCCACCATTTTAATTATATTCAGGTTTCATTATAATTGTTGAGGATGCTTAATGCATAGCTAGCATCTGGCTTTTTCTGTTTTTTCTCTCATGTATAAAGGATATATAGAGAGAAAGAGAGAGTAAAGGCAGAGAGACATCAGAGAGAGAGGGGGGGGGGGGAAGATGGGGATAG
This sequence comes from Ilex paraguariensis, assembly GCA_963454935.2. Classification (NCBI taxonomy): domain Eukaryota; kingdom Viridiplantae; phylum Streptophyta; class Magnoliopsida; order Aquifoliales; family Aquifoliaceae; genus Ilex; species Ilex paraguariensis. Next base: position 567,441 of record CAUOFW020003503.1, on the reverse strand, counting down.
AGTTAAAAAAAAGATGAAAAAAGAAAAACTTGAAAATGTCAATGTAACTCGAGAAAATTTCTTGGTAATTGCGTGTATGTCCATGAAGACTAATCATGATTATAGGGTGGGCTCTGACTACTTCATTTATTGACTTGGCCGTCGGAGGTGGTTTGGTTGGTACAACACTGGTGCCCTCTTCTCTCAGGGTTCATTGAGAGATCAACCAAGCTGCGCAGCCGGAGTCATCTCTCCAGTACAAACACCAAACCACCTCAAACTCTGGAGCACCGCAGTCATTACAAAATTACTGTGCATCGAATTACAACTCATGTTAGCAAAGACTGGTCACAACCTCTGCTCTCAGAATTGATCCATCAATTAGCATGATCATGTGAGCGCCACATTGTTTGGTACTATTCAAATCTTTAAAAAGCATAACCATCTAATGGCAAAACAGACCAGAAATGATCCAAAAAAAATAGAAAAAACCTTGTTGAAGAACAATTTCCTAGCAATATCTTTTCACTTGTCAAGGGTGACAATATGAGCAATGCTAATAATAATAGCAAAAAATAATAAAACAATAAAATGTACTCTTCACAGACAAATCTTAGCTGATTCAGCTACATACGAAGTCTAGATAACCACAATCATGATACAACGTTTGTTTCGAATATCCTATGAATTGATAAGTAGCATCATGTTCTTGAACTCTTCGAAATCAAGCACCCCATCTGAATTGGAATCATAAACATTAATCATTCTCTTACAGTNAGGCTATATCTATTAAGGGGATTTGTCTATGATATTGAAATTTATCACATTTGTGGTCATTTTTTTTTTAATTTATGAGTACTTTTATCACTATTGTGATATCTCAAAAAATGATAAAAATAATTACAAGAGNTCCTGGCCACTATGCTCGTCCCACAATCCTAGTCTTGACAACACGCTTTGAAGCTCGCTAGTTATGAAGCCATCTCCATCCAAATCATAGACCTTGAAAGCCTCAACAAGTTCACTCTCAAGGTTGTTATCCTCCATGGCTTCTTTGCTTTCGCCAATGTTCCTCTTAACGATACTGTCATAGAAGAACGAAAAATCAATGGGGTCAAGACTTGTTTTGCCCAAGGATGACTCGAGCTCGTCAAGGCAAGTGTGGAGNAAAACACCTACAATAATAATAAAAATACCCATAAAAATGATAAATTCTTTGATTAAAAAATGATCACACAAAAATTGTAAAAACATCATTTGAAAAAATAAAATTTAGAAGTATGACACCGAAATTTTTTTGACGATACCATAATCAAATCCCTATTAAGGTGNAGGCCAATTCTCTCAAGAAGCCATTGGAGCTCATCCAGACTCACAAGGCCAGCCCCAATTTTGTCAAGTTTTTCGAAAATCCGGTGGACGTCATTTGAGTTAATTGAAGACATGCTGCTCNAGGCCAATTCTCTCAAGAAGCCATTGGAGCTCATCCAGACTCACAAGGCCAGCCCCATTTTTGTCAAGTTTTTCGAAAATCCAGTGGACGTCATTTGAGTTAATTGAAGACATGCTGCTGGCACAGAGCCCTAGTTGTGGCGATGACATGAAAGTAAACTACTAATTTATCGGGTAGTATAACTNAAAAGTAAAAAGTTGCAGGAAGTTCTTGGGAATTGCAGAGAAAAGAACATAGATATCTTTCCGCAGCAACAATTTTTCGAAAACAACGTTTTTGGGAGAGAAGTTGTTTATCCGGTTATGTTTTGTTTTTGTTTTTTAAAAATTGAGAAGGAAAAGTGGATAAATTTATTTTATCTTTTTTTTATTCTNCTACTATTGGGGATATACATTATCTTGGAGTAATAACTATTCTGATTATTGTTCTTCCACGTGTGTTGATTTTTGTTGAACTCTTATACTTTGAATTAGACTAAGTTCATGAACTAAGTTTAGCCTGTTTTTGNCTACTATTGGGGATATACATTATCTTGGAGTAATAACTATTCTGATTATTGTTCTTCAACGTGTGTTGATTTTTGTTGAACTCTTATACTTTGAATTAGACTAAGTTCATGAACTAAGTTTAGCCTGTTTTTGGATGATTTTGACTCGACCCATAAATTGGACATACATCGGACCTGAATCTTGACTCGTCACCTTTATGTTCAGGAAGATTAATCGTGGATACTATTGTGGCTGAGATCATATGAAAAAAGTAAGAGGAAGTTCTTAGAATTGTTGAGAAAAGAACATAGATACTACTCTACGGCTTGTTGCGTTCATTCGAAAACAAAACAAGAGCTTTCGTCTGAAATTTATTCTCTTCCTTTGTTTTCTACTTGGATAAATTACATGGCCTTCCCCTTGGTAATCTCAGAATAACACAATCATCACCTAATATTTATAGAATGATACAAAAGCTCCCTTACTTTAAAAAGTTGTTACTCCTTGCTTTTATGACGTACGTCTGAAGCTTCTTGGGGAAAGAAATTGCAATTCCAAGAAGGAACAAAGAAGTGAATAACCAAATACAACAAGAGTCTTTTTCCTTGTATCTTCACATCTATTTTCTTCTTTTCGTCCTGTTATTAGTTTGTGCAAATGGGATTAAATGTGATGGCGGACAAATATTTAACTCACCCTTAAATTTTGAAAATAGATGGTTATTTAACAAATTACTTTCTACATCCACGGGGTTTGACAATTGGTGTACTTTTCACTTTTGAAAAGGAAGTAAGGAAAATAAAGGCTATATCTATTAAGGGGATTTGTCTATGATATTGAAATTTATCACATTTGTGGTAATTTTTTTTTAATTTATGAGTACTTTTATCACTATTGTGATACCTCAAAAAATAATAAAAATAATTACAAGAACAGTAGTAAAACACCCACAAATATGATAAAAATACCCACAAATGTGGTAAATCATCAATAAAAGTGATAAATTTTTTTGTACTTAAGAAAAGTGGTAAAAACACCCACAACAACGGTAAAAAAACACTCACAACAATGATAAAAAAAAACACCTACAACAATAATAAAAATACCCATAAAAATGATAAATTCTTTGATTAAAAAATGATCACACAAAAATTGTAAAAACATCATTTGAAAAAATAAAATTTAGAAGTATGACACCGAAATTTTTTTGACGATACCATAGTCAAATCCCTATTAAGGTGTCTGTAGAAATGTATATTGTTGTCCCTGCTTGTATGTCCACGAAGACTAATCGTCAAAAGTAAAAAGTTGCAGGAAGTTCTTGGGAATTGCAGAGAAAAGAACATAGATATCTTTCCGCAGCAACAATTTTTCGAAAACAACGTTTTTGGGAGAGAAGTTGTTTATCCGGTTATGTTTTGTTTTTGTTTTTTAAAAATTGAGAAGGAAAAGTGGATAAATTTATTTTCTCTTTTTTTTTTCCGTATTTTCTACTTGGATAAATTACGTGGACATCTCCTAACTAATCTCAAAATATCACGATCACCAGCTAATATGCCTAAAATGATACAAGAATTCCATGCTTTTAATGAGTTTATTTGTAACTAATTTGTTGGCATAATACATTACAATCATTAAATTGACAGCGGATCCCAACCAATAATAGAGTCTACTGTCAATCCAAGAATAATTTGGTAAGCAAATAAAATTCAAATAACGCTACTCTTCCTTCTTTTTATTTTTTTATTTTTTATTTTTTTTGGAGTACAATGGGGCTAGCAGAATCAATTGGCCATTCAAAAAAAACAACAACAAACAGTGGGCACCAGCACCTCATTTTCAAATGTGTTATGTATGTAATATTGCAGATAAACTAGTTGATGAAAGAAATTTAGTGCTTTAAATACTGTATCATATCGTTGTCCAGAGGTCAAATTTAGAAAATCAGGTGATTAGATGTGTAATTATTTGTCAACCTACGCATGATACCATTAATGAACCCATGGCGGAAACAATTGATGTCAACCTTTATCATTTCTCAGGAGATTAGTTCCACATGTTTGTGGTCCACTTTGACGATGGCTGAGTGGCACAGGTGCCTTTGCAAAATGTTAGAGGAGATCTCACTCCCTTCAACTTGAAGGAAAATCAGAAAAACTTTTAAACTGTCAAGCGTGACTTCAAGGAAACTACAAAGAAAAAACTGGTAGAATTAGTCTAAAAATTGTGTTTCGAGGAGTTGATCCTGTATGTGCTTAAGGCATTTGAATCCCCCTTAATTTTAATTTTTGCTAATTTTGGTTAAGTTTAGCCGGTCTCTAGCAGATTTATTTATAAATCCCCTCACATTAAGATGAGCAATGAAGGTAACAACATGAGTTTATTTTGACCAAAATTAATAAAATTCGAGAACAATCAACTCTTTGAATAATTGTCAAATGTCTGTCCCCACCAATACATTTCAAATAGTATACTATGAACCGCAAACAATTGACATACTAGTGTAACACTTCTAGGACCATCATTTCATTTTAGTCACTGATTACAATATAACCGAGGCATGTAGTAAGTAGCAGCAATAATTACAAAATGAAATATTCAAAGACTGAATCTAGCTGATCATCACAATCATAGTACTAATATCAAACTTTGTTCAAGGAAACACCTTATGATTTGGCAGGCAGCATCATGTTCTTGAACTCCTCGAAATCAAGCACCCCATCCGAATTTGAATCATAAACATTAATCATGCTCTTACAATCCCGGCCATCTTGCTCGTTCCACAATCCTAATCTCGATAACACGCTTTGAAGCTCCTCGCATGAAATAAATCCGTCTCCATCCAAATCATAGACCTTGAAAGCCTCAACAAGTTCACTATCCACGTCGTTACCCTCCAAGGTTGCTTTGCTTTCATTAATGTCACTCTTGATGATAGTGTCGTAGAAGAATGAGAAATCCATAAGGTCGAGGGTTGTTTTGCCCATTGATGATTCGAGCTCATCTAGGCTCGAGTGGAAACCAATTTTCTCAAGAAGCCATTTGAGCTCGTCAAGGCTCACAAGGCCATCACCATTTTTGTCAAGCATCTCGAAAATCCGGTGCACGTCGTTGGAGTTGACAGAAGACATGTTGATGATAGAGCCCTCGTCTGATGTGTTAATGATTCGTGTACTTTCAATTTTGAAGAGGAAATAGAGAGGATAAAGACTATAAATACAAGGATGTTGTAGAAATCTATATTGTCCTTGCTTGTATGTTCAAGATGACAAGTTGCGAACATTATTGAGGTTGAGATTATATGAAAAAAGTTGCAAGAACATAGATACTTTTCTGCGGCTTCTTGTGTTCATTCAAAAGACAAAACAAGAGTTTTGTGCGTGACGACTGTAATCTCTTTCTCTATGTTTAATGGTGTGTTTGGTTGGGTGGATAAAAAAATAGAAGGCTAAAAAGTAAGAGTGACATATTTTCTATTCTTCAAGGGATGAATACTTATTTTCCTCCTCTGTATTGATAAAAGGGGTAAAAAGTTAGATTTATTTTTTGTGTTTGGTAATTGGTAGGATGGAAAAGTGGGCGGATGAAAAAAGTATAAATGCATATTTTATCAATGTGTGTATATATATATAATTAATATGTACATAATATAAAATAGATAAATAGGATATATTCATTTCAACATATATAATTAGCTTTTCATCTATTTTTCCCTCCAATTTTAGGGGACAAATTTTAATGAGTTAAAAATAAGATTGATTCATTCATTTTTCCATCATTTCTATTTTCCTTTTATATCAAATATGATATTTTATCTATGTTTAGATTATTCTATCATACCAAACAAAACATAAAATTCCGATAAATTAACTAACGCCCTCAAATTAAAAACACACAACAATCGTTTTATACAACTAAAATAAATAGATCCAAAATTTTTCTAATACTTTTTTTACCATTTATCTTCATGGAAAATCATTCACTATTAATGATTTAGGGACTCACTTGAATATAATTGGTCTCACATAAATTAACAGTAAGTAATTTTTCAAAAAAATATATATACAGAAAATATTGTGCAAGGGATCTCACTCCTAAATATAAACTCTTTACTTTTCGTAAGATGTAACATAAAATCCCCCTTTGACATATGTTGTTACACCCTAACTGACTTGGGTACAAATGGCCGGTCTTGGTGGCACCTTGCACTAAGTTGGAATCAATGTGACACGGCTAAGTGGTTCGATAGATTGGGGCGAACCAAGACAGCATGAGAACACCCGGTTGAGAATGACAGCATGTGGTGGGCTCAATTGAAGCAATGTGGGGGCATAGCTTCGGATTGCATGGCATGGGTGGAACCCAACATGCACATTGATTCGTGAAGCAAGGCTGACTGCTAAATTTGGGCATATGGCTGCTCAATGCATGTGACCAGGAGGATGTGGGCAGTTGTAGATACTGAGACACAGTCAAGGCAGTTGCTGAAGCAGTTCTGGGCATCTCTAGTCTGAATCCAGTCCAGATGCATGCTGATAAAGGGCAATTCCACATCAGTTACTGATAGGGATGGAACTGCCTGCCAGATATCGCACAGAGACCAAGCCTACTAGCCAAGTATGCTATGGAATAACAAAAACGTGTGTAACTACCCGTTGGTAGATGGGGGCGTCATCTGCCTTACTCCTGTATAAATAGGGGTGCTTGAGCATTCTGATAGAGAGAGTGTGTGTTCTGGCTTTGAGAGTCTTTGTAAATTATTGAGTTAAATATATAAGGTTTGGGAGTTTTGTCCTAGTAAATTCGTATGTGCCTTCTGTATGAGTTTCTGTCCCTTATTCTTGAGTTTGTGTGTGGCTTGTTGCAATAGCAACGCCTTCACAGATAGCCTCGAAAGAAAAACGAAAGTTACCCCGTGACAATTTGGTATCAGAGCTAGGTTTCTGGCAATAGATCAACTATGGCTGGCGAAACGAATGTTGATCTGAGGGAAAGGGTGGCACATTTGGAGCAGTTGGTTGGTCCTCCACAGTCCGGTGATGTTGTGGCTCTCTCTGTGCAACTTGAGTTGCTATATCAGTGGTTTGAAGAGATGCGTGTTGCACATGAACAACTTCAAAAGACTGAATTTGATCACTTCAGTCGAGTGAAAAACGAAGTCGTTGACGTGCTGGCTACGATCTCCACATGAATCGATGATATAGGAGAAAAATTGAGTTCCCTCGAGACAGACGTTTCAGTGCTTAAGAAGGCACTGTAGAATGCTTCTTTGGTTTTTGACAGTGAAAACATTCAGAAAACTAAAGTGTCTGACCCTAAGCCTTTCACAGGCAGTCATAATGATAAAGAACTTGAGAACTTTCTACTTCAAAGCAGTCCGCACTCCGGATGCTGAGAAGTTAGATCTTACTAGCATGTACCTGTCTGGTGATACAAAATTATGGTGGCGAACACGTTTTGACGACAAATCTCGTCCTCCAAATACTATTTGGGAGTCTCTGTCCGCTGAAATGAAGGAGTAATTTCTTCCTAGCAACACAGCTTGGCAAGCCCGTGATGCATTGAGGAAACTTTGACATACAAGCACCGTGAGGAAGTATGTGAAGCAATTCTCGTCTTTGATACTTGACATCAAAAATATGTCAGAGGAAGACAAGTTATTCAACTTTATGTATGGCCTCTAAACTTGGGCACAGACAGAACTTCGTCGACAAGGGGTGAAAGGCATACCCGTTGCTATGTCCACAGCAGACGCGCTGGTTGACTACAAAACGTAGGCTAACCCTCTAGAGAAGGAGTCAAAAGGGAAAGTCAAGTTCCCTAAGAAGGACAAGAAGAAGAAAAAGGTTGAGAAGTTTGACAATTCAGAAAAACTGACTAACAAAGCCTCTTCATCAAAGGAAGGTGCTGACTCGGGTTGTTTTATCTGTAATGGCCCTCATCGTGCCAGAAATTGCCCCAAGAAGAAAAAGCTCAGTGCCCTCATGGCTGAGGACACTGATTGTTCTGACGAACCAACATAAGTCAATCCATTACAATTCCTTAATGCAATTTGCAAAGAGGAGACAATGGCAAAGAGGGGGTTGATGTTTGTGCAGATTCACCTGAACAATGTGGTTGTCCAGGCAATGGTTGATACAGGTGTAACCCATAATTTTGTTTCTGACCAGGAAGTACAGTGGCTTAGTCTGGCTTTGGTGAAAAACTCTAGCCAGATTAAGGCTATTAATTCAGAGGCAAAACCAGTATGCGACGTGGCAAGAGAAGTCCCTTTAAAAGTTGGTGATTGGCAAGGATCACGTGATTTTATGAAAATCCCTCTCGATGATTTCTAGGTAACTCTTAGACTGCAATTCCTTACAAAGGCAAAGGTATCTATTATGTCGCATTTACAGGGGATGTTTGTGATGAACATGCCCAATCCCTGCTTTGTTCCCCTCGCTAAGGCCAAGTCTTCGGGGAAAATATTGTCTGCCTTGCAAATAAAAGATGGCTTGCGGAAGAGGGAAGCAACATACTTGGCTGTTTTATTTGAAGAAGATGAGTCTAAAGCATTGCAAGTCCCTGAACCAGTGCAACAGTTGCTGGTTGAGTTCAAGGACATGGCACCTAAAGAATTGCCAGCAAGGTTACCGCCAAGAAGGGAGATTGACCATGCCATCGAGTTGATTCCAGGGGCAAAAATCCCTGCCCAGGCTCCTTATCGAATGTCTCCATCAGAGTTAGCGGAGCTAAGGAGACATCTTGGGGGTTTATTGGACATTGGGTTCTTTCAACCTTCCAAGGCACCCTATGGAGCCCCTGTTCTGTTTCAGAAAAAAGAAGGACAGATCCTTACAGCTTTGTGTAGACTATAGAGCCCTCAACAAAGTCACTATCAAGAACAATTATCCAGTGCCGCTTGTTGACGAATTATTTGATAGATTGGGAAAAGCGGTTTTCTTCACCAAGATGGATTTGCGGCTGGGATATCATCAAGTTAGAATTGTAGAGGGAGATGAGGCGAAGACTGCTTGTGTGACAAGGTATGGATCATATGAGTTTTTAGTCATGCCTTTCGGCTTAACCAACGCCCCTGCTACATTTTGTAACTTGATGACCAACGTATTTCGGGAATACTTGGATCGTTTCATGGTGATTTATTTGGACGACATAGTTGTTTACAGCCAGACTCTTGAGGAGCATGTTGAGCATCTTAGGCTGGCCTTGACAAAGTTGAGGAAAGCCCAGTTGTATCTGAAACCAGAAAAATGTGAGTTTGCCCAGAAGGAAATTTTATTCCTTGGGCATATTATTTTTGCGGGCGTGGTGAAAATGGACCCAAAGAAAGTTGAGGCCATTGCAGATTGGTCTGTCCCTACTAAGGTTACTGAACTTCGTTCTTTTCTTGGTTTGGCAAACTATTATCAAAAATTTGTGAATAATTATTCAAAAAAGGTCGCGGTGCTGACTGATCTTCTAAGGAAGGATAGGATATGGAACTGGTCCTATGAATGCCAGGAGGCATTCGATCGATTGAAGGCGGTGGTGATGTCTAGCCCAATTTTACGTTTACCTGACTTTGATTTGCCTTTTGAAATCCATACAGACGCATCATACTTTGTTCTTGGAGGGGTGCTGGTGTAGAATGGGCATCCGGTGGCATTTGAAAGTAGGAAGTTGAATGATACCGAGAGGCGGTATTCAGTGCATGAGAAGGAGATGACAGCAGTCATTCACTACATCAATGCATGGAGACATTACTTATTGGGGAAGTATTTTCTTGTACTGACAGATAATGTGGCTACCAGCTGCTTCAATTCCATGAAGAAGCTGACACCAAAACAAGCAAGATGACAGGACTTTCTTGCCTAGTTTCATTTCACATTGCAGTACAAGCCTGGCAGTGCAAATCAGGTTGCTGATACTCTTAGTCGAATCCCAGTTGCTGATGGGACGGTCGCTGCACTTAGCCAGATTGTAGGAGACATACTGCAGAGAATTCAGGATTAGACAAAAGATGATTCAGTGACTAGCTTATTGTTGAAGCAGGTCCATGAAGGGGTGACTCGGTGATTTTGGGTAGAAGATGGTGTGCTCTACGCCAAAGGAAGGAGACCCTATGTTCCGAAGTCAGAGGGACTTCGACAGATGTTGCTGAAAGAAACTCATGATGCTCTATAGTCAGGACATCCAAGGCAGCAACGGACTCTTGTCTTGCTTGCAAAAAGCTATTATTGGCCCCGCATGGAAGCAGATGTGGAGCTGTATGTTCACACTTGTTTGGTGTGCCAGTAAGATAAGATAGAAAGGAAGAAGGTGGCGAGTACATTGGAACCCCTCCCTATTCCAAGTAGACCTTGGGAGAGTGTTTCCATGGACTTCATTAATGGCTTGACTCAGGTGAACTATTTTACTTCGATATTTGTGGTTGTAGACATATTTTCGAAGTATGCCACTTTTATTGCTGCTGCAAAAGTATGTACGACAGAAGTTACTGCTCAATTGTTCCTCAAGCATATTGTGAAGCTTTGGGGTCTTCCGCTAGACATAGTCAGCGACAGGGATACTCGGTTTACTGGCCGTTTATGGATGACTTTATTTGAACTACTGGGCACACAGCTCAACCTTTCCACCAGCAATCATCCGCAGACAGATGGGCAAACTTAGCGGGTTAATGCAATGCTAGAGGAATATCTTAGATATTATGTCACAGCGAACCAGGACAATTAGGTGGATTTACTTGATGTAGCCCAATTCAGTTATAACCTCCAACATAGCTCTTCCACTGGAATGAGCCCATTTGAGTTGGCAACTGGCCAACAGCCTCTTATCCCGCATGAAGTTGTCAAGCAGAAGTCTCAAGGGAGATCACTTGCAGCATACCATTTTTCTCGAGCCAATCAGGAGCGGACCGACGAGACAAAAGAATATTTAACTAAGGCGGTGAAGAGGATGAAAAAGTGGGCAGACAAGAATAGGAGGGCAGTAGAGTTCGAAGTGGGTGACAAAGTGATGCTGAAATTGACCCCACCAATCTGGAACAAGATCTCTCGAAAGTCTGCACACAAGGGACTAATCCAGCGCTATGATGGCCCTTTCCTTATAACAATGAGGATTGACAGGTTGGCCTATAGGCTAGATCTTCCCAGTCGTCTCAAGCTTTATCCAATTTTCCATGTTGCCTTCTTGAAGTCTTATATTGAGGACCCGGAGGAACCTAACAGATACGTTCGACGTCGGGCTCCTCCAACAATCAAGAAACAATTCACAGAAATAGCTGAAGCTATCCTTGACCACAAGACTGAGGGAATGAGTAAGAAAAACAGAAGAACTCATTACCTAGTCAAGTGGAAAGGGAAAGCACCAGAGGAAGCCACTTGGGAGAAAGAGACGACATTGTGGCAGTTCGAGGATCTCATCAAGCAATACCATGCCTCCATTCCAACGAGGTCATTGGATACTTTAGGTGAGGGTGGCTTGTTACACTCTAACTGACTTGGGTACAAATGATCGGTCTTGGTGGCACCTTGCACCAAGGCATGCCATAAGTTGGAATCAAGGTGACGCGGCTAAGTGGTTCAACAGATTGGGGCGAACCAAGGCAGCATGAGAACACCCGGTTGAGCATGGCAGCACGTGGTGGGCTCAATTGAAGCAATGTGGGGGCATAGCTTCGGATTGTATGGCATGGGTGGAACCCAGCATGCACATTGGTTTGTGAAGCAAGACTGGCTGCTGAATGTGGGCACATGGCTGCTCAATACATGTGACCAGGAGGATATGGGCAGTTGTAGATGCTGAGACACAGTCAAGGCAGTTGCTGAAGCAGTTCTGGGCGTCCCTAGCCTGAATCCAGTCAAAATGCATGCTGATGAAGGAAAGTTCCACATCAGTTACTGATATGGATGGAACTGTCTGCCAAGTGTTGCACAGAGACCAAGCCTCCTAACCAAGTATACTATGGAATAGCAAAAACGTGTGTAACTACCCCTTGGTAGATAGGGGTGTCATCTGCCTTACTCCTGTATAAATAGGGGTGCTTGAACATTCTGATAGAGAGAGAGAGAGTGTGTTATGGCTTTAAGAGTCCTTGTAAATTGTTGAGTTCAATATATAAGGTTTGAGAGTTTTATCCCAGTAAATTTGTGTGTGCATTCTGTGTAAGTTTCTGTCACTTATTCTTGAGTTTGTATGTGGCTGATTGCAATAGCAATGCCTTCACAGGTAGCATCAAAAGAAAAACGAAAGTTATCCCGTGACATATGTTATCAGTGAAGCGTGTTTAAACTTCTAATATTGGACCTTATTCCACGGTAAGATGAGAATAAATTACACTTTGAGTGGTTTAATTATGGCCTCAATTCTATTTTGCCCCTTGAACTATTAAGTTTTTCACATTGTATTTTCAATTACTTGAATTAGTTCACAATTTCCCAAAAGCAAATTGTAGATAGGAAATCTCCAAGGGTCGAAACAAAGTAGAACAAAATCATATAGCTTGGTGGAAAAAGTGAAATAATGTTTTGTCAAATGTATGACAGAGGTCAGATATTGAGATAATAAAATACGAACAACCATAGTGGAATGTGCAATGTAATAATTATAATCGATGAAGGGTCAATATGAGACGGGGCAAGGTGTAATTTTTTCTTTAAAATTAATAATGTTAAGTTTGACCTAAATAACATTGCTCAAAACTTGGATTGATGGTCGTCATTTATTTGACTGCTCTCTCTATTTTTCTCTCTCGGCCAATGCTCTCTCAATAATTGGACTCGTAATTTTTGTTTTCTTGAAAATTAGATTTTGATATCTGAAATTTGATTGAATTAAATTACTTTTCAGAATAAATTATCTTGGTAGATTGATTTTGGCTCCATACCTGTTTGTAGTCCCCCAACCCCATCGCAACCCTCATCTCTCCTCACAACCCTCCATCCCCTGCTTGTACCGATATTTGTTATATTTATAGGTATTTTTATTACTATTGTGGTACCAAAAAAAATAATAAAAATAATTACCACAATAGTGTTACAAACACCCACAAATATGGTAAATCACTCATAAAAGTGATAATTTTTTTGGTTTTAAAATGACTCACAAAAATTATAAAAATACTTATTAAAATAGTAAATTTTATTTTTGTAGGTACAATACCAAAAAAAATTTTTGGATACGGTAGCCAAACCCGGAAACAATTATATCATTGTCCAGGGTCAAATTTAGAAAATCAGGTGATTATATCTGTAATTATTTGTCAACCTATGCATGATACCATTAATGAACCCGTGGTGGAAACAGTTAATGCCAACCTTTATAATTTCTAGGAAGATTAGTTCCATTATGTATGTGGTCCACTTTGGCGATGGCTAAGGAGTGGCACATGTGTGTTTGCACAATTTCGGGGGAATCTCAGCCTCTTAGAGTACTAAACTACGCATATGGAGTATATACAATTCCCCATCCTACATGCATCGAAAAATCACTAGGATACATCTCTTGGACAGGTTCAAGAGGAGACTCAGTCCCACTGTGTGCAAACACACAATTGAAAATCTCCTTCACAAAACAAGAGAGATATATGTTGAAGTATAAATATTTAATTTATATCATCTCTAACAATAACTTAAGTTTTTGGAATAGAAGATTGTTTAACGTGGTATCAGAACAAAAGGTCTTGTATTCGAATCTCTTCGTCATGCTAATTATTAAAAAATTTCTACATATTGGGTCCAAAATCTAGCATGTACGTGAGGGGACGTATTGAAATATAAATACTTAAATTACACCCTCTATAACAATTAAAGATTTTGGAATACATGACTATTTAACAATATAGAGAGAGAAACCATATCGAGGAAAAGATGTCATTATGGAGGCTATTCTTAAACTTAGATCTAGATTCCCTCCAATTTTTTTTTCCTTTAATTTCTGTCCTGGTAATTCATTTATTATTAATGAGTGAGAGACTCACTTGTACATAATAGATCACATTTGAATTCACGATAAATGATCTTTAAGAAGATAATTGGAAAATGATATAATGTAGGGGATCCCACTTCCTTTAATGTGATGTTTGTGGTTTTTATCATTAAGGAACTTCTATAAAGAGAGAGAGAGGGGGGACTATAGAAAGAAGGAAAATCAGAAAAGGAAAAAACCTTTAAACTGTCAACTGTGACTCAATAAAATTACTTAGAAAACATTATGGTAGAATTAGTCTAAAGACTTTGTTTTGAGGAGTTGATCATGTACGTGCTTAAGACATTTGCATCCCCTTAATTTTAATTAGTAATACTATTTGAATCTAATTTACTGATCTAATTACTAACTTAATCACATAATCATGGGATTGACAGTGGACCCCAGCGTTATCTGCTATGAACTTAGGGATTGTAATGAATTAGGTTAATAAATTAAGTTCAAATAATATTATTATTTTAAATTTTTGCTTATTTTGGTTAAGTTTAGTCGTTCACAGATTTTTATCCATTGACATTAAGATGACCAATGAAGGTAACAAAATGTGTTTATTTGGACCGAAATTGATAAAATTCAAGAACAGTCAACTTTTTTCATAATTTTCAAATGTCTCTCACCACCCTCACATTTGAACCTAGAAACTGTGTTTAATATTTCAAACAATATACCATGAACCGCAAACAATTGACATGCTAGTGTAACAATTCTAGGAATATGATTTCATATTAGTCACTAATTACAATATAAACAAGGCATATAGTACGTAGCAGCAATAATTACAAAATGTAGTATTCAAAGACTGAATCTAGCTGATCATCACGATCATAGTACAAATATCAAACATTTGTTCCTGGAAACATCCTATGATTTGGCAGGCAACATCATGTTCTTGAACTCCTCGAAATCAAGCACCCCATCGGAATTTGAATCATAAACATTAATCATGCTCGTCCCACAATCCTAATCTCAATAACACGCTTTGAAGCTCCTCGCATGAAATAAATCCGTCTCCATCCAAATCATAGACCTTGAAAGCCTCAACAAGTTCACTATCCATGTCGTTACCCTCCTCAATTGCTTTGCTTTTATCAATATTACTCTTGATGATAGTGTCGTAGAAGAGCGAGAAATCAATAAGGTCGAGGGTTGTTGTCCCCATTGATAACTCGAGCTCGTCTAGGCTCGGGTGGATGCCTATTTTCTCAAGAAGCCATTTAAGCTCATCAAGGCTCACTAGGCCATCACCATTTTTGTCAAGCTTCTCAAAAATCCGGTGCAAGTCCTTGGAGTTGACAGAAGACATGTTGATGATGGTGCCAAGGTTTCAAATATGGTGAAGTTAACTTGTCTGATGTGTTGATGATTGGTGTACTTTCACTTTTTGAAGAGGAAATAGAGAGGATAAAGGCTATAAATACAAGGATATTGTAGAAATCTATATTGTCATTGTTTGTATGTCCAAAATGACAAGTAGTGAACATTATTGTGGTAGAGATTATGTGAAAAAAGTTGCAGGAAGTTTCTTGGAGGAGTGGTTGAGGAAAGAACATAGATACTTTTCTACGGCTTGTTGCGTTTATTCTAAGGACAAAACAAGAGTTTTCTTGCCTGAAGACAATGCTCTCTTTCTTCATGTTTTATAGTGTGTTTAGTAGGGTAGCTATAAAATAGAATAATGAAAAGTGGGACTTGTACATTTCTATCATTTGAGAAAGGAATTCTTCCTCCTCTCCTTTTATTTGGTAAGATGGAAAAAATTATAGAGGTATATTTTACCATTGTATGTGTGTGTATATATATATATATATGAAATTAATGTGCAATAATATGTAATAAATAAATAAGATATAAACATATTTTAAAGGATATAAAAATAAATCACATACATTATAACACATAATTAACTTTTCATCTACTTTTACTCTTAGTTTTGGAGGGATAAATTTTGGTGAGCTAAAAAGAAGACTAATCTACCCATTTGGACAGGGACAGAGCAAGAGCCAGAGCCAGAGCCAAAGTTAGTATTTTGTTTTAGTGGGAGCAACCTAAAATTTCTAAATTTAAACTATAAATGCTACATTATTTTCATCCAAATGTATATTCTTAATAAACATTTTTGTTATGTATAGTTCTATAAAAAAAAAATGTCATTTAAATACGCAACTCGTATATATGAGTGATGTACAAAAAAAGGCAACAAAATAGACTTCACATTAAAAGATTATCTATTTCTTGACTAGGAGGCGATTGTTCCAATGTTGATTTTCTTACAATAACCTATCCATAACTGATTAAAAAATAAATTTGTCTACTTAGATTCAAATTTAATAGTTTGTCATTAAGTTTGTAACGAATGACATAATGTACTACACATAATCAAAATATAATCCATAAATCCACAATAATATAATACTTGTGTGTATTTGTTGCTGAAATTTCAGATATAATTCTGTTGTATACGGGTCTTGTTGTACTGAATTTTTAAAAGAAATAGACAAGTTTTTGGAGTGGAATTTATGTGATTCACTACAGTAGATTTTGTCTTGTTCATGCTTCATTTTGTGTTAAAATTAAAGTGATATACTACAACAAAAATCAGCAATTGTTTTGTTTTTCTTGAGTCTTGTTCTTGTGGTTTTTGCGAGATAATTGTTGCTATATACCTAATACCAACAACCAAGTAAGTTGATTTATTGATGGACTAGTTATTGCATGTGCCTGAAGATACAGAGTAATACAAAATGGTAAACACAAACATATTTATATTCATATCCAAAATCAAATCACAAATATAAAGGAGAGATAAATGAATTTAAGCATCAGTTACAGTAGGGGTGAGAGGTAGTGGGCGGCAGTGGTGGTGGTAGGAGACGATGACGGTTGTGGTGAGGGGCAATGACAGTGGTGGCGATGGTGGTGGTGGTGGTGATGGCGACAGCGACGACTATGACGACGATGGTGGTAGAGGCGAAGACGGTGGTGGTAGAAGCGACGAAGGTGGTGGTGGTGGTGGTGAGGGAAGGGTGGCGATGATGGTGGTGGCGGTGGCGGTGGCGGCAATGGCGACAACAGTGCTGGTGGTGGTGGAGGCTACGGTGGTGGCGATGGTGGTGGTGGTGGTGGTGGTAGAGATAGTGGTAGTGGTGGGACGGTTTCAAACACTATTTTTTTTTTAAAGTATTTATGAGAAATAATTCGTAGATGTATTTTTAAAAAGTCACTACAAACACACTTTAGGGGCTTATTTTTTCTATTAAATTTAAGGTATTTATATTAATCGTTATATTAACTTTAAAGTAAAATTTAAACTGATCTAAACCGCAAAAAATAAAAATTATTTTTTTTATCTTTTAAAATTTGAACTGTAAGGTACTTTATTATATAGATACACTAAAACTTCCAAGAAATCAAAGGAACGAAAGAAATGAGGATTAATGAAAAAAAGCAGAATTGCAGAAACCCAAGTTCGAAATAAGAAGACGTTCATACTAGTAAAAGGCGTGAAATGAGTGAATGGTAAAAGTTATGTTTAATGGTTTAAAAATTACACTAACCTCACATATACTTTATGTAAATTTTAATAAAGGCAAGATTCAGAAATTTTTGAAATTTTCAAAAAGTCACCTAGGACCCAAAATTTTTTAAAATTCCAACGAGGGCAGCTACCCCCACTGCCCCAACACTAAATCTGCCTCTGCACCTAAATATAATGGGTCCAACATAAATATACAATAGATAATCGACCAAAAAAATGCAGAAAAAATATTGTTAACGGCATCTCACTACTAACTTTTCGTGAAATGTAACATGAAGTCGCCCTCTCACAAATGTCTAAGGAAATGTGTTTAAACTTCTAATATTGGACCTTACTTCATATTAAGATGAGACTAAATTACACTTTGACCAATTCAACTATGACCTTAATTCATTTTTATCCGTTAAACTATTAAATTTTTCACATTGTTCCTTCAACTACTTAAATTGATTCACACCTGGAACCTCGCATCTATTGAAATTAATACCTATTTAAGCATTGCATCTTAAGGTTGTGTTTCCATTTTCAGTTATATTTGTTTATTTCTTTTTGCTTTTAGTTTAATGAGGATAGAGTTCTTGGATTTTTATTAAAATATTTAATTTGTTTTTATTCTTTTGTCATAGAGTAGTGTCACAATCACGCGTGATTAACAATACAAACTTTAGATACACACTACCATTTAAGAAACAGTAATGCTAGATTAATCAAATTTTGGGACTAAATTTAGAGTCCAAATGACATGACAGTTGACTTTAACTTCTTTGATTAGTGTCATATCATTTGAGCCCCAATAAAAACTTCAAGGGTTCTTTGGAAACCGCTACATCTAATTAAACTTATTTGACAAAAAGTACATAGAACAAAATGTAAGTTAAAAAAACATAAATACCCATTTTAGGGTCATTTAATTCAAAATCTCTTATATTTAATGTACTTTGATTCATGTGTGTTTGTTAATACATTTAAATATGTATTGAATGAACCTTCATTTATGTGTATTTTTTAATACATATATATATATATATATACACTTATTTATACTTATTTATATAGTATACACGTATATACGAATATATATAAATAAGTATATATATTCGTATATATATATATATATATTTGTATATATATATATATATATATATATATATATATATATATATATATATCATAGT
>CAUOFW020003503.1:486260-548654 GCA_963454935.2 Ilex paraguariensis | reverse complement strand
TATATATATATATATATATATATATATATATATATATGTTTGTTGTTAAATCTCTTATTTAAATTTTGAATTATTTTTATTGCACCTTGATTCATGCGTTTTTTTTTTTTGAAAAGTGATTTTGTTTTCAAATTATATTTAATGCACCTTGATTCAAAAAAAAAAATTTTGGAAAATAGTTTTATTTTCAAATTAATTTAATATCCGAATAATGTAATAGTATAACAATAACAGTATAACAAATACACTGTAACAAAAACAGTGTTTAGTAGTTTTGTGTATATGGTAACAAATTCAAAACAGAGATGAACTATTTTAAATGAAATTATATGAAACTATATGTTTGACAAAATGTAATAATATAATATTTTGTGTAAATAGCTTGTTACACTATTATTGTTATATTGTTACATTGTTAGTGTTACACTATTACTCTTTTATTGTTACACTGTTATACTTTTATTGTTACACTATTACACTATTACACTATTCTGATATTAAATTAATTTAAAAATAAAACCACTTTTTAAAAAAAAATGCATGAATCAAGGTGCATTAAAAGATAATTCAAAATTTAGATATAAGATTTAACAACAAGTATATATATGCATATGTATATATTTATATATACATAAATACATAAATATATATGTATTTATGTATATATCACATGGTACATTAAATATACATGGATTAATGGAGGGTAAAAATGTCACAATAAAAATAGATAAATTCAAATTATGTACTTGGATATAAATAAGTATTAAAATTAAGTACTTAATAACCTTACATTTTTTAGTGTGTACTTTTTGTCAAATAAGTCTAATTTGGTGTATCCCTTACAATTTATCCAAATTTTAAATAATCAATTGTCATGTTATTTGAGTTCTAAATTTAGTTCAAGACTAGCAGTATCTCACAATAATTGCTTAAGAGAGAACATATCAACAAAAAAAAAAAGTTTGACCTTTTTCTCCAATTTTTATTTGAAAAAAACTTTAGTTTCCCAAAAAGTCAAGGTGATTTGACTAGAAAAATCAATTAATATCACGTTAAATAAGATTATTTAGTATTTTATGTCCCAAACCAAAAAAAAAAATGTATTTCATGTCACGTTGAACATGTCAGCCAAAAACTCTCCTTTTTGTTTTCGTTTTACCTTTTTTTTTTGCCGTAAGGATAGAATATATTTCCATACCTCTCAAAATGTGTATACATGTAAGTATGTATAGATAGATAGATAGATAAACATACACCTACGTTTCTATTTGGTATGTTTCAACTACAAAACACCTAAAATCAAAAAAATATTTAAGCGGAAAAAAAATCAAACAAGATAGTTCAGATTGCATTAAATGGTTAGAGTAATGTTACATTGATCAAAATTTTGGACCAAATTTAGAGCTCAAATGACATGACAGTTGATTATTTGAAGTTTTTATTAGAACTCAAATGACATGACACCAATCAAAGAAGTCCAAATCAACTGTCATGTCATTTGAACTCAAAATTTTATCACAAATTTTGGTCAGTCTAGCATTATTGAAATGGTTAATATCTTGGAGTCCCAAGACAAGAGAGATGTGCTAATTGACTTGATGTATATGGTATGTTGGTCCTCACGCACATTTGAAATTTATGTAGCAATCATAAGCTTAAAAGACACGGAGACAATTTTCGGTTGTCAAAAAAGATGTCACACCTTTATGGCCACGAATTAAGCTGAAAATAATAGGCGACCCATGGATTTTACATGCTCACCTAAGCAGGAAATACATCTCAAATTTGACATTTGTTTTCCAAGCCAATTACCTACATGGCTCTGCAGATGTTTTTTGTTCTTTTTTCTAAATGAACTTGGTTAAGGGTATAGTAGTCTCTCTAGCTAGCCTATTGCAAGACCATTGTTTTTTTTTTTTCTATTCATGAGTTTTGTGTATGTTTAAAGCACCATCAATAAGGAAGGAGATCACGTGAAACTCGTAAAAGTTAAGGGTGCAATGTGTCACGGGGCCTAAGTAGAGGGGCATTTTGTGAGTAACCTAAATAATTATGAAGTGTGAGGGTATACAATCCGCAGAGGGAATATTCCTAGATATATCATTTCATTTAGTCACTAATTACAATATAAACAATGCAAACAGTAGTTAATAATAATTACAAATGCAATACTTACAGACAAATTAAACCTTTGATTTGTAGATGATTCTGTTGAATATTAAGTAGCTGACCATCACAATCACACAAATCAAACGTTTGAACAAATAAACATGCTATAGATTAGTAAGCAACATCATGTTCTTGAACTCTTCAAAATCAATCACCCCATCAGAGTTTGCATCATAAACGTTAATCATGCTCTTACAATCCCGGCCACAATGTTCGTCCCATAATCCTAATCTCGACAACACGCTCTGAAGCTCCTCGCACGAAATAAATCCATCTCCATCTAAATCATAAATCTTGAAAGCCTCAACAAGGTCTGTCTCCAGGTTGTTACTTTCCTCCCCTTCTTTGCTTTCGCCTACGTTACCCTTGATGACAGCATCGTAAAAGAACAAGAAATCAATAGCGTCGAGACTAGTTTTGCCCAACGATAACTCAACCTCGTCTAGGCTGGTGTGTAGACCAATTTTCTCAAGGAGCCATTTCAACTCATCAAGGCTGACAAGGCCATCTCCATTTTGGTCAAGCTTTTCGAAAATCCGGTGTAAGTCGCTGGTGTTAATAGAAGCCATGCTGGTGCAAAGTTTTTCTATGTGGAAAAATTGTCGAACGGTGTACCTGCACTTTTGAACAGAAAATAGAGAGGAAGAAGGCTACATATATAAGAGGATGCTAGAGAAATGTCTATTATCCTTACTTGGACGACCTTGTTGACAAAATTGTGAACACTATTGTGGCTGAGATTGTGAGAAAAACAGTTGCAGGAAGTTTCTTGTAAGAATGGTATTGCGGGAAGAATATAGATACTATTTTGCGGATTGTTCCGTTCGTTCAAAGACAGAAGAAGAGTTTTCTTGTCTGAAAATTCTCTCTTCCTTATCTTAATGTTTTATAGTAGAATAAGTTATCAAAACAACAAAGTAGGGTTAGTTATAATCTACCCCCTCCAACTTTGTCCCTTATTGCAACCAATTTTCTGTGGTTTCAAATGCTGCAATTTGCCCCCTCCAAGTTTTAAGAGGATTAAATTAACTAACAACAGTTGCTGAACACCTGAAAGAACCATTACACTCACCGTCTTGTACATTAGTTTCTATATTTTTTTCTTGAAATGCCAATTTTGTCTTTAAAAAATAAGAAAACAAAAAAGGCAAGACTTAAAAATAAAGAAACCTTCGCCTTCACCTCATCATAGAGAAAGAAGGGTTTCTACTAGAAAGGGAAAGGTAATAAGAGTTAACCACTCGGGTTAGGGGAGGATGGAAGGGTGTAAGGGTAAAAAGGGAAGTATAGATATTTGGTACAGGGAAAAAATAGGTTTAAGGGTATTATTTCTTTTCAACTAATTAGGGATTAGATGAATTTTACATTTCTAACTTTTATCAATTTTTATTATCTAAAAATAACTATTGGAGTTAATTACAAAATATTCAAACTTAAAAAGGAATACTTGTTAAAATTAATACCTGAAAAAGTGAGTTACAAGTTACCCAAAATTGAAAGGGGTATTTTGTAATTAACCCTTTAAAATATTATCAAACTCGCTTACTTTTAATAAGTTGTAACATAAAAACCTAATACGGCATGTGTTACAAAGAGTGAAGGAAAATTATTGTACCCGCGGTTGCCCCAACCTCCTTGCCTACTCCCCCGAGGGGAGAGGGGACACCGATAGGCCCCTTCCCCGACCCCCAACCGTAATGCTCTAATGTTCTTTCTGGGTGCTTAGACCAAAGAAAGAGTCCAATAATTTGTAAGTGAAGTGAAATTTCATATTAATATTGAATTAAAGTTGTTAGTATCTCAATGAGGCATTGGTGTACTGGATTGAAAGAGCTAAATGACACGAGAAATTGGTTTAAATTGGTAATGGGTGGCGGTCGTGGCCAATACGGGTGGCCACAGATGATGACCGCGGCTAGTATGGGTAGTAGTTGTGCGTCACAGTCATGGAGTCTGTGTGCTGCATTTTGTGCACAAGCATGCGTACGTATTCCTGAGCTTTTTTCCTTTTTTTTTTCTTGCGCGCGTGTTCTCTATGTGTATTTTATGTGTGAGAGGTGGGAAGAAGAATTAAATTGGTCCCTCAGTCAGGGGTTTCAATGTTCTTTACCAAATTCGGGTTCTACATTTGAAGTCAAGGGTAGGTAAGCCATTTCATCTTAGAAGAAGCCTTCCGAAACGTTTTTACAAGTATATTTACAAGATATTCAACCCACATTTTTAGTCAAGGGTAGGTAAGCATGAGGGATTATTTGTTGCAAATATATATTAGCTTTATCACCTACATAATTAAATTGAATTGTTCAATTCATGTATTCTTAGAATTCATGTTAATTTAAGATCCAACAAGGTTTTTACTAACAATCATGCAACCCTCTACTTTTATCTAGACTTGAGACAGACTTTGTACGAAAACACACGCCAAAAAAAATCAATCATACACAAAAGACAGTATTTACGTGGTTCGACAATTTACCTATATCCATAAAACTGTAGAGATTTCACTATTGAGAAAAAAGAATACTGAGGGTAACTATACAGTTTCAATCCAACTCTAATCACTAAAATAACAGTTTAGGCCGTCTCCACTCACATGACGAGAGTTGCATGTTTATCTTTTGTTCAGAGGAAAAAATACAGAAGAAGAAGAATATTTCTATAGAACTCCACCAGACACCATAAACAATCAAATTCTTTCCCTTCTCATTTTCACAAATTACGTTCGGACCCCAATTTAAAAAAGTAACTTTTGTTAAGTTACAAAAAGGGGAGGGAAAATGTTTGTTTTTGGGTTGCTGCAGGAATCAAATGACAAAATGTGACTGCCAGAGATAGTATGTAAGAGCAACTCACTAGCATCACAAATACAATTCAAAACAAAACCTGTGAAATCTATTTCAGTAATCTAAACTCAGAACTTTAAGGAGAACTTTCCAGGCTCATTGTAAGTCTTTTCCAACTGTTCAACCTTGTTTATTTTGAAACCTCTGATCCTCACATCCTCTGGTGCTGAAGCATCTTTGTAATCGACAATTTCCATGATCCAACCCTTGTTTTGCACCGAACCTCCAACTTTTACATCTGCACCTTCAACAGCATCAATGACAAGAGTTCCATCCAAGGAGAGATCTTCAACTAAGACATTACGACCCTTGATCACCATGGTAGATTTCTGAGATACGGAACAGCTTCCGCTCACTTTGCTTTTAACTTCTGTGAAAGTAATTGCCCATTTGGGCTTCCATGTGATACGGGGCCATACTTCAACCTCCTGTCCATTGAACACCTGTTTTACTGGATCATCGACCTTAACACCAGCCTGGAGCAACCATAGAGGCTTATAAAGTTGAGAGAGAGAGAGAGAAAGCAAAATTTTCTTTATAAGAAAATTGTGGAGATGGGAATAGCGTGGGGTTTCCACCAACTGTATTTATCTGAGAAGGGTTTTAAACTAGCAACGAACTGCATTGAGGACTCTTTCTTCGAGCTAAAGCTCACCCTAACGAAACCATATTGCCACCCTACCCATGGACTAGTTCTGCTAATTACCATGGGCAAGAAAAGATGTCATTAAAATGTTTGCGCAAACATTTTATTGGCATAAGAACCCACGAAACAAGAAGTAGTACTAAGCTAGCATGATGATACATTCATGCTACTGGCAATTAGCAGAGCTTTTAATGTTCCCTGGTCCGGAATTCTACAGGAATTTTTTTTTTTTTTCTTTTTTCCTTTTACAATTTGCTAAAAGTTGTCAGAGGTACTGCACAAATTGCTCGACATACAACTATTGCCCTTCAACCATTGAAGAATGGTGCAGAGGTAGAATATGGAAACTGAAAGAAGCATTATCAAGTGTCATAATTTACCTTTCTTAAAATGAGGCTGTTCGCCCTATAAATAGCCATTTCTCCAGAAGTAGCGCTGTGATATGGATTTCCCTTGGGTACCTTCAGTTCAATCCAAACAAGTTATTAGAGAGAAACGGGGCACACTGACTTCAAAAACATCAATCTCACAACAGTTTCTTTTGGTGCAGAGATAAAAAACGCTATCAATGAGAAATCACCTAACCAAAACACATCTACAAAAACATACACGTAACAAACAAACTTTCTTTTTTTTTATAAGAAACAAGCAAACTTTATTAATTTAAAAAATGATTAAAAAAAAAAAAGACACATCATAGGATAATATAGATGGACAAGGTATCCATCTATGAACAGGAAAAAACATTGCTCAGCCCATAGAAATTATGTATCACATGAGGCCCTCCAATCTGCCAAAATACAAGAAAGCGGAATGCCATCAAACTCCTTCGAAGATGCCTCCTAAACTAACAGGTAAAATACGAAAGAGCTGAGATTAAATCCCTTCAGCAGCATTTTGGGGGCTTATTTTGGGTGTAGTGTGTGTGTGTGTGTGTGTGTTGGGGGAGAAAAGCAATACCAAGGTTGTCCAGACCAGCCGTTGAACCAAATATGTACACATAACTGGGGAGAAATAATATGCTAAAGACAATTCTTGACCTTGAGCTACACAATATCGCAGTTAAACTGAAACAAACCTCAACTAATGTCAAATGACCAGTGCACCAAATTCATAAAGGAGGCTATGAAAAACTGAATTCAATAACTTTTTTTTTTGGTCATAAAATCAATAACTAAGTTCTTATTTATGACCTCTAATCTGCAATGGTCAGTCTATGCAAGTAATGATTGAGTCACCAGCATCTAATAGATTTTGCTGTCTAATGAAACATTGTTACAAAACCAGAAAATTTCACTTCTTCTAGAAACAAATAGCATGTATGGATTCCGCCAATTAGAATGAAAATAGTATCTTAGCAATCAGCATCAGCTGAGGTTCTTTGCATCTGGTTGAAAGTATATTGTCAGGTCACTCCCTTCACATTCTGTCCATATGTCATTTGACAATGCAAATTATCCTGTGAATATTGACATAGGAGAGATTACTAATGATATTCTCGAAAGGGTTTCAAAAGTGAAACTCTAATAAAACCAAAATTTGTTGGACGACCAAAAATTACACTGAAATGAGATAATGAAAAGGGATATGATTGCTTTTTATTTAACAAAGCATATGGCCCCTGACAAAGAAAACTAACTGCAAAAGATTCATGTAGGCTACCCAAAATAATCGAGGCAGACTCGGGTGGGAGTGGAATCATGAAGAATAAGCTTCCAACAAATTCCACAAAAAAAATTAGGAATTTGTAAATCCCCAACAGACATTACGTTTTTTTAGTTTCATCAACAATTAGAGTTAATCTGCAAGTATGCACCTTCTACATGGATCTGAGTTGTTTCCAATTTGATCTTGTGGGATCCTAGCAAGCAGTAACATAATTATAGCAATCTGATTGTTAGTAGTTATTCACAAGTATAATTTGAGATTCAGATATCAGAATGAAAAACTGGTAGCCTTTTTATATTCAAAAAATGTGCCCAAAGTGGTTTACATGACTCTTTGGATCTTGATAGGTCATAGAAAGGCTGTCATTCACATTAGAAACTGAAGATTTCGATATCAGAATCAATAATTCGTGTGCCAAAAAACAAATAGATCAAATATCATAACAAAAACAGCATCAAATATAATATCTCAGTTCGGCTCAAGTTAAAAAATGTCTCGAACTTGACTTCTTCTAGTGCTGGAAGAAGATATACCACCATTTAATAGTGCTGGACCACCACTAGATCAACCGGACATAAGAACATGTGCCAGAAAAAAAATCACTAGAAGGAAAATTCAATGCAATACTTGCAATTAATTACTGCTAAAGGCAATGGCCTACTATTTCTGGATCACAACATTTAATGTATGTCATCTGGTGAATGATTGCAGTTCTATGGATGCCCAAGTGTCTCTATCCTGGCATGTAATAGATGTTTTTCCACAAAACTTGTTAAACCACATTTTGACTGCAGGGAATAATTCACACAATCTCAATGGACAAAGACATACCTTAGCAGCATCTTCAGGGTTGTTCTTCACGGGAGCATAAGCAAGCCATGTATCCAGCACCTAAGAAGTGATAGAATATATAATAAACTATAGACTTGTAAAAGAAACTTTATAACGTATGCAATCTAAGGAAGAAGAACCCAGAGGTCAAATGGAAATTTTTGCAATATACATTATCAACCAGGACACCATAGATTTACTTACTGTAAATCCAACCCTTGCTGATGGAGGCAATGTTTTGGGATAATCTTGCATCATACACTCTAGCCGAGTAGAAGATTTAAATGCAGTTTTGCTAGAATCTTTGTATCTGTAGCGAGAGAAAAAATACATTAGCCACTAACAGAAAGAAGAGGTTCCAAAAGAGCTCTGCCCAATTGATAATCCAACAGAAACAAAGCCCAAAGTAACACAAGTCGATGACCTACAAGTGACTAAACAAATACTGTTCAGTTTAGTTATCACGGTTTAACCATCACAATGCTTGATATCCGGAGTAAAACACACAATTTTACCTTTTTGTATATTAACAATCAAGGCCTGTGACCTTTCCTATATACAATTTAGGGCTTAAAAAATTAGCTAAATTGAACTGTGCACAGCTTAACAACAAATGGAAATGGCCTGAGAGGAATATTTCAACACATGGATTACACAACCTAGCCGAGTAGAGGATTTAAATGCAGGTTTGCTAGAATCTTTATATCTGTAGCAAGAGAAACAACAAATTAGTCACTAAAAGAAAAAGAAAGTTCCAAAAGAGCTCTGCTCAGTGGAGATTCCAATAGAAATAAAGACAATAACCACTCAAGTCAGTGTGTCACACAAATGACCAGAAAACTACTGATTTCTTTCAGTGTCATGGTTTAACCGTCACAATGCTTGATGTCTGAAGGAGCAAAACACTAGCTAAATCGGAGATCCTTGTACACTTTGGAGCTCAACAAATTAGCTAAATCGGACTGTGCAGTGCATAACAACAAATGGAAATGGCCCGAGAGGAACAGTTCAACACATGGAGCTGCACCCTGCTACTCCTAATGCCCCCACTGCCTTGCACTTCTATGTTGTAGCACACCATCTGCTTAAATCTAGCAAATCTACCCCAAGATCTCCTTTAAATTTTGGTTGTTAATCAAAGTCCGGTCATTTAAATAGGATAGGCTATTGGAGAGGGACTCTATCATCAGACCCTCTTGGGTATATTACTATATGTGTGAAGAGTCCCAATATCACCTAATCTTCCATGGCCACTTTACTACAGATCTGTAGCCAAGGGTTTGGATAACCATGGCCATCAAAAAAATGCTGGGACTTTGGAGTTAAAATCTCAGTCAGGTTGCAAAAAAATAAAAGGAAAAACAAGTAAAGATTGTCAGGAAAGAGGTATTCGCAGCTTCAACTAATCACGTACGGATGGAAAAGAAATAGACCCAAATAGCAACAAGTAGAAGCTTAATGTCACACAGGGACTTGCAGGGCTACAACTATGTTCCTGACACACAGCTTCAGAAGACAAAAAACTGAGGGATAATCGCATTTTGTTTGCTGAACATGCTGGGTTCTCTCATCTATTTCTGGTCTTTTAGTTTGAATCTAGGTTTGCTTGTGGATATGTTTAGAGAGCTTGGATTGGTCAAGGAGGTATGTCCTCATTTTACATTTGTAAAATTTTCTGGCCTATTTATGAATTTGTACTCTCATCTGTCAGTTCTTTTAAAGTAGTATATTTGATCAAACAACTTAAGTTGGTATGTGATGCAAATATAATTTGAGCTGTTATACGCCACATAGATAATGTCTTGGTTCAGAACCAGCATGATTGTTTTTTTTCCAATAGAACGTAAAAGTACTGTAACTGGTGCAGGAAGTAAGTAGATGAAAGCAATCCAAATATTTTCAGAAAATGATAATTGCAGCAAACTAAACCCTACAGAAGCATCATTATTTTAAAACGATTCTGAATCATGACAAAGAAACGGAGGGAATAATTACTTGGGGTTTACAAACTCCTTTATAGCACCTCCAGTTTTTGTAAGCTCCTCAATGTAAGGGCCAAGTTCAAAAACCAACTGCACATGAAGATAACTGCATTAGTCAACCCAAGAAAGAAACTATCTTGCTAAGGAAATAATTAATCACCTCCAAAAGAGCCAAATCTGATGGCATAAACTTCACCTTACATTCCATAAATAACGTTTGTCATAAAATGAGGAATCCATCAAAAAAAGTACATGACATTAGAAAGGACATAATGTAGGTATTTATGATGATTCTGGATCATTCAATTACCTTGTTATGCTAGTCACAGGAGACATATTAAATGAAGAGCGAATCATACAATGAGATTTTCTTGAGTGCATCCCTCATAGCCCGTGTTTTTTCATATCCACACCTATCTATGTATGCACATGCATACATATGTGGGCACCACACATGCATGTGCATATGCTTGCAATCCACACACCCACCAAAAATTAAATGCCCCCACCTCCCACAATGCACACACACACGCATAGACGTTTGCATATGAATCTCAGTCCAGAAACATGTGGGCATGTAAGCTGCACTCAAGCAACTAATGTGTGCAGATAAGATAGAGTGTCAAGATAATGGAGCAAATTTGATACTCATGGCATTATATGAGTCAATAATCCTCTGATTTTCCCTTTAGAAAGGAGACAATAAGCCTGTCAACATTGAAGAATCCACACTTTTGACAGCTGTTAGGCAAGTGATAGCATACACAAGTCCAGACCTATATAGTGAGGGTGCGTTAAGGCAAGTTGATGAGCTAATACGGATNTTGTCAGGAAAGAGGTATTCGCAGCTTCAACTAATCACGTACGGATGGAAAAGAAATAGACCCAAATAGCAACAAGTAGAAGCTTAATGTCACACAGGGACTTGCAGGGCTACAACTATGTTCCTGACACACAGCTTCAGAAGACAAAAAACTGAGGGATAATCGCATTTTGTTTGCTGAACATGCTGGGTTCTCTCATCTATTTCTGGTCTTTTAGTTTGAATCTAGGTTTGCTTGTGGATATGTTTAGAGAGCTTGGATTGGTCAAGGAGGTATGTCCTCATTTTACATTTGTAAAATTTTCTGGCCTATTTATGAATTTGTACTCTCATCTGTCAGTTCTTTTAAAGTAGTATATTTGATCAAACAACTTAAGTTGGTATGTGATGCAAATATAATTTGAGCTGTTATACGCCACATAGATAATGTCTTGGTTCAGAACCAGCATGATTGTTTTTTTTCCAATAGAACGTAAAAGTACTGTAACTGGTGCAGGAAGTAAGTAGATGAAAGCAATCCAAATATTTTCAGAAAATGATAATTGCAGCAAACTAAACCCTACAGAAGCATCATTATTTTAAAACGATTCTGAATCATGACAAAGAAACGGAGGGAATAATTACTTGGGGTTTACAAACTCCTTTATAGCACCTCCAGTTTTTGTAAGCTCCTCAATGTAAGGGCCAAGTTCAAAAACCAACTGCACATGAAGATAACTGCATTAGTCAACCCAAGAAAGAAACTATCTTGCTAAGGAAATAATTAATCACCTCCAAAAGAGCCAAATCTGATGGCATAAACTTCACCTTACATTCCATAAATAACGTTTGTCATAAAATGAGGAATCCATCAAAAAAAGTACATGACATTAGAAAGGACATAATGTAGGTATTTATGATGATTCTGGATCATTCAATTACCTTGTTATGCTAGTCACAGGAGACATATTAAATGAAGAGCGAATCATACAATGAGATTTTCTTGAGTGCATCCCTCATAGCCCGTGTTTTTTCATATCCACACCTATCTATGTATGCACATGCATACATATGTGGGCACCACACATGCATGTGCATATGCTTGCAATCCACACACCCACCAAAAATTAAATGCCCCCACCTCCCACAATGCACACACACACGCATAGACGTTTGCATATGAATCTCAGTCCAGAAACATGTGGGCATGTAAGCTGCACTCAAGCAACTAATGTGTGCAGATAAGATAGAGTGTCAAGATAATGGAGCAAATTTGATACTCATGGCATTATATGAGTCAATAATCCTCTGATTTTCCCTTTAGAAAGGAGACAATAAGCCTGTCAACATTGAAGAATCCACACTTTTGACAGCTGTTAGGCAAGTGATAGCATACACAAGTCCAGACCTATATAGTGAGGGTGCGTTAAGGCAAGTTGATGAGCTAATACGGATGGCTTACTTTTCATATGTGGAGGCAACCTGACGTTAAGCACTGGGGCCAGCCACAAAGGAATACACTTGAATTAAGATATTTTGATCAGTTTGGCCTAAAATAATTAGTCATTACAAAGCTCTCAAGCAACTAATCTATATGACTGGCCAAACAGTATACAGTCTAAAAACAAAGCAGCAAACCGGGTGATAACTCTTAGTGTCACATTGAGATGATTATGACTACAACTCCACCCAAGAAAAGATTCCAAAAGCTGGGATTCACCACACAATTGTCAGCAAAAAAAAATCCTAGTTTTAGTTCTTTTTAGGGCTTAAAAGAGGGTGTTCTGCTGGTTGTCAGCCTTATGCAACCTTCTCTGGACTTGACTCAGAGCTGTGCAAAAAAGAGAAGGGCCTAAACGCTATGATGGTTCATTCTTAACAAAACTAAGGGAATTCTAAAGTCTTGGAAATTAATGACATCCCACAAAAAAATACTCATAGAGGGAAGAACTCGGAATTACTAACAAATGCTTAAGAAATGAGTCTGTATGGAAGTCAAATGAGAGAAAAAGGCAAGCAAACAAATGCTTAAGAAATGTACACATGAATAAATGAAATGAAAACACTATATTTTTACAACAGAAACATACTTGATTTATGTTTCCAGGAAAAGGAGAATAGCCTGTTTCACAATTGGCATCCCCATCAGGATGTCCAGTTGCTCTAAGCAGAGGATCAAGCTGATTGTATTCCACATTAATCACCATCGTCCTTCCTGAAGTCAATTATATTAATATTAGCAACATGGTATTAAAGTTGAATACCCACATGAAACTTCATACTGAGTATTGCTCCTGTAGGGCATCATACTAAGTATTGCTCTTATGTGCTGCACCATGTTATATGCAAGTAATACTGACTGACAAATAAAATAGACAACTGTAACGTATGTTCGAAATATAAAAATTCAGATATCATAGTGGTATATTTTCAGCAACAATGACAAAAGAATGTTTGTTAAGAAGTACCCTACTTCCTAAACCAAGCTCTTGACATACATTTTCGGAAAGCAGAAACTGTTCCATAGAGAACCTTACATCTACATGTAACAAACTACAAATCTAATTCAATTTATCGTCATTAAAACATTTAAGCATATTAAAAAAAGATAAGTTCATTGGTAAGACATCCGACAGATAAAAAAGAGGACTTGGATGTTTGAAACACAGATATCAAAACTGATGGAATCTCAAATAGAAAATTTATTATTCTTGTGTTTTTTAGCCAGTCCCATCTCTTTTTCGTTTTAGTAAAATAACAAATCCATGAAAGAGAAGGCTGTATCATGCAAACCATATTTTTGATGTTGAGATTTGGGAGTATTAAAAAATTATAGTTTAAGAATAGGATGTAAGTTTTAAGTTCACTAACGGGACATGAAACAAAGTGCAAAGATTCAAACTAGGGACGTGGATAGGCCCTGTGCATGAGCATCGCCTTCCATTGACCTGCCGCATTTCAAATTAGTTATTTCCAGTTATTTTGGGAGTAAAAGGAACGACCAAGCTATCTGGCAGAACTGCTTAATACATTAGTAAAATTTGAATAAATTTAGTTAATTTTCCCTTTTAACTAAGAGAGTGAAGCACAATTGTTCACCTAAGTGCCACGGTCCATCAAAGGAGGACTGATTTAAGAATGGTTTAGAAAATCAATATCCTAAAGGTCGATGAGAAAGCTCAAACCTCAGACTGCGGATTCATAGTTGTGAAGCAGAAACTGAAAAGTATTATTTTGTTCCTTCTTTTTATGCTATAATCAATAAAAAGTACCATCTGCATGGATAAGCTTGGCTATGCCTCCAATGGCTTCTTTAGCTTTGCGAAGGACAGCAAGAGAATTCACTTGGTATTGCTTGGTTGCGCTAACGCCCAATGATGCTGGAATGGCCTGACATATAGGAAAGAAGATAAATATATCCACCATAGGCAAACATAACTCTCCCCCAAAGATATAGACAAAGCCAGAAAAATTTAACCAAACCTTGAACAGAAGTCCATTTGTATCTTGGAAAAACAGAACCCATCTTAAACCAGCAACATGCCTGTGTCAAAAAATGAACGTGGTCAAAGTCAGAACCATGCATTACTGGTGTTCTTACAGAAGTAATATTTTTATCTCTAAGCTTTAGAAAAAACATGTAAGGCACAAATTCAAAGTATAAATTTCTCAAACCAGAATCATGGCTGAGATCCGAACTGATTTCCAAAGGATATATCAATGTTTGAGCACCAAAAATGGAATATGAAATTGAGATTCATAAGTCAACTTCTTCTATGTTACCCATCATTACTAAGTTAAAACAAAATGTGTAAATGAGCAGCATTTTAATGTATGAAGATTTTCTCTGTTTATTCTAGTAAAATGGATTTACATGGACCAAAACCATGCCTTTGAGTTTGAAACTCAATGAAAGAGGCATTCGCACATGTATATAAAGTTTGTGGAGACCTTGCCCTGGTAATTTAGGCTATCATCAGCCAAAAACAGAAGAGGCTGCAAACCCAGATCAACAAGACGAATATGGCAAAAAGGTGAAAAAGAAAAACATACCATACTTTTAGAAGGCCACTTGAATAAAGAAGTGAATGAACATCACCATGGCCATGAGGTTTTGTCTATGACACAAAGCACAGAGAAAAGGGCATAAACAAAATTCTAAAATTTGGAAAATGGAATTCCATTCTCTTAAAATATGAGCATACTTAGTTAAATATGGAATACAAAAGACGGTGAAGATACCTGAATTCTGTATTTATTAAGTGGGTCCATAGCAAGCCTGGCATCATTATCACCTAAGCAAGCAACTTTTTCCTGGAATAAAGGTGCAGTAGCACATTTAGCGATTCCAATATAGTCAAATTTCATACAAACTCTTGAATCATGATCAGATACTTACCTGCTTCAAAAGTGTTACTTGTGTAGGCTTCATTCCGAAATAATCATTTGATTCTAACAGCTCTAAAGTACGTGAATGTGTATCATCTGATGTCATTATAACAAAAGGAATCTCTCTTCGGCATTCACCTTCAAATTTTAAAGCAGCTGTATAAGTTTATAGGCATGGAACTCATTTATCAGTTTAATGTAGAGATCACCTTGAAAAACGTCTCACAGAATGAGACCCAAAGAAGTTATCTGGTGTTCGCCAAGTGAGAGAGCAAGATTATAAGCACCAAAATTCAATTGCCCATTGCAATGATCAAATAAGGCACATCCTATCCGATATAAAAAAGTTTGTGTATGCAATCTTGCTCCATGTATATCTCAGCAGAAAAGAAAAAAGAACTCGCAAATCTTATCGGCCGATAACTACCTGGGCCACCTCATATCTGTTAAATGATCAGTGCAAAGTTGGTAAACAAATATTCTGGAGCTATAACTTAGTGCACTGCCGGATATGGCTCTTACAAAATTGATTTGTGTTCTAATTACATCTTTATACTTGGAGAAAGAAACTGTCATGCACACTACGATCCCGACTCCAGTAGCATATTACAGTCTTCACTCTATTAACAAATTGATTAAAAATTATTGAATCTCCACATTTCATACCATAAGTTTTTCCCCCATGACCAGTCATACAGATTTCAGATGAACATTTTTTACAATCAGCAAAAGCAGTTTTATGATGGGAAATAAACAAGATCTTAGGGTCTAGGAGATTTTTCTTTTTTCTTTTTTCTTTTTAATGATTCTCCCAAAAAAACTCATCTGAAATCCAGAAAGGGAATCCATAATGGCACAATTTGTGAGCAATTGTCTAGTGATAAATGTAGCCAGCATTTTTTGAGGCTAGAAAATTACTTCGGTTTTGTTTGTTTGTTTCAATAAAAACCATTTCCTGAACAAATTTGCAATTTTGTCTTCTTCAAACAAGCTGCTGCTAACTCATAAGCCTACACAATAATTGTTTCATACAAAAATGCTCCATATTTAGTTAACTTGCTGAAATTTCACTTAAAAGATTCGATGTAAAACGTGTCCACCATTATTTCTTAAGCTTGCTATAAATTCTTGGTAGGAGCAAACCTTGCACAAATCTACAGCTAGCATCTTGTAGAGCTAGAATGGACTCAATGTAGTGCTGTATGAAGCATGTTCCAGTCGTAGATTCTGAAGGAAGAGCCACCTGTCAGATAAAATAGGTAATAGTCAAAAAGTTTATACCTGATTCAATTCACGCTCTGGGCAAAATAAACAGCCAGTCTTAGTGCTAAAAACATGATATGGCACCCAATATGTTTACACGTGGACTCATTGGCATGCAGAACACAAAGCCAATATACAACGAGAGACCAAATTTAATTCTAGATCAAATGCAAGGAAAATGCTGCGACAACCAGAATTTTGATCCACTATTACGTTAAATGGAAATGGTCACACATGCAAATAAATTATTTACCTTTATTCCATTGTACCCAAGCCGTTCCCCGAGCCCCCCTGCAACCAGAACAAATGCAGCATTTCGGGCTTCCCTGACTCCAGTCTCCTCAAACTGAACAAAGTTATCCTCGCCAAAAGCTAGAACCTCCCCTGATGGAACCTGCAATAACATTGTCCACTCTATTATGAACCGTCAATGAGGTTTAAAACCTCAAGTAGTCATTCATAGAGAGTGGGTGTGCAGTAAACATCATTTAACTCCACGTCAAAAGAGTCTGATGTCCCATGTTGGGCTACTAGAAATGAGGTGAATGTGACAAAATAGAAGCCTTCGACAGACCACCACAAATAGTTTGTTCAGACAAATCAAGAAATTATTAACAAACAAAACATGAAGCAGTCAATATCCTGAACGTTGGAGAAGTGAAGGTACAGATATATGTTACCAAGTTGATGAAGATATGGTATACGGAGCTTCCTTAATCTCAGCAATTAGAGCAACACAAAATTATGATTGTCCGTGGATTACTGTTCCTTAGGTTTGATAACTGGTGCTGAAAAACCATTGGCTTCTCATACTAGTGGATCAAATGTTTTTGATGGGTAAATGGTAAATTTTATATATCAAAAAAACTGGATATACAACAAAGCTCAAACATGCTTAGGAAACACAACCCTACTAAAGGGAAAGCTCTAGGCTACACTACAAACAAGTCAACCTAGAGGATAGAAACAAGCCTCAACTACACCTTCTAAATACTAAAAATACTAAGGCGGAGCCTTTAAACTCTCCTGAAGGTCCTTAATACTTAAGGTATTGATATTTGATCTTCTAACCTTCAGACTTTGAATCATGCCATGAAGTTTTCTCTTGTTTTTCTCTTTAGATGAGAGACCCCTTTCAAAAAGATCATCATCAAATGAATTATCCAGATCTTCTTCCAACTCCTCAACCTTGTCATTTTCCTCCACATGGGAAATGTCATTTCCTCCATCTTTTCCAAGTTGGCAATTAATTGGGCTCCCAAGCTCTAGAGGAGGGCTCGAGCAAAGAACATTAAAAGGATTTGAGCATGATTCTCCTCTGCTAATGTTTCTAGTTCCTTCCACCAGAGATACCTCTATCTTATCTTTTCTTTTGCTTTTAAGAGCATCATGCCATTCATCAATGTAAGACCCTCTAATCCTGACTTCCTTTTTTTTTCCAAATTTGAGGATGATCTTGCTTAGGAGCTAATGGGCAACCAACATTAGAATGACTAAACAATTTGCGTGCTGAATATTTTCGAGGCATCCAAGGAATTTCAACTAAGATTTCATGTGTAACCTCACCCATCTTAATTTTGAAGGACTTCGTAATGCCCTTAGATGTATCAATCTCAATATACCTCCTTACAAAATTAAGCCTGCTTCTAGAAAGAGTGGGGGAATCAAGGTGCAAAGATTTTCCAATAATGCTGCCTAAGTAGCCAAATCCTTCTTCAGTCCATACCTGGACAGGAACATTAAAACGCTTAACCCATATTGGAATGCTAGAAAATTTAACTTTCGTTAGCTTAATATCTGGATGCCATTGCTTCAAAACCATGAGTTTACCCCCACAAAAATAAGGACTACCATCAAGAATTCTATTAATGGCTTCAAGGTGTTTAATTTTAGAGATATAAAACTCATTGTCCAAAGTTAACACTTCAACAAGATCATATTTCCAAGTCTAAGAAATAGCCAATTACAGATTTCTCCCACAAAGAATATCCTTGCTTAGCAATTTCCAAAGGGACTTCATAAGCGTCACCCTTAACAAGACCAATATCATGAAATTTCAATTTTGAGCTAGTAGGAAACTTTTGATTACCTTGAAAAGGTTGCTCCATTTGGGTTTAATAGCACACTGTCCATTTTGACCCAACTCTAAATTAATAACCCGATGGTTTAATGCTCCATGAGTGAGCCAGCACCACCGTGTTTCTCGTTCACCAGCTTGGACAGGAAATCCAAATTTGCATTTGGGGAGGTAGCCAAGTTTGTTGCCTCGGCCATTAACACTTCATCTTGGTGTTCAATTAGGTTTGAATCATTTGAATTTCTCTTTGTAGAAGATGAAGTAGAAGCTCCTGATGCAACTTTATTTGCATCTTGTTCCTTGTGGTTATCTTTTGAAGTTGACCGAGGCATATACCCACCAACAAAAATTGAAGATGAATGGAGGTGGTTCCCAATGAAATCTCCCTCAAATAGATCCTTTGGCGGACCTCTTATACGGGTAGATCTCCGGAGATTCATTTCGGTGATCTGAATCTATCACTTCATGCTCTTGTGATGGAGAAACTAAAATTCACCCAAAGATATCTTCTTAGAATTCCTTTTGCCGATTTTTTTTGTTAGCCTTCTTGTCCATGATTACAAATAGGCGAGAAGCATCGAGGAGGACACGATTTAGGTAAAAGATATAAGAGCAAGAAGAGTTAGTTGGACAGCATTTCTGTCAGGCATTTCAACAAACACCTCATGTGCACTGCTTAGATGGGGCTGCTGTTGAGGTGGTGGCTGAGAGTGGAGATGAATGGTGTTGGTGGTGGGGAGGGGTGTTCTTGGTGGGTTGAGGTAGGCGGTTGGGGCAGCCTCTTAGTGGGCGGGTGGGGTGGGTTGGGGGATCTGCTCTCACCACAGGCATTTAGGAAGAAAGGACCCATCCGCCTTATGATGCCAGGACAGTGAATGAGACCCCAAAAATAAGGCTATCCAAATGTGATACTTCACTTACACAATTCATATTTTTCTCTGTTCTTTTTCCTTTTCTTATGCTACTCTCTTAGTGAGTGAAACAAGATACCACTCAGTCTACCAATTAAACACCTGGATCTACACTAGAAAAAGTGTCAAATTAATTTTGTTTCCAGATTAGTACTCAGCAACCCAGTCTTCCTTTTACTTGTGGCCACCTGCAATCCATATATTGTGTGTTTTTCTTCAAATTCAAAAGGAGATTCATAAGTGACAATTGATTTCCTTAATGTTCATCTACAATACATCACACACCGTCACCGCATAACCTCAAGTTCTAATTTAAGAGGTATTTTCTGCTACCCCAAAAGCTCCATTAATTTCTTTCTTTTTGTTTCAAAAGATGATCATAATATAAAAAAAATTTCCCCCTAAACTTATATAAATTAAGAATCAAAGATAAATGCCATTGTTTCTCTCTCCGTAAGCTCACTGCATTGGCCATTGACGATATGACTTATTAGAGTTCTCACTATTTCTGTAACCTGAAAGCTTCTGCTCTTGAGAAGACTTATGCCTCTTTTTAAGATGCAATTTGTGTGGTATTATTTAATTCTTTCGTTTGTTTTCCTTTACTAAGAAATTATCAGAATATAACCCCCAATCTCACCGGTTGCAGTCAACCCCAAGTAGTGGGGATAAAGGCCTTGTTGAGCTTAGAAACCTTAATCCTACCACTCCTATAAGGTGTCATACCAGTAATTTTGATACCATTCCACAATACCTAGAGAATTTTTTCAATTTGACCTTGAGATATTTCAAACACAAGCTGGCTACATGTCAAAAAGCTACAACACATGAAGCCCCTGTTAAGCTTTTGGAGCAACTGGGAGTCTAACGGGCCCCTCTATTGAAAAGGCCGCTGATGACTTGAGTGGAACTTAAGAA
This sequence comes from Ilex paraguariensis, assembly GCA_963454935.2. NCBI lineage: Eukaryota > Viridiplantae > Streptophyta > Magnoliopsida > Aquifoliales > Aquifoliaceae > Ilex > Ilex paraguariensis. The sequence goes on along the minus strand of CAUOFW020003503.1, from coordinate 528,155 downwards.
CTAATGAATCATCTGTGATAATGAACTTTCTGGAGTTAATGCATAGCATCAGAGTCTCACGCACTACATAGTATTCCAGAGTGCATATGCAATGGTTTGGATTCAAATTTCTTTAGTGTCCTTTAGCATCCTTCTTGGTACATTCTGTTGTTCAATGATAATAATAGTAAGAGAAACTTCTCAACAACATGGTCAGTCCACCAAATCCTCTTTTACCAAATTTGGGAGTTGATTATGTGATTCTTATCAGAAACAAACGCAAAAGCCATTCTTTACACATTTAACAAATCATATGCTTCACTAGAATCAGTAGCTGACAAAGGACTCAGTTTGGAAACAAATAAAACTACAAATTTGCACATGTAGTTTGTGAACAATAAAGTAAACTAAACCATTCAATTGGTGCATTTATTTGGTTTGAAGGTTTGACTGCCAAAAGACAAAGACTATATTATTTGATACAGTCAAGCGACTCAATCATCACACCATACTTCAAAACAGACTTTTTCTCCCTATTGTTGAATGGTAAAAAAAATATAACCTTTTTAACAAGACAAATTTCAAAAGGACCTACAGTGAACTAACTTTAAATCAATTACACGAGAAGTAAAGCATACGCACAGATACATCGTTTCCAAAACATAAAGTCGTGTAACTTACAGAAGGTGTAAAGCCATCAAATGGGTTCTTTCCTGCCTTTGAGTCAGCTAATAGTTCCCTAGCAGTTCTGATATATGATACCAAACCCCCAGGATAGCTCACATTAAGTCGAGCCAACTGAAAGAAACAGCTATACATCATGAAGAGTTCTAAGAATCTACGAAATTTACATAAGGAGAAGAAATGCAAAGCATAAACAGTTTTTCTGACACAAGCCCAACTCTAAGGCAACACCATAGAGTTGTATTTAAGATTGGCAATAGCCATTAGCGCATCTCAAAAGGGAAGATATAAACCAAATAACACAACCTAAACCTCAATCTACAGTGATACTAGTAATGGTGATAGTATATCACTTAACAACAACAGCCAGCCATGGTTAAAGTCCTATAGCTGCTTCATAAGCCCAATCCAAATCTGAATGTCTAGAACTGCAAATTTCTTTACCACAAAAACAATGCCCTGTTTTTAGCTAATTTTGGCATGTTTGAATCCCGACTTTTCTGTTTTTCTAAGTCCCATAAAATTATCAAAAAATTTCTTTGAGATTTTATCCAAACTACTCCTTTTATACTCCAAAAAAAACTGAAAAAAGATTGTTCTTTTATCTTTGTCCCGTGTCTAATCCAAACTACTCTTTTTATATTCCAAAAAAACTGAAAAAAGATTGTTCTCTTATCTTTGTCTAGTGTCTAGGAGTGCGAAATTCATACTTGCAATTGAAATTCAGGAAAAACGGATTAGACGTGAAAAAAAACATTAAAATTCCCCAGTGGAATTGGAATCAAGGGAAAATTGAGTTGATGTTTAAAATTTAAGGAAAAAAATCTTCACCTTAAAATCCATGCTGTATATGCATTACCCAAAAAATCAGATAATATTTCAATACTCCCATCTTGTGAAATTTTGATCGGGCATTCAGATCTGAATGCAGATTTTCACAACATTTAGTTAAAAGTCACATGACAAGTAGAATTCGTAACATTATTGTAGAATGATTCTAACCAATTGATAGAGTGAGTAGTTTAATCAATCTATATAGAGGTCAAGTAACAGGTGCGTTTGCAGGAGATAAGCCAATTGCTACATCTGTATTATACACTACTTTTCAAGGCATTCCCACATCGACACAGCACCCAACAGAATCAACGATTTCCAATCAAAATAAAAATCCAAACAACCAGTTATACATAATATAGTATACCTGATCGAAGAAAGCTCGCTTCTCATCATCATCAACACCTGGTTCAGGCCATTCCTCAAACAGATGGCTCTGGCCCATCTCTATCAACATCTTCGCCAGCACAATCTAACCCAATATTCAAATCATACCATCAAGAATAATTCCATCGAATTATACTCCCACATACATTCACATATACCAGTGAACCAACCAACCTGTTGGGGAGAGAAGAGAGAGAGGTTATTTTGGAGATTGGGAAGAGCAGAAGAGATCCAATCCGCATGGATGTTCAGCTTGGAGAGGCTCTCAGCGGTTGATCCGAGCGTTGAAGCCATGACGCCGGCACCTGAATTGAACAGTTGAAAGAAGCAGAGATTGCTGTTGCTGTTGATTTCTTGTAAACCGACGGGATCTGCGAAGGCGAAGCTGGTGATAATTTACAAGAAATAGAGTCCTAGGCTAGAATGACAAACAGAGTGTCGTACTCCAGAGAGAGAGAGAGAGAGAGAGAGAAGCGCATAAACGAGGCAAAGGCGGGTGAGCGGGGAGAACGGAGCGGTCCCAAAATGAGTTTGTTAGTTAGTTGAATTGGATGGTGACTCTTCACCGGGTCCAACAGAAGGTCAATAATAGTCCCTTTTTTTTCCTTTTTTTTTTTTTTTTTTTTGGGTATTACAATTGGGTGTACCATTAAAGCCGACACATTTTTGCTAAAAAAAATGTCAGTCCAAACGTAAGGTAACTAAAGCATGTCTTTTAGGCTCCAATCAAAAGAAATCTCAAATTTGTACGTCTACAACGTAGTTCATATCATAAATTCAACAGAAAATTAGAGTTTAATATAATATGAAAGACTTTTAAAGATTTAAGTACATGTCTTAAACTTATCTATCTATATTACTTCTAAAAGTCTTTTAACATAAATTAGGGTAAGAAAAATGAAAAATGTTACGGGCGGAAAAAAATATTTCAAGATTCATTGTTACTCGTCGGATCAATAATTTTAAGATGATATAAGTCGTCTTTTATATGGAGATTATGTGGTCCGTTAGATATATTTTTATTTTATCTTGAAACGATCTGAACCTCTTTTTATCTTTAGAAAGTCGATCCCTTATTATATAGATATTGTATGTCACACCCTAATTGACTTGGGTGCAAATGGCCGGTCTTGGTGGTACCTTGCACCAAGGCATGCCAGAAATCGGAATCAAGGTGATGTGGCTAAGTGGTTCGACAGATTGGAGCGAACCAAGACAGCATAAGACTACCCGGTTGAGCATGGCAGCATGGGTGGGCTCAATTGAAGCAATGTGGGTGCAGAGCTTCAGATTGCATGGCATGGGTTGAACCCAACATGCACATTGGTTCAAGGTTGACTGCTGAATGTGGACACATGGCTGCTGAATGTGGGCATCTGACAGGCACATGACTGCTCAATGCATGTGACCAGGAGGATGTGGGCGGTTATAATGCTGAGACTCAGTCAAGGCAATTGCTAAGGCAGTTCTGGACGTTCCCAGTCTAGATGCATGTTGATGAAGGGCAGTTCCACAGTAGTTACTGGAAGTGGTAGAACTGTCTGCCAGATGTTGCACACAGACCAAGCCTGCTAGCCCAATATGCTATGGAATAGCAAAAACGTGGTAACTACCCCTTGGCAGATGAGGGTGTCATCTGTCTTCCTCTTGTATAAATAGGGGTGCTTGAGCATTCTGAAAAGGGGAGAGTGTTCTAGCTTTGAGAGTTCTTGTAAATTGTTGAGTTCAATATATAAGGTTTGAGAGTGTTGTCCCAGTAAATTCGTGTGTGCCTTCTATATGAGTTTCTGTCCCTTATTCTTGAGTTTGAGCTGGTTGCAATAACAATACCTTCACAGATAGCCTCAAAAGAAAAACAAAAGTTACCTGTGACATTGTATCACTTGCAAAGGCTTATCAAAGCATTGCAACAGTGGGTATGCTAAAACATCAAACCATTGCATCTTAAATTCCAAACCATTGCAACCAATAAGCATTGCATCCACTAATTGGCTATTTAATGCAAAATGAATGGTTTTTTTTGGGAGAGTTAGAGTTTTGGACAGAAACAGTTTCTGAACACCAGCCAAAGCAAAATCTGATCGACCAGTGTTTCGTTGAAAACTTTGTACTACCGTCATATACACAATTTTGTTTGATAAAGTCAATTCCTACTTTATCAATTCCAGCATCATATTAGATGTTATTATTTCGATTCAATTTGGGAACGGTCAAGAGTTATTTGAAAATACATCTACATATGCGAGTGCACGTTTGTAGAGGACACCAAAACCTACTGTACTGAGTTCCATAAACCAAGAGATGAAAATTTATTCTTAAGGACGGTAACTAAACATTTCTATCGATAAGTTTTCTAATTTTTATTTATGTTCTATTTTGTAGTATTTTCAACTAGGGGCAGCTCAAGAAAACTTGAGACATAAAGCGACATTGAATAAGACCTTTTTTCAATTGTTTGTATTGCTAATTCTTTTATTCTTTCTTATGATCTGGTCAAACTCAACTAAGACTTTATTAATTTTAAAATTTTTGTTACTAATTTTTTTTTAATTTTGTTTTGTATATTTTGGCATCCAATGTAGTTGTTTTGCATGCATAATTCTTATCGTGAATATTTTATTATTATTATTTTGTTATATTATTTTATTACTTCTTATTCTTTGGGATCTATTTATTGTTTATTTGTAGGACTTTAACCTATTTTTCTATGACGTTTTGTTTAGTATTAGGAATAAATAGATCATTTTGAGATTCAATTATTTTAAAATTTTCTCATTTTTTTGGAATATTTTTCATATCTAGATGATTATTTTCTAGTTGTTATATTTAATACATAATCAACAAATTAGTTCTAAATAACCATATAGTATCTATAATTACAGAATATAACAAGAGCTTAAAATTACAAAAAAAAATATAACAACAATACAGTTTGATTTGTCATATTTATTTACAACATTAAAATTTGACATTTTAGTTCTTTCTTGATCAAAGTTTGCAATTAAGTGGGTTATATTATTTAGGTTTAATTTGGTGTATAATTTAAGATGAAAAATTGTGTGTGTGTGTGTGAGAGAGAGAGTTTTGTTTGTCTTTAATCGGAGATGTAAGAGAGTGTGTGTGAGAGAAAGGGAGAGAGAAAGAAAAAAGAGAGTACTATTTTTTTTTTACTAAATTGAGTTTTGACCGTTGAAACAAAATGTATAGACTGTATTTTTTGATCAAATTATTGAATCTAAAATTTAGTTGTTAGGTATACATTTTATTAAAACTTTTTCTAGAGTTTATATTGTCATGTGTTTAAAAATTTGGGTTGAATTACATTGTATATTAGAAAATATAGAGCCTTCTTTATAGTTCGAGCCTAAAACTCCCACTTTCTTTGGTTACACCGTTGAACTGGCCCTGTTTTTAACTTGAATTTGTTAGAACGGGCTTTTCATCACACACCAGTTCTGCCCTCGGCAACGTCAATATGCGTACCTAGAACCAAAGTACCGCCGTCAAGCATTCTTCTTTTCCCTGCTCATTAATGATCACATCCTCCAGTCAATGGCTTCTATACATAGCCTACCTATATGTGAAAGGCTCTCAATAAATCGATCCCGTATCAAAGATCAAGGAGTTTGGATAACTAATCTCAACCCCTAGATCCAACGGATACTATTCATACACTTTGGCAACTTCAAGGTTTCCTTTTCATTCCCTAATTTCGGTTTTTAGGGTTGCGAAGCTCGCATTTAGAACCTCGAGGACAGACTCCGGTCGTTTCAAAGGCATGGTATGTAAGAATTTTTAATACTTCGGATTTGAAATTTATAACACCTAAATTATGCGATTTAGAATATACATGTGTGACTCATGATGTTTAATCTTTGAGTTTTTTTCACGGAATGACAATGTCTTCTTCTCCTTCTTCAAAATAATTGACAGCTTCAAAACAATTGACAGCTTTAAATGAGATAAGTCAAATTAGGTTATGAAATGGAGAGAGGACATAACCTACTATTTATAATGAATCTAATGAACTCTTTTATTACAGATCATAATTAGATTAAGATTTACACTTAACTGCCTCAACCACATCAATTAAAGAGATGTACATAAATCCATCAAAATAGATCACTTAATAATATTAGGTTCATCTCATTAGATCATAAATTTAGCTCGTTTTCACAAATTCAAAACTAACTATCAATTAACAGAAATCTAAAATAGAAAAAATTTTAACAAATTTTGGTGGTTAATAAGTTAACTTAGTCAATCCATGAAATAAATGAATCAGTTTTGTATTTAATTCATAAACTCGTTTAACCCATTAACAGTGAAATTATAAATTCCCAAAAAAAAAATTAAATTAAATCTCTCGACCTCTGCCTCACCTCAAGAATGGTGATTTCTTTCACATTCGTTGTTGTGCACACTATTTTGCTCAGCCCATTGTTATAATAAACAGATTAAACATATATAATGTGCGACAAATTTATGATTTTTTGTGTGAATTCAAAAAATTCTAATCGATTTTCTTATTTAGCAAGTGACACATGAAGAACAATGCTATTGTGACATAATTTATGAACATAATTTGAGGATATAATGAAATGTCATCAATGATATGATAATGAATTTATTTAATACTACAATGGAACTCATCATTAAATACATTTCACTATCATATCATTAGTGACAAATCATTATGTCCCCAAATTATGTCCCTCAATTATGTCCCAATAGCATAGTGGACACATGAATTGTGCCAAATAACTCAGTTAATAAATGACTCGTGTACAAATGTGATAGTTAAATCTGTTCATATAAACATGAAGTATTTTTTTTGAACAAGAAAACAAATGAAATATGGATGAAAAATTTTTTTACACAAACATATTCCACCCGACACGAAACCGTTTCACCCAACGCGATTCCAGATCTATCCATAAGGCATCATTTGGGTTTTTTCATTAGGCATCCACAATATCTATGACTGAAGAAAGCTTAATATTCATTGGTAGAACATCAGTAGCAACTAGCATGGTCATTACCCCATACCAACCTTATCAATCTTCTCCTGCATTTAAATACCCCATACATAATGCTTTCAACAACCAGGATTATGAAAAGCTAACTACGAGAAGGGAAAAAACTCAAACTTTCATTGCTCATTGGAACAAAATAAACTTCTTGTAACATCAATTATGTAATCCTATTAACACTTTTGCACATGGTAACTAACACAAAAAATCATAATATACAACAAAATCAAACCTGGGGGTGGGGGTTATACCTCACTGAAGTACCTTATCTACAACAATTAGAGTCCTCTGAGACATAGCTTGTGGACATCTCATTTGGGCTGCCAATGGCCAGAAAGGACTGTGCCATTGGATTTTTATTCATAATGCGGATTGGTTTAGTCAGCTCATCAAGATCAGCTACTTGTAAATCTGAAGAGTTACTGTCACGCATGGTTGCTTGCTCGTTAGTTGGATCATTCGTTTGTTCAGCTTCTTCATCACTTACCCCTAAGCTAATATAATCAGCAAACAATCCTTGAAAAAAAATGTTGTGATCATCCTTTGCTGAGTGCTTTTCAGACACAGCTGTAGTGCACTCAGAAATGTCAATATGCCTAGAACCAAAGTAACGCCCTCGAGCATTCTTGCGTTCGCTTGAAAATCTCCTTTTCATTCCCTTCTTTCGGTTTTTAGGGTGGTGAAGCTTGCATTTAGAACCTTGAGAACAGACTCCGGTTGCTTCAAAGGCAGGGCAGACGTACGTGTGCTTCTTTCGACACTGCAAGTTTAGAGATACGTAGCTACACTTCACAAGTTTAAAGACTAGGGCATTGTGGAGTGTGGAGTGTGGAGTGTGGAGTGTGGAGTGTGGTGTGTGTCTGAGAGTGAGGGACAAAGAGAGGTGAGGGGGAGGGGATAAAGACGGTATAATGTTGCAGTTATTCAACTACAAACGCCAGAAGTTATGACAAACTACATCAGCCCATAACACAAGCCAAGTCGAGCCAAGATAGAAAATCACTATAAATCATTTAACGCTTTTTTCAATGGCAACTACATTGAGCAAAGTTGGACACAAAAATCAAGTAAACATCACAGGTTAAACCGAACCTAATAATTGAGGGTAGAAATTCGTAACCAGTCAATTGACTAAAAAAAGAACTCAATAAGGTGGAAGTAATCAACTTCTTGTCAAGTGCTTGTTTCCAAACTTGTTTTTCCAACAAAAAGAAAAACAATTCATGGAGTAAAAATAACAAACTGAATTCAAGAAATACCTCATTTCCCTTGGCACAATAGCCCTTGAGAAAACCTTCACATATAGAGGAATTTGGATTCACATTTACGTGTCTATAGGGACAGTTTTCATTGGAGCATAATCCTGTCAATTGATGAGTTAGAAAATTAATAATTTAATAGCACAAAAGCAGAAGATAACAACATCCACCTTGCAGAAAATAGGAACAATCCTGCATCCTCTCGGGAATGACCTGCATGGGAAAAACAATTAAGACAAACCAAAAAGAAAGGGTGAAACCCACAAACTGGGCATTGTATTGCAAGGGACCACATCAATCTGAATTGATTAAATGAAAAATGCACCTTGTGAGTCAATTTGCAGTTGGGATTGGTGCATGAACCATTCAGAAATTTTGTGCATACAACGATTTTACCCAGATCATGGATATAGGGACATTTTCCATCATCCTTGTTACACTTGCCAAACCTTGTAAAAAACTGACAATACTTCCTCTTTCTAGCTAATCGCAATCTAGCAGTGTGTAAACTCCATCGAACTTTCTCACTTGCCAAGATGCGAGTTCGTTTTTTTGGGTCTCTAATAAGCTGGTTACCATTGCCAATTCGCACATATCTGCAAATAGTTGAAAACATTTATATGCAAGCACTTGCCACAAAGCAGAAGTCTAAAAATAAAAGTTTTTTTCCTTTGTTCTTCTTTCATCCTTTATTTATTTTTATTTTCTAAATCATTAAGCTTCATAAAATATTTTCAAAAGCAGGTCTAGTGAATAACTAAAATTGGGGCAATCAGAATAAATCTATATATGGGTCAACATACTCATCATTGCCAATCATTAGTCTTCTTGGAACATAAGATTTCTTGGATCTCTTTTCCAATTGGGTAGCAGCCAAGCACGAAGGATCCTCATCTACAAAGAACACTAAGGAGAGTTACGAAGACAAATTGAAAGATTGATAACATATCAATTAACTGAAATAATATCCCATAACAGCAGTTACAAGAATAAAAATGAAAACTGTACTCATCAACGATCTTAAGGTTGTACCCAACCAATGGTCCCATATGAGGGTCAAAGCTTTTGCACACCGAACCTATGTTGGTGGAGTGCCTCGCAAGCTTGAACCAAAGCCTGATGGGACTGATGGCTCTAACTGTCTCCATGTCAGATTTACTATCATCTATCTTCTACCACTTCCTACTGTTGACAAAGGCCATGATGCATACCTCACACTCACAACTCTTCCAGATCCTCAAGGCAGTTCTGAATATTGAACAAGGAAACAACTATTCAACGACCTAGATCGTCTCTAAGTACTCCATCACCACCTGCAAGACCTGGATTCCCTTTCCAGCATCCCTCAAAGTTCCTTTTACAGTGTGGAGGGTGAAATGACTAGGCCACAAATTCTTACCTTGACTTTTGGGCCTTTTCAGAAGTCACCCCAGAGAATTTTGGTACATTTCTCACTATAGAGTTCAGGGTGTCTTCCACTAGTTTTTGTGGAAGACTAAATATATTCCAAAAAGATATCTTATATCTTCATTGCCAGATTTTCCAGCATATCAGAGAGAAAACTGTGGCCCAAAGTTATGGGCCGTTGCTGGTTCGTTTTTTTGGCTTTCTTAAGGTTATAGGGAAAACTTAGGTCATAGACTATGAGTTGAGTAGTAAGACCATGTGGTCCATGCCAGACTCATTTTTACTGTTCAATCTATTCAAGGTGTAAACTACTTTGCACAACCATATGTGAAAATGATGTCCCATTTCAACTACTCTGCTTAAGATCAAATCTTACAGCTATATAAAACTAAAAACTCCTAGCATGCATAAAATGAAAAATTGCAAAATACACTATTAGAATACAGTGCTACTGGGAACCTTGCAGTTATTGGCATCTGATATCCAAAATGATAGATATTCGTGCTCTGATGGTGCTATTTCAACCACATCATAGCAGAAAGAAGTACAAAAAAAAGAATTAACATATTTTAGGCATAAACCAAGGCCTACTGAAATCAGGAATGGACCACCTGAAAGCCTCTGAAGGGTCCTTCTTGTTGGATCCATCTTGTATCGGACTGAACCAATACGGAATACACGCTCTCCTGCAAAATGGAAAGGTGATCATATTGCACTCTTTTTCTTTTTTTCTCTTTTCCTTGAAATGGAAGTCAAAATAATATCAAATAATATCAGAGCACCCTTCTTAAAAGCACACACAACGAAGGTGCAGCAACATGCGCATACCAACCATCCTCTTAAACCTTTTCTTTGACCAAAAACAAAATAAAATAATTATCTGCCACACCAGGATTGTTGATTGGCCTACGTGGACGCAGCTTTATACCATGAACTGACTTACGGGAACCACGACTTTTGCTCTTTGTCTCGTCGATACCACAAGCAGAACCATTTTGTTCTCTCTTTCTCTTCTCTGCTGCAGCAACAGCTAGGGTAGCTTCCTAAGGAGAAGAGCATAATCAAGATTATTCCTAATAGCAAGTTCATTTACCCACAAAAAACCACCTAGTTGATTGTCAATCAGAAAAAAGTCCTGTTCATGAGTAGTACAGCTCAACGAACCTCATTGGCTTTCTTTGAGTTCCTTTCGATGGATTTTGACCACTTCAAACTAGAGCCACCAACACTTAACACCTTGGATCTTCGAAGAGAAAAACCATGGGTCGACCTTGTGTAAATGGTATCTCTCTTTCTTGAAAGCAACAATTTCCGACTAAGCAGAAAATTACACCTCATTATTTCCGTAGGCAAACAATTAGAGACAAGATAAATTCTGAAGCAAGCAGCAGAAACAGAAGGAACGGAACAAACCGCTAATATACCTGATTGTCGACAAGGAACTGTAATTGGAATTGGAAGCTGCATCGTGCATGAAGCTTCTCCAGTACGTAGCTCTTTTCCATGGGAATAGATGTGGCCACACCTTCTGACATGATAGTGAATTACCATCTTTCCTGGATGGCTTTGTACCCACAAGCGTCCACACCCAAGAGAACTTTGACGGTTTAAATTTCTTTCCTGAACCTACAAGTACTGAACCAAATAAGTTTTATTTGCCCACTAACCATCTCAAAAGAACCCTAACTGATTCCATATTACTCATCTACAGTAAGGAAATAAAATTTTACAACACAGATTATCACGTGCTGCAGGACGAAAAATATCAACTAGAATGATTACTTTTCATGTTGCTGATAGAATGACGATCACACAGCTTCATGATAAGGACAAAGATGGAAAACCCAATATCAGTAAATAACAAGGACTATTTTCTTTACACATTCTCCACAACTAAAAGATAAGAATGAAAGGTACAGACATACAACTGAGGAGCCAAAAACACCATATACAACCGAAGCCATCAAAGAAGAAGAGGCGGACTCAGTATACAAGCATTGGATGAGCAAACCAATGGCATAATGGCAACAAGTTCAAAAGAAAAAAAATTAGGTTTTCTCGGACATTTTCATCCCTTTACACCATCACCACCACCTCCACCTGAGAGAGAGAGAGAGACCCATTTTCCCTATATCATAAAGTACAACATTTAGTGTCTCAATCCATTCCACGTCATTCCTATTTGGAATGATGATAAATTTCTTGAGAGATATTGGGCAACGTGAAATCCACTTAACCATCATCACAAGATTATGTGAGCAAGAAAAACAAAAATCTACTAAGATGAGCAGGTTGGTACTACTAACAAGAACAGGGTAAAAAAAGGAATAGAGACGAATTAAAATGTATTGCAATGTTTAACAGTCAACAGACAACATTAGTCAAATTTAATCTATTCTGTTATAGGCCGTGAAAAATGCACTTCCAAAATTTTTTAAGCTACTATAGTTTTGCACCACAAAACCTAGAGTAAAACCACTAAAGGCCACAAGAGGCACAGGTAAGGAAAAATTCAAGATATAAATCCTGGAAATGGTTACCATTTCAAGGTTAAGGCACCCTTAAATCAATTTTCTGTAATAGTTCTATTTTGTCCTTATTTCAGGTTGGCAAGCTTCTTTGGCTAAAAAAAAGGGTAGAATGCTGCTGGTTAGTTGTAGTAAATTCTATTAACTTTGTAGACTCATCCATGGGCTCAAAAGCCATCCCTAATTTTTATATTGACAGGTTATTGAGCATTTTTTGTCTTTAGTGATTTAGAAAATATTAAGTTGCTAAAGTTTCAAAATTTTGGAGTGAAGTACTAGTAGGATTTGAAAAGGTCTGATAGCCTGCACATATCCATGAGGACCATGACCGTCTCAATATCTGGCAATAGTGCTATTTAAGGATTTTGAGATGCAAGTCAAACCCCAAGATTTATGCCTAATGGTTCTAGGAGCAATTCCTTAAGTTCTATTTTCTCTTCAATTATCAACTTTTCTGCACTTTTTCAGCCTTTAAAATCCATGAACTGATTTTGTTATCTCCTTATTCTGACCTTAAACTTCCTATTTAGCAAGCCACGCACATGACATACTACTGGAAAATACCAATATGACAAAACCACGAACATGTTACTGTTCATGGGTATCAATCACAGTTTTGAACAGGCCCCCTACTCTAATATATTGAGACCCAATCAACCTCCAACCGTTTTAAATAAAACTAAACCTCTATAACAGCACTTATGGGCGAAACTATAGCATCTTGCATCAAAAATTTGGTCTGACAATCCACTTTTTGAAGTATCAAACACCATGATCATAAAGAAAATGTTAACAGTCATGTATATATGAATTACAACTTTTTCACCCTGTGATCCTAACACAGCTTCATAAATCAGTTGACGAGCATTCTTGTAGGAACAAAATAAACAGCACCTAAGCGACTGAGTACTAACTAGCAAAAACAATACTATTTGAGTTCTGAAAACACACCTTTACCACCATGTCTCTTGCTAGAACTTCTGCTTGGAATAACTTTGAGAGCCATTTTCCCCTCCAAGTTTAAAGTATCATCAGGGATTGCAACTCCTTGCTTGAAATAATTTCGCACTGATGTTCTGATGAGCTGATTTTTCCTCCTCTTGTAGTAGCCATCAGATGATGGTGCTTGAGTCCTATCTACAGCCTGAAGCAACAGATCACTAGAATTTGAAGCTGCAACCAACTGATTTGATTTTCGCTTTACATATATCATCTCCTTCCCCGAGTTCCCTTCATCTAGCATGTGCTGGTTTTCCAAATTGTTGATTGGAGCGGTTTCATATTCAGGAGTCCCAGAAGTTTTTAGAGCATCCTCAGAAGGCTGCACATCCATTTTCTCTGAAAGTTCCACAGGATCCAATGTAGATGTGGGACAATCATTTGGGGAAGGATCAGCCATAGGCAAAGATGTAGAATCTCCTACATAGAGGGTTGCACAATCTAATGATTTGGTACTGCAGGATAGTGGAGGTGTTCTGGAACTCTCAGAAGGAGCATTTGATTCTCCCATTTTCAAGGAACCTGGTGAGTCAGCAACACTAACCCTATTTCTGGATCCTTTGCTCTTTTCTAATTCATCTACACCTGAAGGATACAGCCTATATGCAGAGGAACTAGAATCATGGGAACCATGGGAAAGGGCAGTGACTGGAGATGGTTTTCTTACCAGACTGTTACCTTTACGAATATAGGAACTCTGGATGTTCGCAACTTTTTTTACAGGTGGCCTTGGTGGAGGAATCAAACCTGAGAGTGGCTTCGCTCCTGTAATAGGAAAAGCAGTTGAGTTACCAGTTCGATGCCAGGTTCTAGGTTTTGCAATGTGGTTTGAAGGGGCTTCCTTCCTTGAAATGGTAAATTTTGAAGACGGTTGCCCTGGAAAAGCCCTTCCAACTGCAGAACTTGGCTGATTCTTTCTCCAATTTGAGTTCATCCTCACCGGGTTCAAATCCTGAGTTGATTTATTGGTATCCTTGGGTATAATCAATTCAGTCTTGGTATTGACAGAGAGAACCCTTACCATAGCAGAATCTGATTTCACATTAATTTTGGCATTGTCTGAAGCTGTGCTGAGGGTAAATGATACAGAACCACCAGACACAGGCTTCTCATAAACTTTTTTGTCATCCCCACAAACTGCTTCATTGGATATCAGGCTGTGAGATAACGTGGTCCTCATCATCTGTGAGCCAGAGACAATGGGTAAGTTTTCTGGAGAACCCATTTTGGATAGAGTGTCAGACACCGAATCCACGAATTCATCACTGGAGTTGGTAGCAGAGACATCATCACCATGTGAACATAACGACCGATTTTTAGATAAAGAATGCAAATCATCCTTCACAACCAGATAATTGTCACTTTGAATATCTGTACTGGGCAGTCTCTCATCTGATTCTGGAGTCTGCACTTCTAAAGCAAGTCTATATTGAGTATCCTCGGTATGATGCATCCTAAGCTCTTGCACAGTATGTGCATCAGCATGGTTTTCTCCTCTGTTTCTGCTTTCTGTATCAATAAAGTCATCCCCATGATTGGTTGTGCCCATAACCATAGTTGCATGTTCTTTCTGATCAGCTCCCAGTCCAGATGGACAAGGAGAATCCTGCCTTAGTTTTAAAAAATCAAACCTAAAGCCATCTCCCATTGAGTCAGCCCCAAATGATCCTCTTGCCCAATTGTTTCCAAAAAACACAGTGATTGGCATTGAACAAGGTGGCAAACCAGCTGAACAGACTGTATCAATGGTAGACACTGCAAGTTTATCATCTGATTTTGTTGTACCATGTTCAACATTTGAGGGCACTTCTGAAAAGGGTGTGGAAGTTTCAGCACTGACATGTCCCTCATGCATCTCTGATAGCGCCGGAAAAGACAAACCTGGGGCAAAAAAATTTCGCTTCTTCTTGTACTTAGGACTGGTACCATCTGAACCAACATTAACATCGCCTCCAACTGAAAGCCCATCCCCAGATGACCCTTGCTTTAAACTGTTGCCAAGCAAAACACTGTCCCCACCATGAGAAACAGTAAGTTCCTCTTCCACAGAAACAAGATCCTTGACAGGAGAGCTTGAGGTTTTATCTACATCACGTCCAGAGGTAGCTACAGTAACAGGCATGTCACTTCTCCCTGGACTTGACAAATCCAACTGAGTATTCCTAGCTTTCCTCTTCCTCCTGACTTTTGCTGAATAACTCTTACCAGAAATAACAGTAAGATTGTCTCCCACCAAAACTCTAGCCTTTGAAGATCCCTCCACGGGATCATGCTCAAGTAATTTAGCGGCTTTATCTAGATGTGACTGATTGTTCCTATCATCTGCAAGACTAGTGCTAGAAAGAATACTAATACCTTGAGAATCGGTAACACTACTGTTAGAATTCAACAATGTACTTCGGATATGGTTGGAGCTATCTGCAACTGTGGTATCCTCTTGAATTCTGGCTTTCTCATTAGGCAAAACAAGATTATCATTACCTCCCACCGAGAGAACAGCAGTTGAAGATTCTTCCACTATATCATCTACTAGTGGGACATTGACCTGATTTAGAGAAAACTTCTTGGAACCAGCATCCACACAGTCCGCATCAGAAATGGCATCATTTCGTTGTGTTCTACTACATACATAATCAGAACTCGACATATTACATGGACCATGGACAAATGCAAATGTAGATATGGCACCTTCATGAATTTTGTTTTCCTGCTGCCTTGACAAGCCATTAGTACCATTGCATTCAACTGATGCCATACCTTCTGAAGATCCTTTAACCAGATCAATCTCAAACAACAAAGGGACTGCATTCTGACAAGCCTGCTGGCTAACATCATCCACCCTATCAATGCCAGAGACACTAAACCTATTTTGTAATTCAACTGAACACATGTCAGAATTTGAAATGGGAAAAAAGTCATCAATAGATCCATCTGCTTGCTCAGATCCCTCATCAATTTCAGTGCTTCTCTTTCTCTTAAAACTCAGTTCACATGGCCTACTAGAATCAAAGTCAACGCTATAATTCTCTGAAACTACAGGTTGTGGAGATTCATCCATTTTATTAACAGTTAGTTCATTTGGACAAGGAAGAGAAACAACATCATGAACCATAGCCATACCAACAGAAGTAACTTTCTCTTTTGAATGGATAACACCCTCATCAGATTGAGAGACAGCAGCAGGACTGTTAATGGAGCTATCAACATTAACAGGCTCACCGTCTCTTTTTTCTAGCTGCAAACTTGACGTATGTGAAAGAAGGGTAAGGGCTCTCTTCTTCTTCCTAATCCCATGTGAAGGTGTTCCAATTGAACCATAAATGCTACCACCCTGTTCTGAAACCGAACCCTTCCGAGATCCCTTCACTGGACCATTTTCAGCTGAATCAATGTTCTCCCTAAAACAAGGTTCTGAACCAATATCACATGCAATACCATTTCCAGAAACTGTAACCTTCTCTGCCGACTGTTTAATGGCCTTCCCAGAACTAGATGGACAACCTGCCCTGTTTGCGGAGCTGTCCGATTTATCACAACCCTCACCAAATTTTGTTGCTGGTGGATCAGACACTATGAATTTCTTAATCTTCCTATTCCTAGGTGTTAAATTCCTACAAGACTCAACCACTGGACCTGATGGGGCCACAATAGCCTTGGCTACAAGTGCATTAGATTTAAAAGAAACATCAAGCTCTACTGGGCTTTTATCCCTCTCCTTCTCCATTTTGTGCTCTGGATGCACAAGAACATCTTTGTCTTTACCCCTAAAGCTGCCAATGTTTCTGTGATCAAAATAATTGTAGTCCAAGTAGCCTTTAGAAAAATGCTGCTCATGGCTTCTATTCCTATTACTATTAGGTTTGCATGACTGAATCCTAAGCAGAGCACTCTTCCTCTGTGTTTGCTTCTTTGGAGTGTGAATGGTGTCTTGGGTACCTTCCCCCCCATCTCTATTACTGACTTTGGCCGAATCATGAAGATACGGTACCTCCCTTACAATCTTATCACTATCGCCCCACTCATAGTTTTCCAATGCCATTGGAGAATCGTGTACCTCTTTAAAATAATGCCATCTCCGACCTTCATCCCTATTGTTCCAAAACCTCTCATTTTTGGTGAACAAACCATAACTCGATTCATAAGTTCCCACATTGGACATCAAATCACTTAAAGATTCTGTATTAGAAACCAGATTAGAATTAACACCAAACCCAAAATTCCTCGAAGACCTATCTGAGTTTGATATATATCCATCATTGTGGCTATAATCGTCTTTACCGTGACGACTATCTTTATGGTCCCACAAAAGTTCTTGCTTCTGAATGTTATTATCTCTAAATCCATCAATAAATTCATCTCTGAAACTAGAACTACGTTGTATACCATAATTCTGTATATTGTCCCTAAACCCATCAATAAATTCATGTCCATATCTCGAACTAAGTTCACTATCGTGCTGATAATTATCAATGGGCTGATACAGCGAGGAGGATCGGTATTGGTTGGGTGGCTCGTGGTTGATATCAAGAGTGATTGGCCTTGTTGGGTGGTGCTCCGGCGGATCCATAGGTGGCACCCGGGGATCTAGGTACAGACTTTCATCGGGTATGATGAGACGGTCTTCGAATAGAGCTGGATTGGAAGAAACCCTAGGTGACTCGGAAAGGTGGGGTCTTCTGGGGTAATCATCAATTGGGTGGCTATGGTGATTGCGGAAGGTGTATTGGGATTGGTGGAGATTGTAAGGAGGTGGCGGTGGCGGGGGTGGTAGAGGAGGAGGAGGAATGGGGAGGGGACGGTATGATGGCTGTGGTGGAGGCAACGATGGTAAAGAAGGCGGCGGCGGAAGGTGTTGGGGGCGAATGAAATTAGACGGGCGAGGAGGGGGATGAGGAACATACCTGTTGTGTTGGTGGTGGTGGTGGCGGTGGTGGTGGTGGTTGAAGGGAGGAAGTTCCATCGTACGTTGCGGTTGCAGCGATGGTGGTTTTTCACTCTTCCGTTTCTTTTTGCTGCTTGAGGCACGTTTTCTCGGTCTACAAGTCTCTCTCTCTCTCTCTCTCTCTCTCTCTCTCTCTCTCTCTCTCTGGCGGCGTTTTGTATTTGACTTTGAATTGGTTGTCAGAAAGGTCGGTTCGCAATCCAATTTGTAATGGGATATTCTTTTTTATTAGAATAAATTACATTCGGACCCTTTAGGTTTGTTTCTTAATTACATAGACCCTCTTATATTTAAAATATTATATTTAAGTCCCTTGAAGTTGACGATTAGACAACGGAGTCAATAAATGATTAAAAGACCAAAATTGGCAAAATAACCCCCAAAATATAAGATATTTTCTTAATTAAACTGTAATTTCCAAAATACCTCTTTAATTATATCTTCAGATTTTCTCTCTTTCATGCTCTCTCTCAATCATTACCATAATCCCCCCTCATCTCTCTCTGTAGTTCAATCATGGTCATAACTTTATCTCTCTCTTCACCGTTTTCCATCACCCTGTACCTCCCCGTTCCTTCCATGGATCCACCCCTTCTCTACCTATCTCGTCCCTCCATGACTTCACCACCTTGTACCCATCCCGTCTCTCTCTCTGCCTCCACAACTCCACCCATACCACAAACCAGCCTCGATTCACCCTTCTCGCAATTGTCCCATCTTGGATGTAAGACAATATCAATTAGGGTTTGTTGTGAGATTTTGAGACCACGGATGGTGGTGTGGTTTCCGTGCAGAGGTGGAGGCGAATAAACAGTGGCTCGAAGCCATCCCAACTATATATATATATATATATACTCCAAAAATGGTTAGAAGACTTGTGATAAGGGCAGCCCAATTAGAGGGTAATGGTTTGTGATTTTTCAAATTGGTGGTGGCGAGTGGTTGTAGGACTTTGATGGAGAGAATTTGGGAGGAAAAGGTACTGATGGTGACAATAGGTGGTTTTAGGTACATGGAATGGTGTCGTTTTGCATCGCTTTTAAATTTTTTTTTTTTAAAAAAACCCTTACTAGAAACAACGTCGTTTCTGATCCTCCATTTCAAAACCAAAGATCCCCTTTTCTCCCGCTTCTTCTTCGTCAAACACAACCTGTTTTCTCAACTTCTTCTCAACTCATTCTCCTTATTCTTCTTCATCAAATGCAGTGAACGCCAAAAAGAGCCACAATACATACTTAAGCTTGTTTCTCCCGCCTTCTTCTCAGCATGCTTAAGATTGATTGGGAATGATAGTACATTATCAAAACCAGATTTCATGCATATCATTCATTTTTCATTCGTTTTTCTTGTTTTCATTGCATGCATAAGTGTATGTTTCATTATTTCGTTAATAGAGCTATTTTTTGATTATATAGCTTCCCAGTATATGCATATGTGTAGTTTATTTTTTTCATATGCATGTGTATGTTTCATTCTTTCATTAATAAAGCTATTTTCTTATTATATAGCTTCCCAATATATGCATATGTGTAGTTTTTAAGTTTGGGTCAAGACCTTGTTGAGTTAATAATATTAATATTTTATGGAACTTGAAACAATTAATATTTTCTGTTTTTGTGATCAATGTTGTTCCAATTTGATTTTTTTTTTTTGGAATATCATACATATATTATGCATTTCATTCACTACATAATGTCATTTCAATTAAATTTCTTATTATAAGATATTGTGATGGATGATTTGGGGGTTAATGAAACCGAGAATAAACCTCATATTGATATGCAATTTGATGCTTAAGAAGATACTTATGTATTTTACAATAATTGTGGAGGGTTTGTGGGATTTAACGCGAGAAAAGAATTTTAGAATAAAAGTTTGCAATATGATGTTGTCTTTTACAGAAAATATGTTTCTTGTAAACAAAGTCAAAAAATTCATGATAAAAGAGAGTGATAAATAAGGAAACCTCGAGTAGAGATGCGAACATGTCGAGCTCATATGTGCACATCTCTTAGTAGAAAAATTGACAAATTTGTTATAATGAAATGGGACGACAACCATAACAATCATTTGTACCTTACTGAATGTATGCATATGATAACATCTCAATGGAAGGTTACTGGAACACAAGACATTAATATTGATATGGCTGGGGATTGTGAAATATCATTTAAGGCTTCCTATGAATTTTGAGTATTCAAGCAGAAGGAAAGAAAAGTTTAGGTTTTACTCATCAAGACCAAAAGAATTACCTCCGTGAAAATAGGAAATAAGACTTGAGGTATGGTGAGGTGGATAGTTTGTTGAAATATTTTAAAACGGAAGCAGCTAAAACTCTATCATTCTATTATAGAATGCAATTGGATATAGAGGAACATATTACTAATATTTTTTTGTCAACCCAAGGATGATTATTAATTATGGCAACTTTAGGGATGTTGTCTCATTTAACACTATATTCAGAACGAACAAGGAGTGTCGGCACTTTGCTTGTTTTACTAGCTTCAACCATTTTAGGAAGACAGTCTTATTTGGATCTGCATTATTGTATGATGAAACGGCAGAATCATTTCAGTGATTGTTTGAGGCGTTCCTACAAGCTATGTTTGAAAAATATCATATTATCATCTTCATCGATCAAGATCAAGCAATGACTAAGGCTATTTCTCAAGTGATGTCAGAGACATACCATGGGTTATGGTGTTGGCACCTTTTTCAAAATGCTTTGAAACATTTAGGGAACATATATAAGGATGGTTCATATTTTCCTACTCAATTTAAAGAGTGTATGTATGGATATAAGGAAGAGCATGAATTATTTGAGACTTAGGAATCATTGCTTACAAAGTATAATTTGCATGACAATATGTTGGTGAAATCCACTTGGACATTGTGACAGAAATGGGGGCATGTTTATGAAGAGTACTTTCACTGCAAGAATGAGAAGCACCCAACTGAGTGAGAGCTTGAATGCAGCCTTACACAAGTACTTAAAGCGAAACTGTGACATTGTTCAATTCTTTGTACATTTTAAAAGAGTTGTGAATGATAAGTGGTACAAGGAGTCAGACTCAGAATACCACGCTAGGCAAAAAATCATCTTGATTGAAGTTAAAAAAAACTCCAATGTTAGTGCAAGCAGGACAAGTGTACACTTCTACTATATTTGAGCTGTTTTAAAATGAGTATGATATATTTCAGTGTGCTATTACGACACTAGGTGATGTGTTGGATGAGTGGCATCAATTTGTGGTTTGATTATTTGATAAACATAGAGAGTATTTGGTCTTAGTTAAGGCTAATGAGGGGATAGTCAATTATAGTTGTTAGAAGTTTGAAATTGAGGACATATTATGTGGTCATGCACTTAAAGTCTTGGACATGATAAATATTAAGCAACTTCCTGAACAATACATATTTAAGAGATGAAGACAAGCTACAAGACAGAGTTGTACTCAGGCCCCCAATATCATGTCAAATGAGGAGGATCCCAAGTTAATGACGGCATCACGTTATAGGCAGCTTTGTCCTAGAATGGTACAACTGGCTGTTCGTTGCTCTAGTCTTCAACCTGCACATCAATTGGTGTCACGTGGTGTTGAGGAATTGTTTAAACAAGTGAATATTATGTATGCATCAATTGGTGATGGTGGCGATGAAGTTAATGCCTATGAAGCAAATGATTCAATCCATGAATAATGAATAGAAAATGTTAACCCAAACCTTCTCCAAGTTAAAGGTTTAAAAAGAAAAGAGGGAGGTTAAAAGAGTTGGGATTGACTAAAATCTTGGCATAACAAAGCATCAAAGAAAAAAAAGGGAGCTTCAAAACCATCACATTATAGGTATTTTTATATAAATGTACTTATCACAACATTTTGTATTCAATGTACATGGCTTCAGTCACTCGTGTAAATCGACATATGGTTATTCGAATAGTCTACAAAGTGTTATGATATATTACCTTATTACTAATTTTGTTGTTTTACATATGTATCAAGTTTTTTTGTTTGCCCCTTCTCATTAATGCAGGGTACTCCGAGTGATTAAACACATATGCATTCTTTAAGTGATGCTGAATTATTTTTCATGAATGACTCCTTCGATGATGATTTGTGACATGTACAATGAGCAACAATTGTAAGGATGCTTGGGGGATACTAGTTGTTTGTTGGATTGGGAGATACTAGATGCTTTGGGATAACAATTAGGATGATATTTTGTTGAAAATCATGTATTTTGTATTTTTAATGAACATGGTCATGATGTGTGATTGTGATTATGTGCATTTTTTTAACGAACATGATTTTTTTAATAAATATGATCTTTTTTAATGAACATGATCTTTTTTCCAAGTCACAACACTATACACAAGAAACAACCTTCATTCACAACACAAGTTCCATCAATACAAGACTCATAAGTTCATTCAAATTAAACCCACAAGTTCCACCAACACATCATTGCTCGTACATCTCTACTTCACTAGAATCACAAATATAAGCATCACCACTAGTAACGTGGTTACAAACATGTATAAATTCAAATATCTTTCATTTGCCTTAACACATTTAACTCTATTAGAAAGTTCTTCAATCTTTAACTTCAATGCCATTACATCTTCTTCAATTCATTGTACATTTATCGTTTCATTTGTAATTTCCAAATAAGGAAGATTAGTAGAAGTCATCCACTTAAAAAATTGACATCCCTCATCCGAATATTTGTAGTATAGCTTTCCAGGACTTTTTGCAGATTCAGAAACTTTGATAAACACTATTTTCTTACAATTGATGCATTGCATATTACGATATGTTAACTCGTTGTTGCTTATTATCGTGCTTGAAGATGTCATTCTTCAACATTACAAATATGAAAAGACAAATTAAAACTCAACATTATAAGTTGCAGCCCATTCATTCATGTTCGTTCATTCATGTTGTTGGTATAGCAAAATGTAGCAATATTCATTCAACATGTTTCCCATTTAGCAACACTCAACATGTTCCTTTATTCTCTGTCAAAACTCAACATCCATATTCATTCTCTGCCAACACTTAACCTCAAACTCAACAATGACACTGTCTAAATGTCTAATTGCCTAAATGACAAAATGCCTAAATGTCATTCTTCAACACTACAAACATGTTGAACTAAAACAACATGTAGTCATGTTCACAAAAAATGTAGTCTAATAACAAAATGCAGTCATTCTTTACAAACAAAATGCAGCCTAATAACTAAAACAATCATGTTCATAAAAAAAAAAATTAAGCCTAAATGACAAGCTCAAACTAATACTAAATAATATTAAGGACAATTAAGTTCATCTAACACATTTAAACTAGAAAATTTTAACCTATCAACCACACAAATCAGATGACGAAACCAAAAAAAAAAAAAAAAATCCATCAAGGTGGGAATTAAAACCAGAAAAATTACAAAAAAATAAATAAATCAAACCCGTGTAGGGAAGAAAATATATTTCTATATTTTAATTATAGATCTTTAGCAAGTGACCAACCTTTATGAAAAAGGGACGTTGGCAACCTTCAGCCCGTTATAGATCTTCAACACGTTGGTAACCTTCCATAGCATATGACAAAAAAAACTGTAGGTGAAGAATAATGGCGGGGAATGAGGGATTTGGGGAGATTTTGAAAAAAAAAAAAAAGTTAGGGATTTGAGCGAAGAAGGCTGTGCAGAATTGACGAATAAGGAATCTCTAGTTTTGATATGAAGGACTATAAATAACTTCGTTTTTTGTAAGGGTTTTTTTGAAAAATAATTCCAAAAGTGCTGCAAAACGACACCGTTCCATTAAACCGCATGCTATGTGGTAATTGCCTTACCGTAAAGGAGTCGAACCTGTGGCTGGTGTGTGCTAAGAGAAAAGAAGGAGGAGGTTTAAAGGAATATTATATTTAATTTGTTGGGTTTTGAAGAGATTAAATAGTTTTTGGTTTTTTATTTTTTATTTTTTATTTAATTTTTTCTTTTTTCATTTTCTAGTGAGANATAGCTTTCCAGGACTTTTTGCAGATTCAGAAACTTTGATAAACACTATTTTCTTACAATTGATGCATTGCATATTACGATATGTTAACTCGTTGTTGCTTATTATCGTGCTTGAAGATGTCATTCTTCAACATTACAAATATGAAAAGACAAATTAAAACTCAACATTATAAGTTGCAGCCCATTCATTCATGTTCGTTCATTCATGTTGTTGGTATAGCAAAATGTAGCAATATTCATTCAACATGTTTCCCATTTAGCAACACTCAACATGTTCCTTTATTCTCTGTCAAAACTCAACATCCATATTCATTCTCTGCCAACACTTAACCTCAAACTCAACAATGACACTGTCTAAATGTCTAATTGCCTAAATGACAAAATGCCTAAATGTCATTCTTCAACACTACAAACATGTTGAACTAAAACAACATGTAGTCATGTTCACAAAAAATGTAGTCTAATAACAAAATGCAGTCATTCTTTACAAACAAAATGCAGCCTAATAACTAAAACAATCATGTTCATAAAAAAAAAAATTAAGCCTAAATGACAAGCTCAAACTAATACTAAATAATATTAAGGACAATTAAGTTCATCTAACACATTTAAACTAGAAAATTTTAACCTATCAACCACACAAATCAGATGACGAAACCAAAAAAAAAAAAAAAAATCCATCAAGGTGGGAATTAAAACCAGAAAAATTACAAAAAAATAAATAAATCAAACCCGTGTAGGGAAGAAAATATATTTCTATATTTTAATTATAGATCTTTAGCAAGTGACCAACCTTTATGAAAAAGGGACGTTGGCAACCTTCAGCCCGTTATAGATCTTCAACACGTTGGTAACCTTCCATAGCATATGACAAAAAAAACTGTAGGTGAAGAATAATGGCGGGGAATGAGGGATTTGGGGAGATTTTGAAAAAAAAAAAAAAGTTAGGGATTTGAGCGAAGAAGGCTGTGCAGAATTGACGAATAAGGAATCTCTAGTTTTGATATGAAGGACTATAAATAACTTCGTTTTTTGTAAGGGTTTTTTTGAAAAATAATTCCAAAAGTGCTGCAAAACGACACCGTTCCATTAAACCGCATGCTATGTGGTAATTGCCTTACCGTAAAGGAGTCGAACCTGTGGCTGGTGTGTGCTAAGAGAAAAGAAGGAGGAGGTTTAAAGGAATATTATATTTAATTTGTTGGGTTTTGAAGAGATTAAATAGTTTTTGGTTTTTTATTTTTTATTTTTTATTTAATTTTTTCTTTTTTCATTTTCTAGTGAGATATAAGTAGTTTGGAAATTTTATGAGTAAGATATGCTGACATGATCAAAGGTTGACGGTATGACAAATGACCATTAACTCATTGGGGTTATGTGTTACATGAGACCAAATCTTTAGGGATTGTGATGTTATTTTATATACCTGAGGGGGTCTATGTGATTTTAGTGACATATTTTAGGGAGTCTAGATATAATTTACCATTTTTATTATTTATTATAAGATAATTAGGAAGTTGAATCCTATAAATACATCTTCATAAACAATAATTCCGATTATTCCACAATATGCAAAGTTAGTTCTATAAATATCCTTCATAAACAACAGTTCAAATTACTCTACAAGATCCAAAGTGAATCTAATAACCAAAGACATCTCTTAATTTTCCACTTTCCTTCTAAGATGTGTCTCAATCACTATCTACCATCACTTTGCCTCTTTTCTCTCTCGTCCCTTTCGCCATTCTCTCACGTCTATCTCCATTTCTCTCTCTCACGAAAAAATATTGGATGTAATAATGACACCACATGACATTGATGATATAGTTTCACCAACCAGTGATAGAATATCAAGTGGGTTAGTAGACTCTATTATTTTACTAACTAGCAATAATTACTTGTGTCATTTTGGAATAGTGGGGGTTCACCAATACAATTTGTTGTTTTATAATTAGCTGGTTATATCACGTGATAATGATGACAGGATATCACTATTACATCCAACATTTACTCCTCTTTCAAGTTGGACATCAGCCAGTGCCACCAACCACACCACCAATGCCACCTAATTTGACGCCACCACCACTCTCACTCAAGTAACTCATTATATTTCTCACTCTCTATGCCCCTCTTCCTCCCTTTCTCTGATTCTTCTCTCTCATACCACTGCTATCATCTGCCACCAAACCCAATGTAACCCTCCCAAGCCCTAAATTCATATGCTCAATATCTACCACCATTGTACCCTCCCATTTTTCCATTTGACCTCCTCCTCCTATGTCGAACCCTATATTCAATCTCATCCTCCTCCATAGTATACCCACATGTGACCTAAGGATCCCCCGATGAGTCCTCTCCCTTACCCCTTCTCTTAATTGCATTTTTTTATACTCTTTCAATTTTGAATTTGTATTGTTAGGTTAGGTTGATGATCGAGTTACAGTGGGCATAGTCAATTTATAAACTTCAAAAATAATTTTTATTTTTTGTTTTGTTTTGAATTAGGGTTCAATAGTGTTCAGTGTGGTGTGGTGTGGTGTAGAGTTTTGTTTCTCTTTCTCCTTTGTAGGATCTTAAAACAATCAAGCACTCAAAAATAATCTCACACACAAAGAAATCATAAAAGAAACAAGAAATTAGAAGAGAAAGCTTTTGGCCAAAACAACGAAACTCTTGAACACGTTGAAGTCGAACGTCAGACTCAGATAATCACTTAACCAAAACCTTCTGCCATACATATTACAATTATAAGTAAAGGCTTTTAAATATCAAAGAGATCTAAACTTATTAAAAAACTAATAACACCAATCCTATTATAACTTTAATTAAACTACACCAAACTAACTCGAATACTTTATGGGTCAAAACTCTTAAACCCATTAAAACTCTAATTGCAAATTAATACAAAATAAATAAGGAATAAAACACTCAGAGAGTTTGAATCAAAATCCAACAGCCTCTCTTGAACTAAACTCTTCAATCTTGATCATCTCCATCATCCGCTTTAGTTTTACGAATACTTTTGATTTAAGTGACTTGGTAAAAATATCTGCAATATGAGTCTCATATCTATAATACAATATTTCAATCTCACAATCAATAACGAAGTCACAAATATTATGATACGTGACATGAGTATGATTAGTCTTCCCATGAAAAAACTTAATTCTTTGAAAAAACAATAACTGACTTGTTGTCATAGAAAATCTTTGAAGGAATTTTAAGTGCATGCTACAAAAATCCAAGCATAAGACGCAATCACACTGCTTAGGTAGCACAACTGATGGCTGCATATACTTTGCTTCAATGGTAGAAAGGGTAACACTTGTTGTTTCTTCGAAAACCACGAAAAAATTCCTGAACCGATTTGAAAAACAATACTCTAAAGTACTATTAACTTTTTCCACATTATCTCCCTAATCACTATTTGTATACCCAACAAGTTCACAATAACCAATAGGAGAATAACAAATATCATCACTCTGAGTACATTTAACATACCTTAAAATCTTTTTTGCTACTTGTAAGTGGGATTGATGTGGAGACTATGAATTAACTGATAAGACCAACTCCAAAAACAATATCAAGTCTAGTGGAAGTCAAATAACATAAACTTCTCACCAACCGTTTGAAATATGTGGGATTCACTAACTCATTATTCTCATCTTTACCCAATTTCAATCTTTCTTCAACCAAAGTAAAAATAGGATTGCAAGAATCCATTCTGAACCATTTAAGGATATCCCTAGCATATTCTGTTAGGAAATAAAAATCTCACTGTCTATCTGATTAACCTCAATTCCAAGAAAATAGGACATCAAACCTATATCAGTCATCTTAAATTGAGAAATTATTACCTCCCTGAATTTCTCAATTAACTTCATATTATTCCATGTAAAATTAAGATTATCGACATACAAACACACAATAATAATATCTCCCTGAGAATTAGTTTTGACATACAAAATGTGTTCATATGGACATCTCTGACAACCATTCTCAACAAAATAAGAATAAATCTGAATGTACCAAGCTCTATAGGCTTGTTTAAGCCCATACAAAGCCCTTTTCAATTTATAGACTTTGTTTTCCTCCCCTTTATTCACATAATCAGCAGGCTGCTCAGCATAAACTTCCTCTTCAAGGACATCATTCAAAAATGCAGATTTTACATCCATTTGAAATATCTTCCAAGAATTATTAGCAGGAAGAAAAATAATTATACGAACAGTATCAAGTTTAGCAACAAGAGCAAAAATCTCAAGATAATCAATACTTGATTTTTGTTTGTACCCTTTGGCTATTAACCTCGCTTTGAAGCGATTCACATCTATGTTTGACTTGTATTTGGTCTTGTACACTCATTTAACTCCAATATCTTTCTTTCACTTGGAAAGAGAAATAAGCTCTCATATATTATTTTTATCAATGACATGAATTTCTTCATCCATTGCATTCATCCAATGTTTCTCCCTGTAGGCATCATTAAATGAAACAGGATCATAATCTGCATATAAAACAAAATTTACCAAATCTTTGTCTGAAGGATCACTGTTAGTGCCAATAACATAATCCTCCAATTTAGTTGGCATGTGACGTTCACACTGTGAATGTCTAGATAACTCTGTTTGTGGGAATTGACCAACTAGGGACTGTTCAATTGGTTGATCACCAACTGAATCATCAACATCAAAAAGAACAAGTGTGACTAACTTGTCTTCCTTTTGGGACCAATCCCAAACACCCTGTTCATCAAAAGTGACATCTCTACTAATAATTATTTTTCTTATAATAGGATTATAAAGCTTGTATCCTTTTATAACTGAACTGTATCCAATAAAAATACATTTTTTAGTCTTATCCTTAGAAACATGGACCCTGCAATACAACTAAATACCCTAAAATGCTGAATACCAGACTTCTGATCACTCCAAATCTCATCGGGAGTTTTTCCCTTAAAACTTCTAGTAGGGGGCATGTTTAAAACATAAACAACACAAGCAACAACTTTTGCCCCAAAAAATTTAGGTATATTTTAAATTTCATCATGCATTTAACCATATCCATAATAATTCTATTTTTCCTCTGTATCATATCATTCTGTCATGGAGTATACCTGGTTGTCAACTGATGCTTAATATATTGATTTCTCAAAAATATCACAAATCATATATTCTTGATCTCAGTCAATCCTCAAAACTTTAATTTTTAAGGTTAATCTCAAATTGCACCCTGAAAGATTGTTGGAATTTTAATTTGTACCATCAAAAGATAAAAAATCTCAAGTTGCACCCTTAAAAATAAAAATTTGTATCAATGTGCACTTCAAGCTAACAGCCGTTAGTTTGCCGTCTAAAATTAAATGGATAAATTACACCTAGATCCCCTCATACTTGTCACTTAATCACTTAGACCCATCACATTTGAAATATTACCCATCACTATCAGCCAAAAACAAAGACTCTGAATTATCATCATTGCTTTCTGCAATTTTAGCATGATAATTCTTATTATTGGGTCTCCTCAATTTGTAGTAGCCCTTTTTATAGTGCCCTAATTTTTCACAATTGTAACACTTTATCTTGGATTTATCACGTATTTTTCACCACCAGATCTGATTTGTCACGTACCTTAATTATTTGAATGTTGATACTTCTGATTTGATTGAGATTTATTGTGGGACTCATCCTTCTCTTTCTTGAAAATCGTCTGAGTCTACAAAGATTCTTCTTCTAAAATCTCAGTCTTTTCATTCATTCTTTGTTCATAGACTTGTAGGGAACCCATCAACTCATCAACTATCAAAGAATCAAGATCATTTGACTCCACGATAGCTGTGACATTATATTCCAACCTCATTGATAACGTCCAAATAATTTTCTGCATAACCTAGAGATCCTTCACTTCCTAGTCGTCAGCTCTCTTCTAATTGACAATAACCAACGTCCACAAGAAATAATCAGATATACTCTATGATTTTTCCATCTAAAAAAGCTCATACCGTCTGTGTAGGATCTATAATTGAACTTTTTTCACCTTGTGTTATCTAATATAACAATTGATCAAGACATTTCATGCCACCTTTGTCATCAAAACATGAGCAATCTTGTCATACATTAACGAATCAATTGCTCCATAAATATACATCAACAATTTGCTGTCTTTCTTCAATTGCTTCCCAATTCATTATTTTTGGCTTTTGTGTAAGTTGTTAGATCTCCAGGATCTATAAACCCGTTTATCACAATATTTGAAAAATTCATGACATTGAAAAACAACTCTATCTGTGTTTTTCAATGGGACATTGAACGAACTCGTTCCTGTTTGCCATCTCTAAACCTGGCTTTGATTCTAGATGTAGAATCTTAAAATAATCAAACACTCAAAAATAATCTCACACACAAAAAAATCATAAAAGAAACAAGAAATTAGAAGAGAAAGTTTTCGACCAAAACAATGAAACTCATGAACATATATTGAAGCCCAACATCAAACTCAAAGAAAATCAACTTAACTAAAACATTCTGCCATACCGATTACAACAATTATAAGTAAAGACTTTTAAATATCAAAAAGATCTAAACCTATTAAATTAATAACACCAATCTTATTATAACTTTAATTAAACTACACTAAACTAACTAGAATATTTTATGAGTCAAAATTCTTAGACGCATTAAAACTCTAATTACAAATTAATGCCAAATAAATAAGGAATAAAACACTTTGAGAGTTTGGGTCAAACTCTAATATCCTCTCAGCGAGATAACAACATGTTGTCGGCTGATTTGTGTGAATTTTGTGATTATGAGTTGATGAAATTTTCTTTTGTTTCCTGTTGTTAATTTCGTTCACCCCTTTTTATGTGATTCGTTTGGTTATTGCTATCACCTCTAATAATTCAAATCAAGCTTTTCCGTAATTTTTTAGGTTGAATTTGACAACTAATTCAAAGGTAAATTCTTGTCATTTTGCATATTTATGGATCTAAGGTAAGAGCAACTCCAACCAAATTGTCAAATCCTAGTTGGACAATAGTAACGGCTATTTTTGACAGTCTCTCCTCCTCTAGCAGATAAGGCAAATGATGACTAAACAAGCCAAAATTTGGCATGCTGCTAAATTTGGCATCTCTTCAAACTCCCATGCCAAATAATATTTTATTATTGAAAATTAGTGTTGTTGCTGGAGATAAATTTTTAGCCGTTGGAATTTTTTTACCACCACTATAAAATTATGTAATGTGCTAGCAAATTTTTTTACTCCTTTGAAGATAATAAAAAATTTTCTATTTATTTTTTCTCAATCACTCCATGGATTTCCATTGCTCTCCATTTCAGATTTTTCTACTCAAGCATCACATTAAAAAATGGCCAGTGGAACAGGATTCAGTAAAGAAGAAGATTGTCTTCTTGTTAGTGCATGGTATAGATGTCGTACATGGAAATGAATAAAAATTTCAGGCGTTTTGGGAATTAGTGGGGAAATATTATCGCACTCACAAGCAATTTGATAGTGTTCGATCTGACATGGCACAAGATTCATGCGTCTGTTAACAAATTTTGTGGATGTCTTACTTCCATTAATACACGAAACCAAAGTGGCACAACTGAGACTAGGTGCAATTATTTTTGTGAATTCAATGGAAGCTCATGACATACACTTTGTGGGTCCGCTCGTTTTCGGGAGATCTAACACTTCAGCTAATCATGAAAACTTGCATTATAATGCATAACATGATTGTTGAGGATGAACGAAATGAAAACCTTCCACTCAGTTACAATGCAAACGAGAGTGAAAGTGGAGAACTTGTTGTGTCGCGCGAACACACCTTAGAATTCTAGGATTTTATTCGAAATCACTTACACATTCGTGATAGTGGAACACATTCTCAACTTCGAGCTGATTTGGTTGAGCACTTGTGGTATCGCCATGGAGGTAGTAGTAACATGTAATTTGGTTTGAATTTATGTTTTAGAAAAAAAAAATTGTCTCTTAAATTTGTATTGGCTAAGTTTAATGATAATTGTAGTTTCACTAAAATATATACTACTTTTCCTATAAAATTTATAATATTTTAAAAAATATTTTTTTAATAATATTTATTTTAATTGATCCCAAAACTTGTTTTAAATAGTTATATTAAATTAATATAAGGTAGTGATTTAAAGATAAAAATTGGATAAAATAAATTATTTTGACATATGGGTTGGAATAAAAGGAGAGGATGTCAAATGCTATAAGTCAAATTGCCACATAAGCCTTCAAATTTAAATTTGGCATATAGCATTTGACATCTCCCTTGGAGATGCTCTAAGGTCGGTATGTTTTTCTTGGAGAATTAGGTCAAAATGGGTTTCTCTATAACCACATATCATCATTCATAATCCTACTGTATTTGGTTTCTTTTGAACTATGTTTGCTAATGTGACAGCTGAATTTTATTTTGTTAATAAAGGAACCTCAAAGAATTTTTTTTCAATTTGTTTCAAGGCCTAAGTCACATATCAACAGGGTGGAGTCAGAATTTTTTTTTAAGGTAGGCATATTAGCATGTTTAATTTTTTTTTTAATTGACCGTAGCAGTTCATAAATTCATAAATATTGAAATTATATTTAATATTTAAAAGTTCAATAAACATAAAAGATTAAAAATTGATATGCATAACATAGACATAAAAAAATACTTAAATTTCTTATCAAGAATGAGACTAATTATTGTCACTTACAATTGACCTTAACAAGTTTTTATTATTTGAAAGAGTTATAAATCAATCATATCAATAATATTTTTTTTATATCTCTTTCATTTATAATCCTATAATTTACTACATAACAACACATATTTTTATACAATAACGAAAGAACCCTATAATTTAAAAAAATTATAAAATAACCTTATTATGTTCAAAACATATTTAGACATGTCTGAAACGGGTCTAAAAGTAAACAATAATATTAGTTGTACCTAATTTAAAATTTAATTGGTAGAGACCTAATTATTTGTGACCATCGGATAAATAGTAGAGTTTATTAAATATTGAGACTCACTATTAGACTTAATATCACAATGCATTAGGTCCTTAAATTGGGTCTCAATAATATTGTTCAAAAAGTTAACAATCATTTAGGTAAGGGTCTATTCAAATTTTTATCAACAGAACACAATAATAGGGTGAACACAATTAAATATGTCTAACTTTTATTTCAAAAAATATATGTCTAATGTGAAGAAAAAAAAATTGAGAGGGGCATGTGCACACCCTAGCCCAAGGGTGGCTCCTCCCTGCATATCAATGTGTATTTAATTTGTTCACACTGTATATGAGAAGTTTTTTTTTTTTTTTTGGNAAGCCTTCAAATTTAAATTTGGCATATAGCATTTGACATCTCCCTTGGAGATGCTCTAAGGTCGGTATGTTTTTCTTGGAGAATTAGGTCAAAATGGGTTTCTCTATAACCACATATCATCATTCATAATCCTACTGTATTTGGTTTCTTTTGAACTATGTTTGCTAATGTGACAGCTGAATTTTATTTTGTTAATAAAGGAACCTCAAAGAATTTTTTTTCAATTTGTTTCAAGGCCTAAGTCACATATCAACAGGGTGGAGTCAGAATTTTTTTTTAAGGTAGGCATATTAGCATGTTTAATTTTTTTTTTAATTGACCGTAGCAGTTCATAAATTCATAAATATTGAAATTATATTTAATATTTAAAAGTTCAATAAACATAAAAGATTAAAAATTGATATGCATAACATAGACATAAAAAAATACTTAAATTTCTTATCAAGAATGAGACTAATTATTGTCACTTACAATTGACCTTAACAAGTTTTTATTATTTGAAAGAGTTATAAATCAATCATATCAATAATATTTTTTTTATATCTCTTTCATTTATAATCCTATAATTTACTACATAACAACACATATTTTTATACAATAACGAAAGAACCCTATAATTTAAAAAAATTATAAAATAACCTTATTATGTTCAAAACATATTTAGACATGTCTGAAACGGGTCTAAAAGTAAACAATAATATTAGTTGTACCTAATTTAAAATTTAATTGGTAGAGACCTAATTATTTGTGACCATCGGATAAATAGTAGAGTTTATTAAATATTGAGACTCACTATTAGACTTAATATCACAATGCATTAGGTCCTTAAATTGGGTCTCAATAATATTGTTCAAAAAGTTAACAATCATTTAGGTAAGGGTCTATTCAAATTTTTATCAACAGAACACAATAATAGGGTGAACACAATTAAATATGTCTAACTTTTATTTCAAAAAATATATGTCTAATGTGAAGAAAAAAAAATTGAGAGGGGCATGTGCACACCCTAGCCCAAGGGTGGCTCCTCCCTGCATATCAATGTGTATTTAATTTGTTCACACTGTATATGAGAAGTTTTTTTTTTTTTTTTGGGATGGAGGACTCAACATTATACTTTATCTACATAGGTTCCACCTGTCCCAACTAAATGTTTTCTCAATGCTCTTTTCTTTACTCATGTATTTTTTGGGTTTTTTTTTATGATTTTTGATTAATTTAGAAAACTATTATAGTGAATACCCATAACCAGGCAATGTCGTGCCTGCAGCCATTTGTAGATATAGATATAGGTTGTGGTATACAATAAATAGATACTGACTGAGTCCATTATTTCCATGATTGCATATGTGAGTGACTTTTTCAAAGTTCTTTAAGATTTATAATATGAAAGGTTGAATTTTGTGGTTTTGGTTGCTTTAGGTTTATGTGGTCTTGCTTTGAATATTGGTTTGGGCTTTTGATGGTCTTCATTTTTTTCCAGTCTATCTCTTTATAATGACAGATTTGTTTTGATGTGGATTTCCATAGACTTCAAGCATATGAATTTTATGGGTTTTTAGTTGACATTTATGGCAATTTGAATATTAAAGTTGGATTTTCCCTATCTCTTCATTAGTGTGTTGCTTTAGTTCAAAATGGGTATGAAGAGTGTCATTCTGTTGCTAATTAAATTTGTCTTCACAACAATCTTTAGGTTGATTGCACGGGAGGTCTCATACTCCCTAAAATATGAGATTTATCTCATTTTAATTCTCAATATTTCAATTATATCATTTTGATCGTTCAAATATTGAATATTTTTTTGTATGATCTCTCAAGCAGATAGCGTCTAAATTGCTAACGATTTTTTATCATAAACTTGTCACATGATACTTACATATGGAAACAAAAAATAATTTAGATACCAAATTTTTACTTAAATTTTGGTTAAATAGTTGGTCAAAAGCTACTCATATTACATATTTTTTCGTAAGAGATACCTAAATTTTGTTTAAGAGCTATCAAAATTATTTTTTATCCGTATTTAGGTATTATGTGATAAGTTTATGATCAAAAATCGTTAGCAATCCAGACATTATCTATTTGAGAGATCATATAGAAACATATTCAATACTTTAGGGACTAAAATAATGTAATTTACATTGGAGATCCAAATGAGATAAACCTCATACTTTGGGGATCTCCCGTATAACTAACCCCAATCTTTATAGGGGTAATCTTTATAACTGTTCACAATCAATTCTCGATTTTTTTGTTTTGCATAGTGCCTTTAGACATATTAAGTGTTTGTAATATTGCTTTAGTGAGGTGGACACATTTGATTTGGATTTGTTTGACTTAACATTTGTTCATGTGCTCTATTAGAGGTGGGTTCAGTTACTCGTATGGTAGAGAATCATGGTTATTTGGCATCATATGTTTTCTGTAGAGCTCCTCCGTGGCCATGAAAGTAAAATTTTCACATCCTTTACTTTTCTATCAGTATTTGTCATTTTCATTGTAGCATAGATTTTGAAATATAGAATGCCACTCAGTCGTACTGCTACACGGTGATAGACATTGTTCAGTTATAGACACCAGGCACGCTATTAGATTTGTTTTGTTTGTTGTAAATGGTGAGTTTTGCTTGTTGCAAATATCTATATAATAAAATAGTTTATAATTCAAATCTTAAAAGATAAACAAAATAATTTTTGTTATTCGCGATTGAGATCGTTTTAAATTTTACTATAAAATTAATATAACTGTTAATATCAATACCCTAAATTTAATAGGAAAAATAGACTCATAAAAGTGTGTTTGTAGTAACTTTTTAAATGTATTTCTAGAAATAATTTCCCATAAATACTTTTAAAAAAAAAATTGTGTTTGAAACCGCCTCACCACCACCGCCACTGCCACCGCCACCACCATTGTCATTGTTGCTGCCATCATCACCACCACCGCCACCACTTCCACCATTACCACCGTAGCCACCACCACCACAACCATCGTCATCGTTGCCGTCGTCGCCACCCCCACCACCCCCACCCCCACTGCCATCCCCACCACCGTCGCCACCACCATTACTGTCGTTGTCGCCACCACCACCACAGTCAATGTCACCTATCATAACCATCACCGTTGCCTATCACCACCACTGCCGCCCACCACTTTTCACCCCACTACAAACTGATGCTTAAATTCTTTTATCTCTTCTCTATATTTGTGATTTGATTTTAGATATAAATACAAATATGTTTATTGTTTATCATTTTTTATTATTTTGTGCCTTCAAACATAAGCAATTACTAATTTTTTTATATTGTAATAAAATTGAAACTTCAGTTTGAAATTGGAATTATTGGATTTAGGATTTTGTTTCGGCATTGGACTTGACAAGGTTACACCAGGTGTATGCATATTTTCTTCTTCCTTAGTTTATTTTTTAAGAAATATATATTTTTTTCTTCCTTAGTTTATTTTTTGAGAAACCTGTATTTTCGTGGGAAAGCCTTTGATTTATTTTCAAAGCAGCCGATACATTGAAATTTATCAAGATAATATGCTTGACATTCTAATTCTCCGCTTTGCATTAAGGTATCTCCTAAAGATGCTACTCTCCAACCTAGATGCATATGAAATGTTCACATGTAATTTACAAGCAACAATCACTCTATTCAAGAATATACAATTTAACAATGGAATCATCTATGACATGTCATGATATGAGATGATATTCACACACGCAACTCAACCCGAGTCTTTACCGGCTCCCTCGACACATACAACGTCATGCGTATAAATTTGAACATTTCAAACTCCAACCATGGATGTTGCACATCCAATGATCATTATAAATCCTAGGTCTTTCTTGAGGTGGGTATTTATTGACTCACACCAATGGGCACCCAACCGACACGGCATTAATAGACTTCCACCAACGGCTTCATGTACGTCGACACACTTTATTGACTCTACACCAACAGAATGTGTATTCAATCACCGGTTCTTGCACCCGAGAGACAATCTAGCCCTTCTTGCTAACCCCGACCTAATTTTCAATGCAACTCGTGCGACTCAGTTGAACCTCGGTCCAACTATCCCAAGCTAAAGCATCATCAACCAAGAATGTTGTTTGACCAAATCATGCACACACACCCACAGTCGTGTCAATGCCCACGAATGTGATACTACCCGTGCATCTGTAATATAAATGTACAATTATATTTCATATCATTATGCAACTAAGTTCTCAATTGCAATTTTAACATCATGTTCCATATGTCATGAGTACATTATGAACATTTCAGTATCCATCAACAATCACAATGTTAATATATCATATGCATATACCAATATTTTTCAACATCAATTTTCAAGCATGTTGCCACATAATCAATGTACAAAACACACTTAATCCACATAAACATTTAATCAAACACCTTCACGACACCAAAATCATGTAATCACATAATATACCCAAATAATCACATTTTAATCATCTTAGGTAAGTGTTATACATGAGATTACATCTCTAATACCCTATCCATTCCATATAACAGCCCTAGATTGGAAATAAACCTAATTAGGAAAAAAACTCTATCTCTTGAAACGTAAGAACAAGTTGTGGAAAACTTTAAGAACACAAACCAAACTCAAACCTTGATTTTTCTCAAAATTCCGTTTTTGAATTTTCGGTGAAATTCGTGATTTTTTGTATGTAGTCATAGCCTTTATCGAGTAGATAAACTTTAATTCTTGCCCCGAGTCGATTCGACCAAAAGAATGTCGTAAATCGTAGAGAGAAATTGAAACTCACTTTTTTTCCCTCTCTTCCCACTCCAACGTAAAAACTCAGCTAAAAATGGAAAGAAAATCTGATTTTCTCCCCTATTTATACCCCTTGTAATACTTGACCCTTGTCGTGCCACATGTCCTCCATTCCTGGGTTTAGTTTTATCCCGAAATGATTAAATTTTGTCTCGCTTCAAATTCATTTAAATTAGATTTAAATTATTTTTTAATTTTTGAAATTTAATTCCATGTCTCTTTTCAGGTCACGCGACACCTGATCGCCCTGTAAAACGTAAAAAATCTTATTATTTCGAAATTCGAAAAAAATTGACTGAATAACTATATTTTGCAAGACGAATCCTATGGTGAGATCCATTTCGTCATCCAAGTTTTAGAAAAATTTGGGTTTTCAACCCGTATTGTAGTGACAAATTATTATTTTGCCCTTTTTCACAAAAATTCAAATTTATCCCGATTTTACAGTGGTAGTGGTGGTTGGGCAATTCCAAACACTATTTTTTTTTAAAGTACTTATGAGAAGTTATAAGTCTTAGAAACACTTTTAAAAAGTCACTTCAAATATACCCTTAAGAGCTAATTTTTTGAGAAAATAGTCATTACAATGGTGATACCACATGACAAGATGATGTGGTATCAACAACTAATAATATTAAAACAAATAGACAAATGAGCCTTATAAAAATTAATAATTAACCTGTCATGTAAACAAATAACTCCCTACTCTTTTTCTATGGAAGACCAAGTGGAATTCACCTTACTCATTTGAGATTTTATTTTTGGTTGGTGATATCATGTTATCAATAGTGACATTATATCACGGTTGCATTCAATAGTGACATAATATCACGGTTGCATTCAATAGTGACATAATATCACGGTTGCATTCAATATTTATTCCTATTTTTACTATTAAATTTGAAAAGTTAATATTAACTGTTAAATTAACTTTAAAAGTAAAATTGTAAAACATCTCTACCGCGAAAAAAAAATTATTTTATTTATCTTTTAAAATTTAAATTGTATTGTATTTTATTATTTAGACTAATTATTGCTCGTGCCTGAAGGCACAGAGAAATAAAAATAATAGTTAATAATAAATATATTTGTATTCACACTCAAAATCAAATCACAAACATAAAGGAGAGAGAAAAGAATTTAAACACTGGTTGTAGTGAGGGTGAACGGTGATAGTTGTGGTGGGTGGCAGTAGTAATAGTGGGAGATAGTGATAGTTGTGGTGGGTGGCAGTAGTGATAGTGGAAGATAGTGATAGTTGTGGTGGGTGACGACGACATTAGTGATGGTGGTAGCTGTAAGCGACAACGACTATGGTGGTGGTGGATTTTAGGTAACGATGGTGGTAGTGATAATGGTAGTCATGGGTAACGGCAATGGTGATGATGGTGCAACGACGATGGTGGATTATGGTGGTGGAGCAGTGACGATAGTGGTGGTGAGTGACGACGAGTGTTTTTAGACTATAATGTGATGAGTGGTGGCAAACAGCGGTAATGGTGGTGGTGTGGTGAGGGTGAGTGATAGTGGGTGGCAGCAGTGGGTGGATGATAAGTGTGGTGGGGGTGGATGATAGTGGCTAGCAGTGATGGTGGGCAATGACGGGTGGTGGTGGGTTGCGGTAATGGATGGCAGTGTGTGGTGGTGGGTACTGATGGTGGCCCACAGTGGTAGTAGTAATAAATATAAGAATAAGATAACGATGGTGGCGGAACAATGACAATGGTGGTGGGGGTGGCGACGATGGCGGTGATGGTAATGGTGATGGTCATAGGGGTGGGAGTAGTGGTGGTGGTAAGAGTGATGGTGAGACAGTGACAATGGTGGTAGGGTGACGACAGTGATGGTGGTGGGACAGTGGTGGTGTGGGTGGTTGTAGGGTGGCGATAGTGATGTTGGTGTTGATGATGGTGCTGGTGGAGGTGGTGGTAATGGTGGGGTGTTGGGTGTGGTGGTGGTGGTGATGGTGGNATTATTTAGACTAATTATTGCTCGTGCCTGAAGGCACAGAGAAATAAAAATAATAGTTAATAATAAATATATTTGTATTCACACTCAAAATCAAATCACAAACATAAAGGAGAGAGAAAAGAATTTAAACACTGGTTGTAGTGAGGGTGAACGGTGATAGTTGTGGTGGGTGGCAGTAGTAATAGTGGGAGATAGTGATAGTTGTGGTGGGTGGCAGTAGTGATAGTGGAAGATAGTGATAGTTGTGGTGGGTGACGACGACATTAGTGATGGTGGTAGCTGTAAGCGACAACGACTATGGTGGTGGTGGATTTTAGGTAACGATGGTGGTAGTGATAATGGTAGTCATGGGTAACGGCAATGGTGATGATGGTGCAACGACGATGGTGGATTATGGTGGTGGAGCAGTGACGATAGTGGTGGTGAGTGACGACGAGTGTTTTTAGACTATAATGTGATGAGTGGTGGCAAACAGCGGTAATGGTGGTGGTGTGGTGAGGGTGAGTGATAGTGGGTGGCAGCAGTGGGTGGATGATAAGTGTGGTGGGGGTGGATGATAGTGGCTAGCAGTGATGGTGGGCAATGACGGGTGGTGGTGGGTTGCGGTAATGGATGGCAGTGTGTGGTGGTGGGTACTGATGGTGGCCCACAGTGGTAGTAGTAATAAATATAAGAATAAGATAACGATGGTGGCGGAACAATGACAATGGTGGTGGGGGTGGCGACGATGGCGGTGATGGTAATGGTGATGGTCATAGGGGTGGGAGTAGTGGTGGTGGTAAGAGTG
Organism: Ilex paraguariensis; assembly: GCA_963454935.2. Taxonomy (NCBI): domain Eukaryota; kingdom Viridiplantae; phylum Streptophyta; class Magnoliopsida; order Aquifoliales; family Aquifoliaceae; genus Ilex; species Ilex paraguariensis. The sequence continues at coordinate 487,164 of CAUOFW020003503.1, read as the reverse complement.
ATGGTGAGACAGTGACAATGGTGGTAGGGTGACGACAGTGATGGTGGTGGGACAGTGGTGGTGTGGGTGGTTGTAGGGTGGCGATAGTGATGTTGGTGTTGATGATGGTGCTGGTGGAGGTGGTGGTAATGGTGGGGTGTTGGGTGTGGTGGTGGTGGTGATGGTGGTGGGATGGCGGCGACAATGGTGGTACTGGCGATGGTGGTGGAGTGGCGATGGTGGGGGTTGGGGTGGGGGTTGGGGTGGTGGTAGTGGAGTGGCAACAATGGTGATAATGATGATGGGGCGGTGGGAATTGTGGTGGTAGAATAGTTTCAAACATTTTTTTTAAAGTACTTATGAGAAGTTTAAATCCTAAAAGCACTTTGAAAAATTCATCTCAATCACATTCTTATGAGCTTATTTTTTCTATTAAATTTAGAGTGTTAATATTAGTTGTCGAGTTAACTTTAAAGTAAAATTTTAAAAAATCTTAATCGTGAAAAGTAAAAATTATTTTGTTTATCTTTTAAAATTTAAATTGTATTATATTTTATTATATAGATAGCGTAACATTTTACTTAGTGAACTACCAAGAAGTAATGAAAATATATAAAATGCAAGGGCAGAATCACAACCATCGACTCCACTATCAAATCAATAATAGTGATTTATTAGGTCAAAAAATTAAATTAATAAATTTGGTCTTAAAAATATTGCTCTAAATTAAATAGGAAGAATACAAGCCCAAACTTCTAAGGCATTAGAGATCATTACCAACATAAAGATAACAAAGAGAAAGAATTAGTAACAATAGAATTCAACATCTCCCTCATCATATATAGTTGATACGAAGAGGTAGGACTTTCTCAACCTGCAATTGGTCACGGTTTCAAACCTCCCCCTCCCCCCCCCCCCCACCCCC
>CAUOFW020003503.1:451731-485144 GCA_963454935.2 Ilex paraguariensis | reverse complement strand
ATCCCCCGCACGCCCAAAAAAAAAAAAAAACCCACAAAAAAGAATAAATTCTGAAACGGTTAGCCCATAGGTGTGAGGAAGATGAATGCACACATTCTTTTTTCAGAAGAAACATAACTTTTATTGATACAATCAAAAATATTACATAAGGCTAAGTTCAACAAGAGATCTAACCTCATTGAAACAAATTACAAGGCAGTGAAAGAAAACCACATTTAGACAAAAGCTATCAAACATGGTTATCTATAAATCACAAACATCCCTCCATCTAGTCGAGATACAAAAAGTGGGATACCTCAAAATCGTTCGTGACTGAGGCCCATAAGGATGCCAAGAAAAAGCTACACATAAACCTTCAACCACCTCGCTTCGATCTTCAAAAATTCGAGCATTTCTTTCTAACCAAATAACCCATACCTTAGCAAGCATTGAGCAATTTCTTAGTGTGACTCATTTATTATGATTCTCAAAGCCCTTAAAATCCTTAACAAAAATGGAAGAAAAGGACCGAGGAATTACTTAACTCAAACCTGCCAATGAAAACATCCTATTCCACAAACATAAAGCAATACGACAACACAAAAAAAGATGATTTAACGCTTTCACCATCTCCATGACACATAATACATCATTGTGGAGAAAAACAAATTTGAGGTCTTCTCCTTTGAAACAAATCATTAGTATTGATCTTACCATGACAAATAGTCCATGCACAATCCTTCACCATAATTGGTATTTTAGCCATCCAAATCATCAAAGACGGGAGAAAAAATGAACAAGAAGGATCATCAATCAAATATTCAAAGAATGATTTATACAAAAAACATCCGGAAGACTCAAGCCTCCATCTTCTTTTATCAAGCAACTCTTGATCTATATGAACTTCATTGAGTAAGAAAAGAAAAGAAACCAAATTAATAATCTCTATCATTTAAATTTCTATGAAACCCAAGATCCCAAGATAACAAATTTTAACGCGATCAAATCAAAGAAATAATATATATATTGTGAACCCGAGATACCCGATAGTGACGAGGAAACAAAACCGACAAAGAAAGTCCCCCTAACCAAACATCCTCCCAAAAATGAATTTTCTCTCCATTTCCTACAACAAAACTGACATTGAGAGAAAATTGAGGTACATCATGAGATATAAATTTCCAAGGGCATCAGGAACTTCCCCTTTTAGCCCCATTAGCATCTCATCATTAGATTGCAAACCATATTTGCTCTTGATAACCGTATGCCACAGAGAATTTTGTTCTAAAGGAAATCTCCAAAGCTATTTTCCAACTAAAGCCATATTTCTTACTTTCAAATCTCCCACTGAAAGACCCCCTTTATCCTTAGATCTGAAGACCATTTTCCAATTAATCAAATGATCTTTTTTTCCTTCTCCACTCCTTTCCCACAAAAAGTCCCTTAGCAAATCTTATGAACAACTCGATTTCGCATTTTAAAAAGAGAAAAGTATATGAGAATACTAGACAAAATTGATTGGACCAAAGTCAATCTATCCCTTTGGGAAATAAAAGTTGTCTTCCACCGATCTAATTTCTTTCCCACTTTTTCAATATCAGGGTCCCAAAAAATCAAGGATAATAGATTCCCACCCAAAGGAAGACCAAGATACTTAAGGGGCCATTCTCCCACTGAGCACCCTAAAATATCAGCCAACCTATTAACATTCTCTGGAATGGAATTTATACTCACAATTACACTCTTTCCTAAATTCACTTTCAAGAAACAATTTCAAACAAATCCAAAAGTGCCTTGAAATTAAGAAACTTTTCCTCCTCTCTTGAAGAAAAGAAAATGATGTCATCTGCAAATTACAAATGTGACACTGAAACCCTCTCTCTTCCAACCACAAAACCTTCTACCATACCACATCCTTCAACTCTCATTATTAATCTACTCAACCCATCAGCCACCAAAGTGAAAAGAATAGGCGACAAGAAGTCACCTTGTCGTAACCCCCTAGAGCCTTTAAATTTTCCCCGTGATTTACCATTAATCATCACTGAAACATTCATTGATTGAAAGCACCCTCTAATTCATCTCCTCCACCTATGCCAAAAACCGTTCATCTCCAACACAAATCCAAAAAATACCAATCCAAATAATCATAAGTTTTCTCAAATCAATTTTAAACACGAAGCCCTCCTCCCCTCTAGATCTATAATCCTCCACAATCTCATTAGCTACATTAGCTACAAGAGGAACATCTAAAATTGGTCTTCCTTTAATAAATGCACCTTGATTAACAATAATGGTCTCACCAAGAATCTCTCTTAATTTCATAAATAACACTTTTGCAACAATCTTATAAAGACTTGACACAGACTAATCGGCCTAAAATCCTTAATCCTTAACTTTCAAAGATCTTTGTTTTTTTGGTATGAGACAAATACATGAAGCATTGATAACGGCATTAACCACACCATTATGAAAAAATTCTGCTAACATTTTCCTCAAAATCTTTTTTAATGACTTCCCAACTATCTTGATAAATAGTCATGGTAAAACCATGCATTCCCAGGGCCTAATCCAAACCTTCCAATATAGGCTTAGAACAATCTTGATATAAATATAAATTGGCAAAGAAATGAATAATTTCATCCTCAATTCTTCCTTCCTCTTCAATTATTTCTCCATTATCTAACTCCAACTTATGAATAAATTTCTTTTTCTTCCTTCCATTTGCCACTATGCAAAAGTTTGGAATTATTATCACCTTCCTTTATCTCTTTAACTCTTGTTTTTTGTCTCCAACGTATTTCCTCCTTGAAAACTACGTCCTCAAATTTATTCCTTAATTCACATCTCTCAATCCTCATATTCTAACTCAAATTTCCACCTTCTTCAAAACTATCAATTTTCATAATTCGTTTCAAGATTAAACTCTTTTTAATAACCCAAAACTTCAATGTTCCACAATTTCACCTTTTGTTTCAAACAATCTAATTTTCTCATAAACTTATATCCTTCACATCCATGAAAATTATCTTCAATCCACCATTACTTAAATTGGCCTCTAAAATTATGATGCTCCAACGACATGTTCTCAAATCTAAAAGGACATGGACCCCAGCTAATAGAGGATGTATCACGGATAATGAGACAATGATCCGAAATCACACTAGGTAAAGCCTCGTGCCTAAAACCCATATAACACTCCTCCCATCCTACTGAAAAAAAGAAATATATCCAGTCTATTACAGATGCACACATTCTTACTCCCGCTTATATTATAACTCAAATCCAAAACGTCTAAATTACAATACAACCACCTTAACGTTAAACTAAATATCACCCTTACCTTCACATTCCCCATATTGAAACCCATTTTTTAATGCCCAAAAAGACAAGAAAGAAAACCAAAACAAAACATTTATGCCCCTGAGCAGAAGTGTAGCATACCATGCGTAAATTAAACCTGGCAAGACTTGCAGAATCTAAAGCAAGCAATAGAGCTAATAACAAACAACGTTAGAGCTTTTATAAAATCTCAAAGCACTTCAATTGGATAACAACATGCAGACCTATTGAAAGATAACAGTATCGTGAATTTCAACAATGTAAAGAGAACATAATACTAGAAAAGTATAAATTATAGAAGTGTAAAAAAGCATTTACGAGGCAGCAAGCTTCTTTTAAATTTTTGATATCGCCTGAATCAAAGCACAACCAAGTCAAAATAACAACTCCACACACGAGTCTGAATCTGTAAAAATCACGTAGATTTACTCGACCTGGTAACGATGATGAAAAGGAATCCAAATTCAAGTAATTCGGTTGTCACACATAGCATTTTACCACCAGAATTGAACCACTAAAACAACTCGTAAGGTATTTAATAACAATTTCCAAGAAACTAAAATAACTATGCTACTCAAAAAAGTTTTTAAAATTTTAATAAAGAATTGCAAGAGAACCATTTGGATGCCAATGGAACAAGCGACGGCTTTGAAGCCCCCCTAGGAAACAAAGTGGAAATTTCAGTACAATATCAAAGAGGAAACATAATTCTATTCAATAAGACACAAGGGAAAAAATGGATAATTTAGATACTTTCTTCAAAACGACAAGTTACCCAGTTACATATATAATGCAAGTATATCTCCATAAGCAAAATATATATGTTGAGCAAGTAAACAGTTTCACATGCCCACAAAACCAAGTCAAGTTGCCCATCATCATCATTTTTCGATCTTCAAAATAACAAGACTATACAAAGCAAAGACCTACTTTTCCACATTTGTGTGGTTTCAAACCAAGCAGCTTCTATTTGCATCAAACAATTAGGTCAAACAGATTAGAAATTAACAAAGCTCATTTTCTCTTGTTATCTTTAATCTCATTAGCAAAGAAAGTCAAAAAAATACCCCATCCATACAACACAAGTGATCCACAACATACACACAACTCCACTTCACTAAATCTTGTTCCAACTATTTGGGGTCGCTAACATGAATTCTGCTTTGTTACCATGTTCAACTGAAGTCAAGTAAACCTCGTCTTAACCATTTGGGAAAGGTTACATGAACAATTTTTGACAGCCATCTTTTTATGAATATTGATATGCATGATATATAATCCACTACCAGCAAGCTCCAGCAAAGGTAATGATATTCAATATACATATAACGGTTCTGTAAAGAAATGGGATTAAAAAAGTTTCGTTCGTTGGGTATTTCATACCCTAGACTGTTGCCATTTGAAATTAGACTCAAAATGATTTCCTTACGACCACAAAAATGATGAGTGCTGAAAGCACAAAGCATATTCGTCACTTTGTTCTAGGAACTAAATTTCGTTTCATTTCAACCCAAACTAATCAGTAATTACGTACCGAAAATCCTATGTTTCTAAGGTGTTTCCGAATATTTCGACATGCTTCAGTATGTTTCAATCAAAATTTTAAAAACAAATTTTCAATTTTTTCTTTGTTTCCAAATATTCCGAAATGTTTCCATTTTCCCATTGATTGAATCTATACATTAAAACAAAATTTCGATCATTGGTCATGTATAGTCATAAGAAAAAGAAATGACAAAGGATGAATTTCAAAGAACACTTAATATTCTACTCATTCAAAAATATTGTCATCAATAAAGCACATAGAAGATTTAGTCTATGCAAGGCTGCTTCAGACCCGAGCTTCCATAGGTCACCATCCTTTTTCTGGGTATTTTGTTTTTGTTTTTGTTTTTTTTCTCCTGCCGGAGTGGGGTGTCCAATCTTAATTATATTTGGTAAGGGACCGAGTAAATTGTGGTGTTGAAGAACTAACGTGATTGTTGAAAAACTACAAACAGCTCATTCCATATCCTGCATGTCTGAGAAACAAAGAGACATAAAGCCAGGGAGGGAGAAAGTAATTTAAAGCACACGCAATCAAGGATGCCACCAAGAGACATTGGTCAATCTTTTATTGAACAAGTTTCTTTCATTTCAATTCAATACACTAATGTAATACAATGAAGAATGTTTACCTCTTAGAGGTGTGAATTGTCCCGTATCCCAGGAAGCATATCGCTGAACTGGAATGATTTGGTCCTGACTTTAAATAGATAGGACTTCCAGAAAAAATTCCATTTTGAGCAAAATCTAGGTAACAAAGAATTGTGAATACATGGGAAGGGGCATGGAAGAAAATTTGCAAGCTCCTCAGTTTTTCCTATAACGAGTGCCAATTTTGATGCTGTTAATGCTGATAAAATTCATTCCCGGCATTCTTCAGTCCAGTGCTTGACTCCTCTAAACAATAAGGCCCTTTGAATTCATTTGCAGTATTCCCTACACCTGTTCCATTTCTTGGGTTGTTTCCCACAAACCCCCACCCATTTCTATTCCGGATCCAAGGGGGTGCCGGTTTTGAGTTATTCCACTTCTGCTGCCTAAAGTATTTCCTTCCCAAACTATAACAGGAGCCCCTTACTTGTTGAAAATTGTTTTGGCAGTTCGCAGTAGGAATTTCAGCATGAGGAGGGCCCACACCAGATGTGCTTGGAGCATTCTGATCCGAGTGAGAAACAACAGGACTATGGCAGCCTGGTCTAGTTTTTTCTGCAGGTTGACTCATTGTCACAGGGTTAGCAGCACAAGGAAAAGGATCTCTCTTGTCACGGGGATATGGAGGCAATGGTGGGAAAGGATGGAAAGGCATGCCAGGAGCAACAACCCACCCCTCAGCAGGTTCTGCTTGAGGTGTCCCAAATTGCTGCACAAGGAGCAACGGAATTCCATATGAGACAGACAAGTGTGAAATGAATCTCTCTTGCAGATACCCAGTCACCACTTCACATGGGCCACCCTTCACTTTTTCTTTGTAGTAACCAAGAGTAGATGAAGCAGTGTTAGCTGGAACCAACCGGCCATTAAGAGGAGGAGAAAATCCAGGAGGAACATCCTCATCAATGTTCTGCCTTGCATTATTTGTGATATTAGTTTCCATTTGAAGAATCCTTGGTTCCTTGTGTTGAGATCTTGAATTTGGGTTGGCCTCTACTGGCTGATCCCATCGGCTTTTACGCTTGCGTATCTTTGTCCCATTGGTTACGCAGCCACTACTGCACGATACAGAGCAGTCCCCATCAGCTGCAGTTGCTGCGTGAAATGATTGGTTCACGCAATCTATTGCTTCTGTAGGTCTTCCACCGTGGTCACAGCACAGATGGTGTGATGCCAACACTCTATTGCAGTTTGAATCACGGTGAAATTCCATCCTTCCATCATCCCTCTCTTTGCAGTTATTTTTTCGGAGATGTCGAGGGATCCACCTATCTCGGAAGTTTCGTGCAATTTGATGAACCTGTTGTGCAGTTAAAGAGAGAAGACTCAAGTCGTCAACAAGGGGAGTGGATTAAAGTGATATACTAGCATGGCTGCAGAAGATGTGCACTATGTGATCAGGAAAGTGGGGGGGAACTAATGCACCTAACATAAACAACTTATCATGTCAAATAAGAAAAGAAAAACACTTTTCAACCAACAAGCACACACTATTATTTGCAATTATTTGCAATTTGAAGAGATAACTAATTTGACTATAAAGAGCAAACCCACCACAAGAGGGAGATCAAACCCAAATCTTATTTCTAGCTGATCCACTTGAAGGCAACCGACCAAGAAATCTACCAGCCCAAACACAGCAGGAAAAATGGGTTGCTGAGGACAAGCATCAAAGCTAGCCATTCCCAAAAGAAATAACTCTTTAATCATTCCGAAATTAATCATGCTGCCACTAAAAAAAGCAGTCTCTTTCCATAAAAGTTTAAAGTTCTTGGTAAAAAGGAGACAGTAAAAATCCTTTGAAGAAGAGTTTTTTTATATCTAAATTCAAATGATTCGGCCAGAAATATTAGTTGATGAAGCTTGGATACTCTCAAGAAGGATAAGCATCCGTCTCCGACGCATGTCAGACCGATACTCCTCAGATACTCTTGGACACATGTTCAATACTCTTTTATCCGTGTCCATAATTAAATAATTTAATTTAATGTCGAATCGTATCATTGTATCATTTTTGCACTGTATTGTATGATACACAATACGATATGTATCGTCTGATACATACGATACATGAAGATTCTATTTTTTAATTTTTTTTTTGGCTTTTTTGGGGCTAAAACAACATCGTTTCACCCGGGACTTATTTTTTAGTACCTAGCCGGTGAAATGACTTTGTTTCAATGGTTAGGGTTTAAAAAAAAATTAAGTTTGTTGTTAATGTTGTTCAATTGAATCAAAATTCCTAATTAATGTGAATGTTGCTCAAATAGTTGATGTTAAAAGTTTAAATTAAAGATCTTTGCATTTTGATATTAGTGACCTATATTGGAAACTTGAAAAGTTTGTGAAATATTAATGAAATACTATATTATTATGAGTATATGGCTTTTATGCAAAGGTATATGTATTTTATTAATAATTATTTAAAATTACGCGTATCTTATGATACACGATAAACTATCTTTGAAAAACGATACACCCTCCCGATATACGATTTGACAACTATAGTGTCTACTACTAACTAATAAACATGTGTTGACATGTGACTTACAAAGCTTTAAAAAAGTATCTTATGCTATACCAACACTAGACATATTAAAGTGGTACTCAAAATTAGAGGTGTCAATTGTGTCGGGTTAAACGGTTACATGTCGAGTTAAACGAGTGACGAGTAAAAAACATATAAACCCATACACGACAAGTTTAATAAACAGGTAAAAAACTTTAACATGAACTCGAACACAAACTGTTTAATAAACGAATAATACGACATGATTCGTTTAACCCATTTAACTCAAAATTTAGATATTGACCCAAGATAAAACCCCCAAGCTTTATACAGTGCTGACCCAAAAAACACTAAAAGTGACTGTCTTGACTTCTGAGCTGAGACAGTCTCACGTGAACTGCTTGAACATAGGAAACTATAACAATTTATAGACATGAGATGCTACTAGCATCTCATGTCTATTCGATGTGGGTTACTGGCAAAAAAATGCCTTCCAAAAAGCACTGTGTTGTTGCCTTCTCAAGAGTTGTGTTCAAGATGAATTAATAGTGAAATAAATTTAAATATTTTATCATATATTTTTGTATAAAATTTATTTTTTAAATTATATTTTTTTAATAACTTTTATATATGTAAATTTTATAAAACTAACAATCTAACAATTTTAGATGGCTTATATATTTTTTGTGGTTGACACTAAAAATAAAAAAATTATGGCTAACTTTTTTTGAAATAATTATTAATTTATTATTATATTAAATATATTTAAAAGGGTGATAAACGGGTTGACAAATTTCACCCGAACACAACCCATTTATTAAACGTGTGTGACGGAAGAGTCAACTAGTTTACCACCCAAATCCGTTAAAATTTCACACAAACCTGTTTAATTCATGTCGGTTAATCGTGTCGTATCAGACTTTGATAGGCCTACTCAAAATATAATAATAAAGGCAAAACATACATAAAAGTTTTAAACAAGATAAATTGAGAAAATAAGAGCAATCCTTTAACTAGCGAGCATGTCTAAGTTCTTAACAAATATAAAAAAAACACTTTTCAACCAACGAGCACGTACTATTATTTTCAATCTATAATATAAAACAAAACAAACTTTAATAAATTTATCCAACGGTCTCAAATAGACTCATCCAACAGCCACCAACATCTCTCTCAAGAATCTAAGTTTACGTTGCAGCGTGTCTTCACGCACGGGTTATCCCTAGTTGTTTGCATATAATACACAAAATTTGAAGAGATAAATTCAACGATAAAGAGTAGCCCACCACGAGGGAGATCAAACCCAAATCTTATTTCCAGCTGATAAGGGAAACTCCTTTCAAGGTCAACTGACCAAGAAATCCACAGCCCAAACACAAAAGGGAAAATGGGTTGTTAAGGACAAGCATCAAACCTTTCCATTCCCAAAAGCAATGACTCTTTCATCATTCCATAATTAGTCTAGTTACTACCAAGAAATCAGTCTCCTTCCATGAAATTTTGAAGTTTTCGGTAACAAGGAGATGGTAAAAATCCTTTGAAGTGGAGTTTTTTTGTTATTCTAAATTCAAAAGATTTGGTCAGAAATATTAGTTGGAACCATCAACAAGCAATCCAATTAAAAAAAAAAAAGATGAATGAAACGATTCTTCTACCATCTCTATAGGCTTCAATCACCCAGCTATTTGAGGTGTGCCTGAGAGTACAATCACAATTGATTGAGGGCTTCTCTCAAAAGCCTATCGAACATAACCCTACTTCTGGTGTAACTCTCTGAAATCTGGGTTACTCAGAACCCAGTATTACAATTGATTTTTAGATAGCATGTTGGCAGATACAATTATGTCGGCTTCAGAATTGCATGAAATCGAGCTTATGATAAAGCACTGATTGTTAACTAATTCAGAAGTATTTAGAGGGGCTTGCATCAATGATTGAGATCAAATTCAATATGGCAACTTGATGGAGCTGATTTTCAGCAGTTCAAAAATGTGGCAATATAGACCACTGTTGGTTGAAGATTTTTCATCGTCAATCCATGTCTATGGAAAAATCAAAAGAGTTCATCAAGTGCAATCAAATGGGTTCTTGTAGTCCTGGTTCTCTTAACCAAAGGACTTACCAAAAAGTATGTTACAGTGGGGCAGATTACCTTGCTTGGGGAGGAAACACAACTGTTAAGTCTTCATACCCTCCCTGAAGTGTAAGGAACTTCTTATGTTTTTGTTATGGACCTCGTCTTTCAGAACTTGCTTTCTCTAGTTAAAAAAAGTTCTATCACCAAACATTTTACTACATCTTATTCCTTTTTTGGTCAACTGTATAGTCCTCCACCCTCCACCCCCAACCCACAAGAAAATCCCCAAATAAAAAAGAAAAGAGAGGCAGAAAAATAAAAAATTTGGAAACGAAGGGGGAAAAAGAAAAGAGAGAAGGTTAAGGCATGTGAATCAATCTTGTTCGCAAAATTCAGGGAAACAATAGAGATGACCGATATTGACAATCTTTGAGCCTGCAAATATTTGATAATCTAAAAGACACACAAAAGAAAAAAGAATTAAATTTCAACAAAACCAGATAATTTCTGTTTCCCTTTTCTGATTTGGACTGTACCAATTCATCTTGAACCAAGATATGTACTTCAAAAGCATATATTAATTCAACCCCAACAACATACCATGCATAAGAAGTCAGCTTATAGATAGTACCTTCTTGTCGGTGTGTTCTGTCAATGTGAGCATCGACTCCTTAAAGCTGCATAGAAACATACCTTTTACGCATATTTAAAGAGAGAATAATTTATTGCAAGAACTGAGCATTCAAAAAGAGAACAAATAAATTTAAAAGTGAAAGAATAATTGCAGCAATCATGTGGTCACCAAAAAAGGATTCAGCTAAAGTCTGTATAGACAAATTTGAGGCTTTGAGTATGTTGTAAGTTTGTTATGGTGTAGTGTACTTGAGCACCAATTCTATAGCACCATATGGTTCTCTCATAATGTGGGTAAGCCTTGGGAGTATTAACCACCAATATTCCCTATTTTCCATTCTATCCTGCTTCTTATTATGAAAACAGTGTTTTTCCATGGAGTCACCGCTGTGTTTCTCCATTCTTTTTCTTCTCCTTTTCTTTTCATAGAAAACAGAGAACTCAATAGAATTAGGAAGAAATTTCCTAGTATGAGGAAGTAAAAGTAATGCCACAATTCAAAATTAGAAGAAACATCCATCCCTAAATCCATTGAGGCCCACTCCAGAAATAATTTGACCATGATGAGAAACCTGAATCACCCTTCATAGAGACAGTGCAAATACATAGTCAAGAGTCCATGAATCATAGGTAAGTTTTCATTCCTCAGATTCAGAGAAGACAAATCACAAACATCCCAAGAACCTAACACGGAACTCTACTGAATTTCATGCAACATGTAATTACCTCAGTAGAACATATAATTTTCTAAGTCTTAGAGACACATTTAATTTTAAAGCACCACCACAAAACTTTTTAAATCATTCAATCAGTAAAATATAGGGTTCCAATGGTCCAGCCATGGCGCCCGCTCCTTGGCTTCATTTTGGCTTCAAAAGAATTCTACTTTTTGCTATTTTAGGGAGATGCAGAGTTTCATATCACTTATAGGCTTCTCATGCATTTTTTCTCTTTCTTCTCCTTGCTACTTTCTAATTCTTTAATGGATTTCTTATCCAACCTTTTTTGATGTACTTTTCTATCTTTATTAATACTAGAGTTCTGTTTCCTATCAAAGAAATTACAAGGTTAACAAGTACTTCATTTCCTACTCTACTGCTTCTAACAACCTATTTATACATAGCACTTTGACCCTGTGTCTCACAATTTACACTAGAGGTCCTCATAAACAAGCCAGCCAATCCTAAATCCCAGGGCCACGGAAACCAAACAAAAGAAGAAATAATGTATACATGCTGTAAACAGAGTCACAACCAATTCGCAATAACATGTCTTTCTTGATAGCGACGGAAAGCTCCCATAGGTGGCACGAGACAAGCTGCCAGAGCATTGTACTATAAATGATTGGACAGTAAAATTAAGTTGGTGGTGGACAGAAGTTAATGACACGATTTTGGCTCATTCCATGTTTCAAATTCCCATTTTCAAGTTTGGTTAAATATAGAAACTCTGAAGCATGATTCTTTTTGTATAAAAATGTGATTTTGACAAAGTCTACGAAAATATTAACTGAATTTAAGATTTACAAGCACAAGTTTTGCACATTACAAGATTATTCAAAAATCCATTTCTTGCTGAATTTTGAATTCGAATTTTTCTATATGTACACAAACATTCTGAATTACCAGGCAAATTCTTTTGTCCACCCATGCTATATCGCTTTCTCGATAGATAGGAATAATCAACTAAAAGCACCAAGGAGGTGCAACTCAAGTAGAGGTCAAGTTTACAAGGATCAAAAAGATCTCAAAAGGTCTTCGATTTCTGTCCGGTTTTTCTATTCAATAATCTAACTATCAAGGAATTAAATTTTGGAAAAAATGCACACAAATCTTGAACTTCAATTGATACAGGTTCATCATACTGTGATACAGGTCCACAAAAGCTGATTACAATTCGAATTATTGAATCTCTATTTGGATACAGCCTCTTGTTTTCTGGAGGTAATTCGATATAGCTTCAATAAACATTCTGTATTTAATTAACTGCTTACTTTATCATAGTTCAATTGGAGCCAAGTAAAGTCGCCAAAATTTAGGTTTCACCTTTCCATTGCAAAGTGCATCAAATGTGCTAGCAGTTTTTGTTAAGTCATTCATTCCGTATAAGAATAAGCCTCTATAAAATCCCACATATTGGTTTTGGAGAATTATTAGTTATGAAAGCAAAATTACTATCTATACAGCAGACCGATAAATACGGCACGTCCACTTATATATATAATTAGCAGATTCAACCTAGAGAAGATGCATAAATTTCAGCAAACCAACACTGAATACTGGAAGGGAGAGATCACAGCAAACAAGTCAAGCAGTTCAAACAAGAATATGTGACAATTAGCCTAACCTCTCCACTCCAGGACGAGGGGGACCTCCATTAATGTGCTCAAATGTAAGTATTTCCCTCACAGCCAAATATTCTAAGATCTGCATAAAAGAACAATGAGCGGCATATTTTACTTCTTTCATATACCTAATGATAACTAGCATAATAAAAACCATTCATGAAGATCTAGCTAGAAACATAGATCTAGTAAATAATAAACCAAAAGGACTGGCCTGATTGACAGGACCGCGTAAACCAATTAAGGACTGATTTGAACTTCGTTAACTGAAATCAATTTGATGACGTATAAAATGGGTATGATTCCAACCATTCGCTCAAGTATGTCCGACCATTGACAAATACTATGTATTGTGCTAACATAATATCCTAAGTCAAATTGGCTGCTGGGTTCATCATACATAATATAAGGATTGGCCAGGTTGAGTGAAAGATTTCCAATCCATCGTAAGTGGTTCTTGAACCCACCCAAGCCTATAAATTGCCAGCTATGTCCATTGTTACAGCAATTCCAGAATGTTCACACATCAAGTCCCAGTACTATCTCAAACTGATTTGTTTAATGATTAGGGATAACAAAATGTAGGTATATTAGAGAAGTATAAGGTCCCCTCTACACATACCTTCACAAGCTTTCGAAGAATTGGAATCTTATAGAATTCCCTTCTGTACTGCTTCATTATGTTGTGTAGCATTTGCAAACCTAAAAAGCAAAGCAGAAGCCATAGCACAAACAACTGTAATATAATTTTGTGCTACAACAAAAAAGGAAAAATCTAGAGCCATGCAGCAAAACCAAGAAAAACTACCATTCTTATTGATTACATCCACCAAAACTGTTCGTGATTTTGTTTTCAGAAGTGCATCAAGGATCATAGAAAGTTCTCGATTGCTGCAAACAGATGGATACTAAATCAAATAAACTGTTCATTGTAAAACAAGAAGTATCGGATCAAGTAAGCAACTTCGTGGTTAGGAAGACTAATAAACAGAGAGCAACATCTAAAATAACCTCTGAATTGCTTCACCATTGCCATTATCCCCTGAAGCTGCAGTTAGAAGAAGAAGCTTCAAGTAGCCTCTGGATGCATCCTGTTTGAAAACAAGAAGCATTATAACGAGGAACAGATGTAAACATACAAACCAGTGCAAGAAGCATGAAATGCAATTGCAAGCGCAGCAATATTAATTATTTCAAACAAAGAAAAGACATGCTTCAGAAAAACTCATAAATGGCGACGAGAAAATTGAAAAACCAGACAGTGAAGTTGATTGAATAAAAGGACTGTCAAACACTATTGACCTTTTGTGTAAGAACAATCATTGGTATGCAGTACTCCAGTGAAAGCAAAACATGATGATAGGAGATGACAGAAACCACAGAAAGAAGCATGATGATTACACTGATGCAACAAGAAGACTTACTTTAATGTAAAAAATAAGAGAGAGAAGGGGAACCAAGCAACGATAAGATGCATACATAAGGGCAGAAAAATGGGAGGCACACAGCATACAACTTCTGTTATTTGGAAAATTAAATCTCAGAAATAAATAGAAATCTAAAAATGTTCCAATACTCCAAGAGGAGGAAGTTCTTACTTTCCGTTTGCTTATTCCCCCATCAGAATCTAGCAGCTCATTCAGTTTCTCCTGAACTGCAAGCATTGATGGTCAAAAATAATTACAGTAGGCAGGACACAGTATACCCAGGGAAAATAAGAGAGAGAGAGAGAGATAGAGAAAGAGAATCATCTACCTGCTTCAAAACGGTCATTTAAAGAACCTTCCAAAAGTTTTTTGGATTTGAAGGGTAGCACATGTGGCCTGCTGTCCATATTCGGAGGTTTGTTGGCATTCGTGGCATTAATCTTTGTTTTTCCCTTCTTAACAGAAGATGATGAGCGAGAAGTTTTCATGCGAGGATAGGATTTTGAGAAAACATTCCTGTCTTCCTCAGTGTCAGGTTTGGACTCCTTCTTAGTATCATTTGTATCAGATAATGATTTGTCATGCATTGTGGTCAGAGCAGAAGCCTCCAATCTTTGAACTGACAAGGAATTCTTTGTACATTTCTCTGCCACAGAAACTTTTCGCTGAGCTGCAGACATGGTCTCACTCATTACATCATCTGGTTGTGGAGAAACTACTATTGGTTGAACAGAAATTGGCAACTGTTCCTCTGAGTCCTCAATCGCAGCACTGTCCCATTTTGAAGCAGCAGATGCAAATTTGTTTGGGGCGTTTTCCTTTGTAGTTGTAATCTTCTTGCGTCCAACAGCGGCAGCTGAGTTATCTGTTTCATCATTCCATTTTACCAAATTTTCTCTGATATGCATTTTTATGGTAGTCTCCAATTGTCTGAAATCAGTTGCAGGTTCAGGCAATTCATCTTCATTTTTCGATGAATTCGCTGCAGTTTGCATATTCATACCATCAAAGGAACTGGTTGCTCGTATTACATTGTCCAAGTTCTCATCTGTTTTACCATCTTCACGGACCATAATAGGTTCTGGATATTCTTCATCTGAATCACTCTGAACAATAACTTCAGAATTTCGTGGATCACCACCTATATAGCCCCGGCATTGAGATGACCCACAGACACATTTTTTGGCAGCTGCCCCAAACACCCGTACATAATTGTAATCAAATGTCACCTCTTCACCCTGACACGAGAACTTCCAATCATTAGTGCACAAAATGTAATGATAATGCTTCTAATCAGTCAAGAGATAGAAAAATACAGACAACGTTTGAAAAAAGATGTAGATCATTATATATGCTGCAAGACACAATTCCATCAAAGGTTTTGGCTTCGCATCTTTGTGTTAAGCAACAATGAAACTTGAGGTCAAGTACCTCCAGTAAGAGAAGATTACTGCTCCATATTTGAGAAAAGAGCCACAACCAATATAACAAAGGAGTTGAGAGGAGATTACTGCTCCATATTTGCCACAGGACCCACAACGGATATGCAGACTTGATTATGCAATTAATTCAAATAATCATGTTATACTAAGAATTCAAGTAAATGCACTATAGTATTGAACAATTTGACAACTTCTAATTTCAAAAAATAAACCGAGGATATTTATTTGTTAACAAATAGGGAAGAACTTATTTTAAGATACAACAGAAGACCCCATAAAGGGCGCATTTCCAGAAATGGGAAGACCCCAAAGAAAACTAAAAAATTGGAAATAATGTACTAGATCTCTCTCTCTCTCTCTCTCTCTCTCTAATCTCTTTTATCCTATCAATGCTTGTGTATAATCATTTCCTCCTCTTCTATTATGTTCTCATTTCAATCTTCTCCCCATCTCTCTCATCTTTCCCATCGCCTAATATCTCTTAAAATATTCATCCTCGCCTTCACCTTTCTCATCTTCCCTCTGGTTCTCCATTTTGTTTCCTTCATTTCCTCAAGACAAAATAATAATATCTTTTAAGAACCGTATGATAAGCTCCATCAGAACAATGCTAATATGATATCTTGAACATCTTTTACTACTTTTGATTTTTGTCACCCATGTCTCATCTAGAATACAAATCATGATTTTGCCACCTTATTTGAAAAATCCTGGAAATCAGACCAAGCTCTACTTCAAATTATGATGAATTCAGTTTGACACAGGAAGTCAACTTAATACCGTTACATCTCTATGCTTCTAGGGCCAGTGGGCGGATAATAGGAAGGAGGAACGTTGTTGGCTTACGTTTGGCGTCCCACTACAATAGTTGACAAAAAATCAAAATTTTCAACAATTCATTCAGCAATCTACTCACAAACAGAATTTCCCAGACATCAACAAAATCACATCTATCCACATGGTTCACTAGGATAAAGCAATTGAGAATGCATAACTGTGAAGCCAATCCAGTAACTTTGGGCTTCAATCAGAAAAGCTAAGCAGGTAAATGAAGCTTGGACAAATAACGATACCTTCTTGATATCCCTTAATGCAAAAAGTCCTATGCAAACTTCTCCATTCACCATCCACTGTAGCAGTAAATTCAGAAGCAGAGTCAACAAAGCATCAAGTACATGAACTCAATAATTAAATAAAATGAAATATATGCAACAAACCATAGTAGCATATTAAGTTTTAGCCAACATGTCAAAAATGACATATGAACTGTATGTCATGTATATAACAAGAGAACTGACAAATTAATCACGTATGGAACATCACACAGCTTCCAAATAAGAGAGACAGATAAGGAGCAAGCCCACCCATCGTGGAGGAGGGGAGGTTGAAGAAGAAAGAGAGATGGAGAGAAACAATACTGCCAGTTGTTATGTTATGACATAAGCACGAAATGTACTGCTGCATCAAACCAACATTTTTCAATCAAGGACCTAAATGTGCTAGCACCTACACTTTCACACCCCTCCAACTACCTCAACCACTTCTCCAGAAATGCAGGAGATCCAACAACTCTAGCCAATTAAAACAATTTAGTAGTCCACATCAACTAAAAAAATCCTGCCATATTAAGATCTTTTACATAATAAATCTCCATCATTTCGTGCGGAAGTAATGAATAAGGATCTTACAAGATGAAAAGCATAAATAGTTGCATTTCAGTTTGTTTCTGGAATTTCATGAAATTAAGTCGCTAAATAATTTCCCCTAAAAATTTGGAAACATGTGTGCCCGCCCTTAAAGTAGTAATCATAAAATGAGGACCAAAAAGAGACCATTACATCATGTCAAGTCCCTATACATACCATCTTGTTTTTTCTCCCCAAGAGAAAACATACCAAAAAGGAATATTTTACAAAAAAAATAGCAGAACATCCATTTCCTACCAAATATCTATAAGCAAATAGTCAAATACCACCAAAGTAAACCGCGGCCATGGGTGCTTGAGCATCTGCTATATAAACTTATACATGCAGGCTTAAACAAAAAGCATACCATATGAACTTTCAGGTGAACCAAATGCCATTCATAGATGGGTGATTGCACAAACAAGAAGGGATGTACTACACCTATTAACCATATTTGGAGGCCTCATTATGCCTAATTAAAGAAAAATTGAACCTGATTCACAACTCAGACTTTCAGCCCCTCTCTAACCAGTGATTTCGCAGCAGAGGTAACAAGTTCTTGGCAAAACTAGTTTCAGGTGTCAATATACGTCCAAAGTTAGGCACCCAATACACAGCTTGAAAGAGTTAAAGCATCAGTTTCTACAATTGCAAAGATCAATACTGCCTCCGGGGTGTCTATATAGAAGATATGTAGATACACTATTTAGGTGTGATGTTTAGTATGCCAAAATAGAGTTTACTCTATATAACATCTGAAATCTAGATCAAGACTAACCCGGTGGATGGATGGTAAATCTCCCATATTGTTAAACTATCATTGCATATCTTTTTACTAAGTTTCTTGATTAGGGAGACTCCAGTGTGTGCTGCACGGAGTAGCCGGTGTCATATAATTGGCAAACAACAAACCAGTTGTGATCCGGGTGAATTTAAAAATAACTAGCAAAACCAAACCCAAATTAGCTCCACATATTCCAAGTCACAACTTGGGAGAACATCAGTGTACCTTAGCGGACAAATTGTTACTTCAGTTCCCAGCAATGTTTGCGTGTCTAAATCTGCCCAATGCCGATTTCCTGTAGTCAGTCACGCTGTTCATGGAAAAAGAGGCTCAACCAACCCAGAATGGCTGTTGTAGATGCCCATTCGTTTACTAACTCGTACAACGAGAATGCTTTTACCCAGTGGCGGAACCACTCAGTCACTTGTGGGGGCAACTGCCCTTACTCAACGTATTTTGGCCAACTTTTTCTTATATGTGTCGTTTTAGATTTTTAGCTTTGCCCCTTCAAAAGAATTGTCATGCACCTTAATCCACTTTAATCATCTCTCACACATGGGTTAAATTACTTACAGTCCAATTAAGTAACTTAAATAATGTTTAGTTGGTTGAATCCCCCCTGACATGTTTTCAAGAAATCATGCTGAAACTCGGTTGTTAATGCAGATATATTGAGAAAAATATCTTAATTACATTGACTACAAGATTATCACACAATGTTTTCAGAATATGAAATTAGTTAGCAATTATTGTAAATGTATTGAATAGAAGTGTTACCAATAAAGCTTGAGTCTTTAATTTATTAATAGCCCAACATTTTATCTAATTGTTGTCAAAGTTAGCCCCCACTGCAGCACATTTCTAACTCCGCCCCTGATTTTACCTAAACATGTAAGACACACACTTTCTACAAACCAATGTGCATGCTATGCCAATGACACAGCTTCCATTGCACATAGGTGACTAGGCATGTGGGCCAGGTACTAACACCGGCGTCACCCTGAGTTATACGGATACCGAGATAAATGCTACTTGAAAGGGTATTATATAAATCTAAGATTTACATATATCCATATCCTAAAGGCATATTGCTATGATTAATGAACATTGTTGGTCATGAGATGCTATATTGTTTGTTTAAAACTATTTTATTTTGACTCGGTTAAAGAATTGTACTTGCTAACAATTAGTGCTTTTCCTTACTAGGTTTAGAGATAGGGTTCCCAACAATATCAACTACAAGTAGTACTCAAAGGCTAGATCACACAGGTGCAGGTGCGGGTGCAGGAACGGGAGCGGGACCTCAAAAGCACAAAAATTCAAAAAAATCGGGGAGCAGGAGTGCCTTGAGAGCATCATACTATATACATATATACATGTTTACATAGATAAAAATTATAAAAAAAAACATTTTTAAAAGTTATATATTACACACAAATATATGATATATTATTTAAACTTTACTAGTAATTAATTTGACTTTTGAAATCCACATAAAAAAATATAATGAATATTTAAAGAAAAAACCAGGCATTGAAATGCCTTGTTCACTCAAGATATTGAATCCCACATCGACGCAAACTGAAATCTCGCAAACACACAATGCCTATAAATAGACTTCACCATGTTGGGTTTCAACAGCTGGATATTGGGCCTCAATTTTGGGGCTAAGTCCATCCGATTTTTTGAAGTTTTCTTGGCCCAAAGCTTATTTCATTGATTAGTTTAAAGCTTTTTGGTATTTGTGGAGTTGGCCTCGAAAGTGGCTAATCCGCAAACTACAAATATTGAATACGCAAATTTGATTTTTTGAATTCGCGAATTTGTGGCGAATTCGCTCTGAATTCACGAATTTGCACTTGGAACGCAAATTTGTTGAGGTATTGAGGCAAATCATGTGATCTAGCTTAGAGGTATATTAGGTAAAAAAAAGACAAGGTTACATATATACAATCTTTTATATAAACAAACAAAGTGTCCTTCCTATGTCCCATATTCTTGTTTTATTTTTTTGTATCTTAAAGTTTTGGCTTAATTTGTCGTATCAGTTTGTCTATATTATGCTGCATCATATGACACATCCATGTTCTCATGCCTCAAGGACCACTATTAGTGACCATTTTTGCAGCATTGTGTAGTTTCTTATCAGCCTTTGCAGAACTGAAAATACAACACTCTTCAAACAACAGTAGCATGAAAACTTTTCTTAATGAGTGATGCAAAATTATACAGGAAGAACTCCTCAATCTGAGAAAATTGAAAGAGCTGAATGCAAATAAAGAAGAAAATTAGTCTAGAGACAAAAGCAAGAGGCAACAAATCTACAACACCAGCCAACTATTCAAGAATAAGCCCAAAAACTCCAAGAAAGTGTGCTCTTGAAAGACGATCCATTCTAAATTGACGACAAAATATCCAAAGTATATAGAGGATGAGAGGCAAAAAAGAATCTTGAACTACATAGAAAAACCACGATAACAAGTATACTCACCTTTTCTGTACGGCAATTGGGGTCACAACTGTGGTTTATAAAACGTCCCAAATTCCCTTTCACACATGCATCTATTACCTGAAGAAGTGCAAAAAGTAAAACAACCAGACAACTGAAAAGAAAAATACCAACGTAAGTTTTCATGTTAATTTAAGGCAAGAACTTAAAAGACAAGAATTATTAAATAATTTTATCTTTTTATCTTTTTCACCCCGGAAATGGGAGGGGAGGGGAAGGAGGTTCGATTCTTAAAGGACGAAGATACAAACTAGGAAATGAAACCTATTATATCAAACTTATTTGAGGTACCATTGTATATAAATAAAAGAAGATTTTTGTCAGTAAAAGCTCAAGTTTAAGTATAAAACTCTAAGCAAAACCAACTGATAAAACATTAGGCTTATACATAGCTACTGGAGTGACTACATGGATATTGCCACCAAAGCATTTTACAGATTCTAAATATAATCACAAGAAAACAACGGGAGTTTGGCTGAGCTCTAAGATTCTCTCACAATCAATGGTTCAAGAGTTCCCATCAGTCAAAGTATCTTGCTAAAGGAAAAGAAGGGCAACTACGTCATTGAAAGTACATGATTCTACTCCTTTAGTTCCTTTTCCACATAAATATGGCTTGTATTTCATCAAAATTGCCTTGCAAGCCCAGGCCAACACAAGAAAAGGCTCACACAGCCTCAGCTTAGTTTGACAATAAAGCAAGTTTAATCTGCATAAAGCCAAGCCAAGTTACAAATGTCAAACACTCAACTCAGCTACCTCAGCTATACTGCCATCAATGAGGCATAAAGGAAACAAATCCAAACACAAGATGAGAATCAGCAAAATGTCGGTTTTACACTATTACAGGTGTTTTAGACAAACATAACGAGCTCTTTGACATCAAAGAACCAAACATAGTACAAGTAGTGATCTGGAAGTGGAAGCTTCTACCCACTACCCAAAGTGAAGCGATTCGCTTCACACTTGATAGAAGCACTAGTCTCAAACGCTAAAATAAAAACACCGTCCACTTTCCAGAAGTTTCCTGCCAATGAAGAAGATCCCACCAGTTCCCAAAATACCAAAGGAAAAAAAAACTAGACTCTCTAATACCCCTTCATAACCTTACCGTCTTACCTCTCTTCACCTATCCCAAAACTCACTCTAAATCACTAACATTAACGACTAAATACTTGAACTATCAAAGCAGCCCATCTAACACCCTGTAACATGATTTCTCCACTCAAAATTCAGTACCTTATGATAAGTAACAATAAACTGCACAAAAAATAGCACACACCTAGACAAAACATGCATCTCTCTGCTATCCGACTGTATCTGTGTGTGCGCATGTGTGCAAGCACAAGCGTGTGCTGACATGTGTATGTGTGTGTGTGGGAGACAAAGAAAAAAAAAAGATCCCTTTTTAACCAAAAAGTTGAATATTTTAGTGTCCAATTGAACCTCCCAGTACCAGCAACCATCCCTCCATATCCATAGTGTTCACTCAGTTGCAATAAATTCCACAGCTTGAGGTTATGATGTAACTTGAAACGAGGAACTTATAAAACTACTACAAAATTTGAAAGGGCATAATCATAACTTCAATCCATACCACTCACCAAATAGATAATATACATACAATATAATATGATTACTGTTCATGATAAACACGAAGTGGAGACTACCAAACCTCGTTGCCATTCAATGTCATGAAGTAAAAATGTTTATGGCCCTTTGAAGCATATTCTTTTTGTCGTGCCTCGTAAGCATGCATATCAAGCACCTATAAGAACCATAAATGGAAAAATTACCACTATAAGAAACCAGCTTCACAATGAAAGAGATGCATATCAGTAGTAAAAAATTAAAAGAAGAAAAACCCAAAAGAAACTAATTGAGAATATCAACAAAGGGATTAGAACACCCAATAGAGTTCATCTTGGACATTAGGAATGGTAGTGGACCGGGTAAAAATGGGTATTCCTCCAAATCTGCCCCGTTTGGATCGGAGATAGACTATAGTATTGAACGGTGAACGTATACAGGAATACCCGTATAAACCCGTGCAAGGATGACGGCAGAGATGGACCGACACTTACCCCCACCCCCACCTCACTTTACCCATTATTATTATTATTATTATTTTATATATATACATGTTGGTGTAAATACAAATCTTCACATTAGTGAATGATTTTTTCTTTTAGAAATTATTTTATTTTTTGATTTTTTTTCATATTTTTTACTTATAAAAGTGTAGATCTTTGTTTTTTTATGTCGGATTATATTATATTACATTATGTTGTGTTGCATGATGTTGTATTGGATTTACATGGGAGATAAGCTTTTAATTATATTATGTTGAATTATGTTGTAGATAAAGATTTTAATTATACTATGCTGGATTATCTTGTAGAGGACAAGTTTTTAATTATGTTATGATATTTTATAATTACGTTAAATTATTTAGAATGTTAAATTTATTTAAAATTTTGGATTATGTTGGCTTGGGCTTGGGCTTGGGTAAGGTAGATTGGGGCTAGGGCTAGGGCTAGGGCAAGGGCAAGGGCAAGGGCAAGGGCGGGGATAGAGTGGGGCTGGGGCGAGTAAGGTAGACGGGGGCTAGGGCGAGGGTAAAGACGGGGCGGAGATTAAAAATTTACCCAGGGATAAGGATGGAAATTATACCCGTTAACGGGAGTGAACCGGGGGATGGACGAAATTTTTTTAAGCGGTTACGGGGATGGAGACTACACCCTCCGCCCCCACTTCGGTCCACTGCCATCCCTATTGGACATTGTTCAGGGTATTGCCAACTAATGCAAAGTATTTTTCTTCCAAGGGTAGCCAATTTATGGATAAATTTCTCTCAATTGGTTTCCCAAAAGAAAGAGAGGAAAAATCCATACATGTGAAATATCCTCCTTGTACAACAGCATCATAGAAATCAAGTCGGCTAAAACTTCAATAAATTGACAAATAATATTATCCAAAAACATTTCCATCCATTTTAAAAGAAGATGGACATCACCTAACACCCATGATGCAGCATAGCATGACCAATCCTTACAAAAATATTCTGTATTTTGGGATAGTAGATTTTTAAAAATAGCACAAAAATGACTCCAAATTTTGAAATCAGCCTCAAAGTCTATCTTTTATTGTTGCCTCAGTTCCTACGTCCAATACTTAGTGTTAAGATACAAGCGGTATTTTAAAGAAACGAGACAACTTACCTCTCCAACGTATTCAATGAGAAATTGTCCTTTAGAGATATCTTCTAGCAACTGCAACCCAAAACCCTTCTTTCCACATCTGAACCACTTCAATTTGGCATACTTGCGTTTCTGGAACTGAAGTTATACAGAATTAATAACCTTTAATACAAAATGATTGTGATAAATCCAACAAATAAATCACCAATCTGGCAGAGAGCCTGATGTACCTGTTGATTTGAGCAAAATTTTCCACATGGGCAGGCCCTTTGAACACATTCAATATTAAGCATCCGATTTAGGCATCCATCCCCACAACCCATTCGGCCATCTGAAGGTGGTTTGCAATGGCAAACCATTATCTAGTACGAACGAATCAAACACATGCAATAAACAAAAGAGTTCACGATTAAAAGCAATTGAACTTTCGTATTAAAAGGCAAACCAACTGCATCACATCATCCATAATATCATTAGCAAAGATCTCAACTGCCACTCAACTCACGCACACAGACACACACAAAGATGTCAATCTTCTTTGAATCTCAATTCTAAAGCACGAAATTGTCCAAAATCACAGCGAATGTGGTATTGTAATAGTATCAAGACTAATGTTTTATGCATATGGCATACTAGTTAGCAAACCTTTAAAAACTAATACATGTTTCAACTTTCAACCCAAGTTCATACATTTTCAGTGTTCAAAGGGTGTTTAATTATTGAAACCTTTACAGATAATAAAGTCCCAAGTTGAAATAATAGTTGCTCTTACATTTCATTTTTTGGTTGGTACAATTCAAGTTAAGATCACAACTCAAATTAAAAAAACATATACATAATTGACCGATGGTAAAAAACAGATGAAGTGCTAAAAAATAATAGTAAACCTTGAAAATATATCATTGCAATAAAACAAAGCCTATTGAAGCCCTTCAACCCATAAACACGTGTAATCCCATCTCCAACAGAGACCAATCTCATCAACTTGAACATTTGTGTAAAAGGATAAAATTCCATGGTTTATTGATATAGTCAAGGGATAATACCACTTTGATCATGGAAAGAGAAAACTAATTATGTCCAATGTCCTCTAATTCAACGATACACATCAATTTTTGGAAATAAAGAGGAACTTCCCCGGGCTCTTTTCCTATAGGTATTTAAGGAAGATCTTGTCTACCATGGACAAATATGTCAAAAAGGTCATCCTCTAGTTAGGTCGCCTTCAATCGAGAACGTTAGGATAGGTGGACAGGATACAAACATAGCATTTGACATGATTTGCACAAAGTGGTCGTTCCCATATTCCAACACAAACTCTGAGATGCCTACCCAACACTTGTACCGCAGTACCGCAGCACTGACCAATGACCCCTTTTACTATGGACAACTTCGTCAACTTTTATAGGAGCTTAGGGGTTAGTTGTACATAGCTTTTTAGACTTAAGATCTCACTTTGTATCTAGTACAGGTTTTTGTTCGATTGTTTTTTCTCTTCCATAATTTGTACTAATGTTGCATCACCTTGGCGCTCCAAGCGATAGTTTTGTTGCTTTGGCAATTAGGTCACACACATCAAAGAAGGGGGAAAGGGGTAGCATGTACGGTTTTGGGGGACAAAGGGATTAATTACAAACAAAACTGCAAAGTTGCATTGGAACAAGTTAATAACTACTTTTCTCACCTTCCCCAAATTATTTGGTGCTTAAAACTATATTCCGAAAGGCAGTATTTCAATCCTCGCCAAGTATCCTGCTACAAGTAGGATCCAAACTCCAAATAAACACCTTTTTTGTAGTTATAACTATGTGCTGAAGTATATAGTCTTTTCACCATTATAAAATAACTTTTTCGGTTTTCAACCTCTTCACTCCATTGTCCCATTGGAGAAATTCCAACTTGCCAATCTCTTTGACATATTTGCAAGCATTTATGAGCCATAAACATGTTCGCAATAGCACAACATGCACAACCACTATGTAGGAGCATCTGTGCTACTAAAGTCTAAAACAACTTCTTTGCCATTGATTTTATTGTAATGGAAGGATCAAGTTTATCCTATATTTACTGAAAAACTGCATCTAATACAACTAATAATAGAATTAGATCATGAGTCATGAGTCACAAAACCAGCAATTTAAATTCGGTCAGACATTAACCTCATCAATGGTTTGACTTTTGCGGCTCCGACTTAGAAACAAATTTGATTTGATAAGCATCCAAGATGACTTCTGAACAACTGCAACGCAGTTAAATAGTGTCAAAGTCCACAGCAAGGAAGACATGTATATCACACAAGGGCCAAGCAAAATTCAAGCTCAAATGTAATGGTATTGCCATCTATCAATGGCACAAATCAAATACCTGTTGACTGCTTTTGTCCCAATCTATTAGAATTAATGCGTGTATCACGAGCATCTTCATCACAAGAGGCATCTGATATTTCTAACTCTGCATTAATATCTGCATTTGACTTCTCTTGAGGGATTGAGCAGTCAGCAAAGTCTTTATCCATGTTATCCTTACAAGTCCTTTAATAAGAATCACATACCACACTATAAGTTACCGACGACATACACTGTTGGGCATCAAATCTCCCAAATCTAGATACAAATGGAGATATTGTGTTTGAAGAAATTAGCCCACCAGGGCCCATTAAAGCTCAATCTTTCATCTTTTTTATTTACAACATTATAACAAGAAATACTTAGATACAGTTTACCTATAAAAAGAACATAGAGTTGTAAGTGATATTGGTCAAGTTAAGTTTATCAACCCAAGATACCCTGATGTAAAAATTTTTGCCCAAACTTACCCTTCATCCACTTAGGCTGTAACATCCAACCTGACCAAAAAGCTTACCTAAGCCCTAAATGCCTGTCAGTATCAAACCCTTTTTATTGGTGGATTAACCCAAAGAAAGTGAAAATTCTAAAACATTCTCAACTCAATGGGAACACATGACCATCCCCACTGCTTATATCCGATGTATGGGGCCAGTACTGAAAGGATTAGCTCATAATTGTTGCACTGTCGATGTACTATTCCTTTTCAACTTTGGTAACCCAGAAAAATTGATGTTCCACTCCATTGTTCAAATGTATAGACATTTCCCATTCTCCCATAAGAAGAGGATATGATGAGCTTTCACAAAGCTGAGAACCAGCTAGGATTTGATTTTATGAAGAGGTTAGATTTGTTTGTCTGCAATTATACAAAATATTCCTTTTGAGGAAGTCAGGTAATTTAATAGAGTGAAAATCAAATGCACATTCAATACTCTTCATAAAGATGACCCCAAATAGTTGAGATAAAGATTCGATGAGTTGAGCATTTATTAAAGAAAATCTATTATCCTCCCATCTTACATAATTTTGAAGGTCAACTATAAAGCTTAAACCCTCCCAGTCCCCCCAATCAAGTAAGCCATTTGTAGCTGAGTTCAATGGGTGGCAGTATACAAATTTCTGAGGAACATTCCACGTAGAATGTGATACAGCAGAGAGGAGGTTTTAATTTATTTGTTCAATGACATATGTATCAGTTGAACATATGAGAGAGATCTGGAAAAGAAAGATGGAAATCCCTTCTCATTTGCACTATAATTCCTAATGAAGAAGAGTTTTCCACTCCTGGCGTCTTGTTTTCCTGGTACTCCTTTTTAACAGCTGAAATATCATTCTTCAGCTAAAACAATCCGACACTCAGGCATAAAAGTCTTCTTGAAGGAATAGACACTTCAAGCTTATCCCAACGTGTACCTTGGGTTTTCTAAACAAGAGGTCGGGTTGTCCTTTTCATTTTCCTAATTTTTCAAAAGTGTTCCCTAAATTCCAATATGTTCTCTTTTCTCATTTTTCTTTTGCCAAGGACACAGAGGGACTTCTTTTATATATCTATACAATAAAACACTGGCTTATATTACAACTTAAATTTTAACCTTATACAACAATAACTCAACCTACTTAAATTTAACCTTTTAACGGTGATTAAAAAAAGGGAAAACCCTAGTGTATATATAAGGCAAATGAAACCTCAGCCTATTTAAATTTAACCTTTTAACCACAATAAAAACAACGTATTTTGCATGGGGACACCCTAGTACATATATATAAGGCAAATGAAACCTTTGGAAAGGCTTTATGAAAATGTTCATACACTTTCAAGAATCGATACGTGAGATAGCTTACAAAAACCTTCCAATTTGGCAAAAATTGGAACTTATATTAATAGTAACAAATAACTAGCAAGACATGAGTTAGCTTACAAAAACCTGACAATTTTGGAAAATATTGGAACTTATATTAATTAACATCCGAATCCGACATCCAAAAAAATTTATAGGGGAACTCAATTAGCCAAAGATAGAACAGGTACTATCCCTATAATTCAGACTCCTACTCCATCCCAGTTATAGGCTGGTCTTCCTAAGCGACCACCATTTTCACCATGCTGCTAACAATTAGTATGAAAAGCAATATATTAATGTTTCATATGCCTCTGCCCATGCATCATGGACACCGGTATGTGTTTGGCCAAAGTATGGCAAACATGGTGTCCATCATTAAGAGGCTGTTGATTAAGATGTCAAGAGCAAAAAACTTTCCCATCTTCTATTCCATTAATCCCTTTCAGAGATAAGCCACCTCAAACAAGTTGACAAGATATGCAAATTGCAGTTTCTGTATCTATAGCACAGTTCTATACTATAGCACATTTGTAAAACTCAAGTAAGTAGGCATCATAATATACCATCTGCAATTTGTTTCTCCAATGGAATCCGCAAGTGTAGCTGGTATACGCCTCCATTTACAGCAGGCATCACAAAGTACCCAAGCATTCCGTGGGATTGTATATTGCTCTGCTATACTACATTGCACCACGTCCAAATTACAAATGTCTCCAGTTGAACTTGTCTTCACAATTTTAGTGTCCGCAAGATCATCTGATGTGTGATTTCCTACAAAATGAATTCACTTAAAAGCACTTCCATAAAGAAATGCTGAAAACTGTGAAACAACACAAATATCAAAGGATGTGATAATTAGTATAAAAATATATTTGAGCTTATTCATCTGCTCCAGACTATTCACACCTGTTTCTGGCTGCCCTTCCACTTTGCAAACCGCTTGACTAGTATCATCCTTCTCCAAGACTTTATGCTTACTAACTAGCTTTGCTGGATTCTTCTTTTGTTTACGAGCATTTCCTCTGCTGCTTGCTGAATCAGGGAGGTCTGACCTGCAATTGGCCGTGCCCCATGATCTTAAGCTGTTGGGAAGTTTTCGACCCCCGGGATTACTACTAGGGGGCAACTTATCAGATATCTGTGACTCTGATGACTCAAGCCCAACACCAATCCTGGAACAAAGATCAACTTTTGTACCATTTTCAACTTTCAGAGTCTCACATGAGGCTCCCAGATCGGTCACTCTTGACTGCTGCAGCGATTTCCTAGAAAAATTTTCACTGCTCGATGTGTTTCCAGAAGCATTCTCAGTCGAAGTTGAAATTGAAGCCTCACTACAGCAAGAGCCATCTCCCATTTTCTCTAGCAGTCTGTGTTCATCAACCACTTCGGCACTGTTTATGACCTTGGGACTCAATAGTTTACCTTCAACACTGCAATTACCTGCCTGATGGAGCTTATCTTGCTTATTTCCTTTCTTACTGCTCATCTGTGATGGACTGAAACTTGTAACATCACCAGAAGCATCATATTCCTGGGAGGAAATTAACACATCATGCAAATCTCCAACAGTTTTTCCACTGATTTGTGCATCTGTAACCATGTTGATGACCTCAGAATCAGGTGAAGTTCCAGTATCCAAGCAACTGTTGTCAAGGGTTACTACCAATTCTTCAACCTCTTCCTGGGAGGGTAATCCATGATTATTATCTGCAATGTTTCCAGCTGACTTATTGACAACATTCTTATCTGCAAGGCATACATCTGAAACAGAAGCATCTGACAACAATACTGTCTTCTCCAGGTTAACATTACAACAGGGGAACCCTGAAAGCTTGGGCACCTCTTCCTCCAATTTATCTTCAATGCCCTCAATCAATTTGGGACATGCAATCCCAGTAGCATAATATTCTTCATGAACATTATCAATAACAGGAATCACATCCATCAGGCAATTTTGATATGCTTCTTTCCCCAGTTTGATCTTCAAACGGATGCGACCAGTTGAAGCACAGTTTTTTCCACTAGACCTCTGAGGGCACCGAACTGTCTGATTCTTGTCCTGCTTTACGCCTCCCGGACCACTCCTATCTTTTTGTGATTTTTTTTTCTTATCAAGATCATTGAGCCCAGTATTCTGCTCAAAAACATGTGCAATACTCCCCAACGATCCCCATGCAGACGAATGAGCTGTTCTGGAGATACAGCTTCTTCTCTTTCTTGCGACCTTCAAGGAAACAACTTCTAATACTGCTTTCTTGTTAGCTGTTCTCCTGCAATTTCTGGCATCTTTTTTGGCCCGAGTGTTCTGTTTCAATCTACCCATGCTCATACCCCTATTTCGATAAGATGAACATTTAGTACTAGAAAATTTTCTCTCAAAATCATCATCCACTGTATCAATATCTTTCACTTCATTATCTCTTTGACCAGACAACTCAGTTATGTGGACACAATTGAAAGCACTATCAAGAACATCGGTGCCTGAAACATCTGGCGCAACCAAACTCTTAGAAAAATCGGTATTAATTACACAAAAGGGCTCACATGATTTCAAAGAGACTGATAATTTTTCCACTGCACAGCTAGGATCCATGGCAGATGATCCTTCCTTATAATCGGGAACATTTTCTTCCAAAGATGAAAAATTTTCCACTGCACATTCAGGATCCATTGTACATGACACTTCCTTGTAATCAAAGAGATTAGCTTCTATGGGTGCCACTTGGGGGAGCATGTCAACCTTTAACCAGGTTGTTAAATAAGAACAACTCCTCAAAATGCTACAACCCTATACCAAAAGAAGCACACATACAAAGGCGCCAGCCTGAGAGACTTCCAAGACAAACCTCTGAAATGATCAAGTAATAGATTTGAGATAAGCAGTCTATGTCTACTCCCAAAAACAACAAACTACTGATACGTGATATTGTGTGATACTAAATGGATTTTCTTTGTGGAAGTAAGGAGGGACGGGGGGATTAGACATGAAAAAACACAAATGTTTACATAGAGTAATAGAGTACAATATACCAACTACATCATAATTGTACCTACCACAAATACGTTATAAACACCAAAAAGCAAACTGAATATAACTTTACAAGCAAAACTAAAATGCATTTTATCAACTAAGTTTACGCAATCTGTACAACAGATTTAAATTGTCGTATACATATAGATTCACTATGAAACATGGATACTCCGTGTAATAATAATAAAGTATTTCTATATTTTTTTATATGTATTGGATACTTACTATACGTATCCTATACTTAATAAAACACTTATTTACTTATGAATATGTCTCGGATATGGGTACCCAAGTGGAATATCCTTTGGAAAATGGATACCCAAAGCAATATGTGACTTTAAATTTTATTCTTTACCATTTCCTCGCAAATTCAAATACAATGATACAAAAAGAAAAATCCATATGGCTTTGAAGATAGATTGATGTTTTTAACTATATCTACTATCACTTATCAAAGGACATAAAAGAAGTTAATTACACTATATCTCTTAGCACAGGTACATCTAAGCAAACAAGCTACATAAATGTTGATTCTAGTTCCTACAATTAGTCGGGTTCACTTTGTGAGTATACAATAATCAATCTATGCTTACTTGAAATATTAATTGTTATTAAAAAATTATTTATAAATTTCAAACTAATAATTAGATGATAGTATCATTATCCATATTGTATCGTACTCGTGTCCTATCCCCGTATCTCTGCTTCAAATTCAAATTGGAAACACATAAATGGAGCATAAAATCTTCTATGGTATAACTGTTATATCTTAACCCAAATATGCTATTGATATAAACTTAGTTTGAAGGTATTTTTGAATCTAACCTTAAAGGCATTCATGAGAATAATCCCATGGAGCAACAAGAAAAGATGTGCCCCTTCTGTTCCAACTCGTAAATATTAATTTTCTATCTTTAGATCTAATTAACGCCTCAGTTCAGGGAAAAAAAATGTAATTAACGCCCCCTGGCATCCCAGACCCTATCACATATACATGGAGAGAGAGAGAGAGAAGCTAACCTGTCACACACAGAGAGAATGCCGATGGTCAGCAAAAGTGCGCTAGAATCATCACAAAGAGTTCACGCTCAACTAATCCAATCTAATCGGACTAAACCCAGAAGAACAAGACCCCCCAATTTTTTTCCGTGAGTAAAACCCCCAATTTTCACCGATTCCCAGGCCAATGCCGATACATATATGTGAGTGCGCGTGTTGTATGCGTATCTCTAGGAGTTCTCAGAAACATCAAATTCAAGAAAATAGGAAAAACCTAGAGCTTCCCTCAGCAAAAAACGAAAACCCTAATATCAAAGATAGCACACCAATGCCTATAACATATAGAAACACGTATATTGAAATATACACATTGACATATACACACAAACAAAAAAATCTACAAAAACGAATGGAAGTAACCGAGAGATCATACCTGATTAACAAAAAGAAGAGGAGAGAGAAAAAAATTTGAGTCGTCGAAATCACCAGAAAATAGTTTGAGGTTCTAGAGAGAGAGACAGAGACAGAGACAGAGATCGCTTGGCGCTGTGAACAAAACGGTTTTCAAGGGAAAATAGAGGTCTCCGACCGAAACAGGGAGCGTTTATCTATTTGACACACACATACACTGAGTAATGCATAGACTGACTCGGTTGGTGGGTTTGACTCGTACGAGTCTCATATGCTGACAATTCGGTATCTGATTGACATGTGGCAAGGGAGGATATTTTGGAAATTTTGCATGGTGGTTTTGTATTCGTTAATGGATTTTATGATTGTAATATGGCTACGTAGATTGTGTGTATTTATGTATAGACATGGAGAAGATGATTTATGGTATGATATAAGTTGGGATAGGGGCATATATGTTTACTTGGTGAGCAAGGATATAAAAGGCTTAGGGATCAAATATGTTGAGTTGGTGAGCAAGGTGGCTAGGTCTTTTTTGTTTTAATTGAATTTGAAATTCAGCCCAAAATAAAATTTTCAAATGTCTTATGTGGCGACACACACACACACACACACACACACACACACACACACACATATATATATATATATAT